>OY755204.1:35924113-36236678 GCA_963576765.1 Draba incana
CTTTTACAACTATTTTAATAATTTTATATTATAAAAACACCACATTTAGACACCATCGTGTTACCAATATGGATGCTCTTATAAGCATATGACTGAAAAGAGGTTTATCACACGTGAAGAAAAGATATAAAAATCCCATTAAATTTGTCTCTCCCGTTATGCCTCAAACACATAGTACAATAAAAGTTCATAATTTAGTTACCCAAAAATTTCAGTAACTATAGTCACTATATCTGATAGTATTTGTTTTTGGTGAATCACACTATATCTGATATACCTAACAAGGAGAGTCTTAGAAAATTAAAATTAAAAAATCCATAAGACTGCCTGACCCTTCTCTCTCTAGAACTTTCTCTCCATCTTCTCACTAAAAAAGAAGCTCAACAAATTCCAGTGATAGCTGCCCGGCGTCCGGCGTTTGCCGGCGTCGCAGCTTTATTTAGTTGTTTTTTTCTTTGTTTTATGTTTATAAATCTTTTGTCTTTCCGATCTTAGATCGGAATGTTTATTCCGTTTAGCGGATATAACCTTCGGCTAGACCGATCAGTTTTCAGACTTGTTCCGATCAGTTTTACCGACGGTTATTCGGTTTATCATTTCGAATCCCTCATCCTCTGAGCTTTAACTTGTCGATTTTCACCCTTTTTTCTTCTAAAATCTCTTAGTATTCCCCAATTTTGTGGAGTAATTTCTTCATCATTACCTTAAGCTCAAGACGCAAGAGCTTTTTAAGGGATCTAACTACATCAAAATGGGTATAGTCGGATGGAGCTTCCAAGAGTTGGTGATTTCTCGGAGATTGCTATGAAGCGTTTTTATGGGTAGATCCGGTAGATTCGGCGATCTCATGGGTTGGATTAGGAATTGGCGGAAGGAACACGAGGTTCACCGTTCGTGGATTAGCGGCGGCTAATCGGAAACAGAGGTGGTGTGAAATTACAGACGGTGGGACAAGAAATGAAGACGCGTGGCTATGAGAAGAACAAATATTTTACACGTGTATGCTAAGTTATGTATTCATCTATTTAATAATCATGATTTAGATTTGAACTGTCTTAATTTTCGTTAATCCTTGTTGTAATCCTTCTGTAATTGTCATTTGGACTTAATGACATGATAATGATTTGCCGGCAAAAAAAAAAAAAAATTAAAAAATCCATACTAATCTACGACAATTAAAAATAAGGTGACTTTACATCTTCAATAAGAAATTAGGACATCAATAAACACTACAAGAAAATTATATTTTGAATGTATTTCAATCTATCGTAGATTCCGAACCTTTTTTTTCTGAGAAAATTGTATTTGAGACAAATATTGTCAATAACATATTTGACTAATGCATATCGTCTATATATTAAAGAAGAAACATTCTAGACTAATTTTGTTTATGTATCATCACTACAAATTAACTCTTGCATTGCCGAGAGGACATTAGTCCAGTGGTTGAGACACCACTCAGCTTGGCACCTAGGTCGTGTGTTCGACCCCCCTCGTGTACGAAAAATAAGAAAAGGCTAGTGGGACCGGCCTGTGGCCCACATAGACGACAAAAAAAAAAAAAAAAACTCTTGCATTTTTATTTTTTATTTATTTAATTCTACTAAGTTACTATTTTTATCAATTAGCATAATTATATTCTTTAATAGTTGGTCTAATAATATCCCTTTTCTTTTATGATGCCCTTTTTGTTATCCTTTTTCTTTTATGATGCCTGGATTGAAACATATTGAAAAACCCACATTTCAGAAAATATGTGTTTTTTTTTGCTAAACTCTTTGTTTCAGAAAAATATGCTCCATGGCGGAAAAAAAGAAAAATATGTTCCATAGGAGTAAGAAGCATAACTGGTCACATCCAATATAAACCAAACACTTCAGACTCACCAAAGCCAATATTGAGGACCCGACAATTTTCAATCTATAGCATCAAGATCAAAACAATGTGAGAAATGGATCTGGTTCTAATGGAGAACATGGGATACACTAGGCCTTGGATAAAAAAAAATTGTAACCAAATAACCGAACCGAGACCGAACCAAAAAACCGGTTTGGTTAAATTTCGGTTCCTCCTAAAATATCCGATAGATAATATATTGAGAGTCCATGAATTGTGGTTCGGTTACGGTTATATCCGAAAACCGAATAGCCAAACCGAATATCCGACCTTATATACATTTACACATATATATATACTAAAATAATTTTGAATCTCTATAATATATGTAAACTACTCATTCTAAATCTAATTTCCCACATTTTTCTCTTATTTCTTGATTCTCCATATTTTTTTGTTGCTAAATTTAACCTTTAAACCTTCTAATCCAGAAATTTGAAAGCCCTAAATCTATAACCGAATAAAATTTGGTTATTTTCTATTGAAGCTAACCGATCCGAAACCGAAGTTAACCGATCCGAAATATTAAAATAATCCAATGGATATTTTATTCATAGAACCAGAAAACCGATAACCGAAATAACCGAACCGATAACCGAATGGTTATCCGAAATCCCAGGTCTAGAAAACACCTCCAAAGCTACTAGCCTACCACTGCAGAAGAATCAAAATTTCAAAAATCAAAATTTTTTAAAAGAGATGTTAATTTTCAAAATAGAAACAAATTTTAAAATATTTTTACCAATCTGATGTTTTTTTTTCTTTTTCTGATCTTTGTGACGGATATATGGCTCTAAATGGTGTCGGTGGAATGGTTCCACTTTCGGTATAATTGTGACACCAACACCATTCATATTCCACTTTCTTTTATTTACTTTTTTTTTTCTTTTTTTTTCTGTTTGTCACAGTTTTACTTTTTTGTTTTTTTTTGTCAGCAAAAGCAGTGGAGGAACAACGACTTCTTTTTTTATTATTTTTTTCCCTCTGTCTCAAATTTTTACAAAAGTAGAGGACGAGAGGCAAAACAAACCCGTGATAGAACAATGACTTCAATGTTGTATATATAAGTGATGCATCTTCTCATATCATATAGACAACGGATTTTTTCAGCTTGCATCAAAACATTGGTCATAAAAAAAAAAAAAACCAGTGTAAGTTCACGTTTACTTTATAATTCATTTTTTTTTTGTTATTCATTTTCACAAAGATTTTATTTCTCCGGTTTTGTCTTCTGGGTATTCTCAATTTCCTCCTAAATGCTTAAATCGATAGTGGAATTGTGATAGTGGAATGATTCAACCGACAGTATAATTGTCAAACTGTTACCGTTCACATTTTTTTCAACCGATAATTCATCAATTTCTTTTTTTCATTCATTTTTACAAAGGTTTAATTTCTCCCAAAGCAATTAATTTATGATTGTTTCAAGTTTGTGAAATGAGTTTTTGTTTTTGGTTAATAATTTTAGATTTTGTTTTTGATGGAGCGTGGCCCGACTTTTCCAATGCCCCTGCCCATAAAAATCAAGAAAATAACATTTTCTTAAAATAAAAATTTGTAAAATTTGATATATAATAAACAAGCTTATTGAGGAAAGATCCATATAATTATGAAAACCTCATACAATTTATAAGCAATCAACTTCACTTACGTTTTTATATTTTTGTCAAAGTCAAACTCAAATCCAATTACTTAAACATATTAAGTTGAATTATTTTATCTACATTTTGTTAAAGTTAATTTGAAATTATAAAAAAAATGAAAAATTGTAATTAGTTATAATTAATTTTTAAAAAATTTATGACTTATAATAGTTGTATTTTGATAGTTAACACTAAATGAATTGGTTAATTAAGTATAATAAAAAATTTATATATATGTAGTTGTTTTTTATTTGTATGTCAATAAATATTTTTGCTATTAAAACATTTTAGATGATTTAAACCAGGAGAATTTACCAATAATTATGTTATATTTTGTCATCAAAATACTTGGTAAATCAAATATTTACAAAAATTGTGGTTACAATATCATTATATGAAAATATTAACAGAAAATATTTATATGTTTATTGCGTAGAATTATGAGACGAGCGGGAAACACGGGGGCTGGACCATCAAACCAGGTAGGTTTTTATTATATTAAGTTATACATTGAATTATATAACATTAGTGTAGTTAATTTGAAGAGTTGTGAGAATTAAAATTGTAGGGTAGATTTGACTGGACGCCGGAGTTGAACACTATATTCATCGAATTATTAGAAGAAGAAGTTCAAAAGATAAACTACGAGCAGATTGTACCCATTACTAACCATGGAAAAACTAGATTTAGGAAAAGATTCGAAGAAATGAGCGGTAAGCAAATTGGTTGGGACAAATGTAAACAAAAGTTATATGACTTTAAGGCCTTGTACACGACCTATATGAGGCTTAAAAAGCGTTCAGGTGTATCGCTCGATCCTGATACATGAATAATTATCATGAATCCACAATGGTGGAACGATCGAGCGAAGGTATGAATATTGACCATATATACCTATAAATATATTTAATTTTATTTTTTAGTTGTTTGTATGAATGAAATTTCATATTTTGCAGGATACGCCAGGAGCAACAAGGTTAAAGAAAAACCCCCTGCCACATATATATTTAATGCACAAAGTGTATGGTCCACATTGTCCTGTGGACGACGATATGACATCAGCTAGTCAAATATATGAGATAGGGGAAGCCGACCTTGATGATGATGATGAAGAAGAAGAAGAGTATGAAGAAGATGATGATGAAGAAGCCTTTACCGAAAGCGTACCAGAAACTCAAGAACCATTCAGTTTTGAAACAGATTTTCAGCCACACCGACTGATGGGTAACCGTGCCTCTTCATCGTCAAATCCTGTCGAGATACCCACACATCGAGGACGGTCCAGCGGAAGTGGTAATAGAGGTGATAGAAACAACCGTAGGGGAAGAGTTCAATCAACTCGACAAAGCACTCAAACTCCACGAAGGAGAGCTGCTATGGACGCACACTTGACTACTATCCAGTCACATCTTGCAAATATGCAAGCCCCAATCCAAATGTGGAATGCACGTCACCAACCGAAAGAGGATTATGAGAGTGAATCATGGTTGAAATTTAATGAGCTAGAAGACATCGAGAAATTTACTGATTTTTGGTGGACGTTAGCAAAGGTTTTGAAAGATCCTACTGAGCAAAAAAGGTTTGCCTTACTCCAGAGTAACAAGGAAAGAATTCGTTTTCTAGAAGGAGTGACAGGTTATGATCGCAGTGGTACTTTCCGGGGTAGTCCGTGGAAACGCCAACTCAGTGGTTCCAGTGGACCAAGCAGTAGAGGATCTGTTGGTAGTGGATCAGGGTCTCCGAGCTTAGGAGGATTTACACAATTTGGTGGTGCTGGATTTGCAAACACCGGAGGGACTGAAAATTTTGGTGGTTTCGGTTCTTCAAACATCAGAGGGACTTCACACTTCGGAGGTACTGGATCTTCAAACCCCGGAGGATTTTCAAAGTTCGGAGGGACTGCGAACTTCGGTGGTGCTGGATCTCCAAACCCCGGAGGATTTTCACACTTTGGAGGAACTGCGAACTTCGGTGGTGCTGGATCTCCAAACCCCGGAGGATTTTCACACTTTGGAGGGACTGCGAACTTCGGTGGTGCTGGATCTCCAAACCCCGGAGGATTTTCACACTTTGGAGGGACTGCGAACTTCGGTGGTGCTGTATCTCCAAACCCCGGAAGATTTTCACACTTCGGAGGGACTGCGAACTTCGGTGGTGTTGGATCTCCAAACCCCGAAGGATTTTCACACTTTGGAGGGACTGCGAACTTCGGTGGTGCTGGATATTCAAACCCCGGAGGATTTTCACATTATGGTGGGTCTGGATCTCCAGACCACTTTAGACGGAGAGAAGGATTTGAAGTTCCAACCTCCAACCCACAATTAAATTTAAATGCATCTCCAGACCAATTTAATCGCAATGTCGTAAACAATGACAATGATGAAGGAAACTAAAAGAAAAATTATGTTGTGTTTTTCCATATTCAAAATATAATAGTTATCTTGTTTCTTACTTAATGTTTACTAGTGTAACTCCTCTTTTAATTAAATGAAATTGTTTTCATTTTCAGGATCTTCGTATACTTGAGTTACATTCCCGCGGATTACATAATCTCACCGATGATGAGCTACTTGAACTAATTTGTCTTGAGCACATGGATATCATGGAAGCACTCTTCAAACCGGTGATAGATTACTGCAAAAGATATTATTGACGACAACCAATGGGAGCTGAATGGGGATTAGGATGGTGCAACATTGAGAAAAGGATTTACAATTACCCAAGAGATTGCTTACATATGTTGAGGATGCGCATAGAGGTTTTCACACGTTTATGTGACACATTACAGACAGAGTATGGTCTAAAATGCACAAAAAACATATCCATGGAGGAAAATGTGGCAATGTTTCTTGTCATATGTGGTCATAACATGACACAGCATTCTGTAGGGCTCATATTCGGACGCGCTCAAGAGACTGTTGGACGTAAATTTAAGGAATGTCTAAAAGCATGCACAAAACTATCTGCTAGCTTAATGAGAAAGCAATCTCCCGAGCAACTCTGCCAAGTACCACGAGGTCTACGAGGTGATCGTAGATATTGGCCTTATTTTAATGGTTTCATTGGTGCAATGGATGACACTCACTGTACGGTTATGGTGACTGGCGCAGAGGCTACTCCTTTCTATAACAGGCATTCAGAGACGAGCATTAATGTTTTGGCGATATGCAACTTGGATATGTTGTTCACTTATATATTCGTTGGGTGTCCTGGATCTGTGCATGATGCAAGAGTTTTGTCTTACGCAATGGAGCGTGACCCAACTTTTCCAATGCCCCCGCCCATGAAGTATTATCTTGTGGATTCTGGTTATGCTAACACACGAGGATTTTTGGCGCCGTAAAGAGGTCACATGTATCATATGCCACAATTTCTAAATGGTTCTCCGCCCAGAGATGCAGAGGAGTTATTTAACCGGTGGCATTCTTCGCTCCGTTCAGTGATCGAACGAACATTTGGTGTTTGGAAAAAAAAATGGAAAATTTTATCAGAATTTCCAAGATACGATGTCAAGACTCAAAACAACGTAATCCTATCCACAGCGGGATTGCATAACTTTATTCGTCTATCTGAAATTCCGGATGTTGACTTTGATGATGCTTTAGCTGGTAATGCAATACCACAAGAAAATTTTCTTAACAGCGAGGAAGATGGGGGAGATGCAGAAGAACCTTTTGTGCAACAACAAGAAGAAACAATTGAAGGAGGCCATATGAATACGACACGAGATGGAATAAAACAACAACTTTGGGATTCATTTCAATAAGAATATATAAGTATATATGTCTTTGCATATGCTTGTAATATTTCTTACGTTTATTTGTTTTTTTTTTGTAATTTTTCGTGTTATTTATAACATGTATGCATGTTAAATTTTAACTATTATTACATTTTGCATAACTTCTTTGTTACATTATATTGTGATTATAATAAATTTTTGGTTCAATTTTGTTGTAAAAAAACAATCCTTATGTGATAGAATAAGTAATGGTTGTGAAATTATTGCTAAAAATATTTCTCTATTAAGTTTTCTACTATTTATAAAATAAATTTAATTAATAATTTATTAATTTTGGTATATTTTATAATATAATAAAAAATCATAAAAAATATTACAATTTAAATACCAAACACGACCCAAAATAGTTAATTTTGATTTATCTATTATAGTTCTCATAATTAGTAATTTATGTATTAGATTTTTCATATTTATCTCAAAATACTTAATTTTCATACTTTATGATTTACATAATAATTATATATAAAAAATTTAGTTTATTTAATTATTATTTTGAAAAAAAAATTATAATCAACTATTTATAAATTAATTTTATTATTTTTATTTATTCTGTGAGATTCTGCTATTGGTATAATGATTCTACTGACACCATTTAACTTTCTTTTAGGCCCTAAATGGTGTAAGAATAATGGTTCTACTATGGGTATAACCATTCTACTGACACCATTCGTTTAATAGTTCTACTGTTAGTATAATGGTTCTACTGTCAGTTTAATGGTTCCATCATTTTTTTTTGTCTCTAGAATGATTCTACCATTGGTATAATGGTTCTACTGATGGTTCTACTGTTAGTATAATAGTTCTACCATTTTTTTTTTGTCTCTAGAATGATTCTACCATTGGTATAATAATTCTACTGATACCATTTAACTTTCATTTATTCTGCCAGAAATTTAATCATTTTACAGTTACCATTTAGATCTGCCAGATTCTGCCAGAAATTTAATTATTCTGCAGTTACCATTTAGAGCCTATAACTAGGTGGGCGCATGGACAATGGAAATTAATAATTAGAACAAATATAATTAAAAAAAAAAACAGAATCAGAGGAGAGAGAGAGAGAAATAAAAAAAAAATTCCCTTAATTAAGTAAAAATGAAATTAGCTTCTCCTTCTTCCCCGATTCTCACCGTTGTCTCCAGCTCAGGCTCTACCGGTTTCTCTTCGGTGAGTTGACCTTTTTATCTCTAACTCTTTAATTCTTCCTCTCCATTTTCAAATTTCCTCTCTTTCTACTCTTCGAATCCGACCCGTAAGTCCAGTTTCATTTGAGTAGGAAACCTTTGTTAAAAATGTGATCTTTGTTATAATGTTTAATAATGTTTGGGTTACGAAAGTTTCAGTTTTTTTATTGTTATGATCTAGTTTTTGGTTTATTACGGGATCTAAACCGGTTGATTTAAATTCTAATTACACTTTTTTTTTCTTCAGGATTCGAAAATTAGTGGATCACTTGGATCTCGAATCCTTCCGGCTACTTCAAGGTGAGTGATTATGATAACATGATGATGTGATGTTGATTATGATGTTATCATTATTGTTGATTATGATAACATGATGATGTGATGTTGATATGATGATGACTAATAATGGTCATGAATATGATGATGATGATGATGATGATTCAGGGTTTAGTGATTAGATAAAATGCGGTAGGAACAAGGTTTGAAATCCCCTGATGCAGTAGTGATATATTGATATGATGATGATGATGATTATATGATGCTGTGATGTTAATATCATGATTCAGTGTTTATGATTAGAAATAATTGATTGGTTGGTTGATTTATGTTGCTTCAAGTTTTCTATGACTTATAAGTTCTAATTGTGGGAGTATATATAGTAGATCATCTCCATCGAAAAATCTTCTCCGCTGTAGGAAGATGTCTTCGAATCAACTAAGGCCTGTCGATTCCATGTCCCTGTTACCGTCAGGTGCTGGTAAGATCACTCAAATAAACGCCGTCGTTTTAGGGGAATCCCTTGCATCCGAGGAGAATGATATCATCTTTCCCAGCAAGGAATTCTCCGCTCAGGCTCTTGTTTCCTCCCCCCAACAGGTCTCTCTCTCTCTCTCTCTCTCTCTCTCTCTCTCTCTCTCTCTCTCTCTCTCTCTCTCTCTCTCTCTCTCTCTCTCTCTCTCTCTCTCCCTCTCTCTCTCTCCCTCTCTCTCTCTCTTTCTCTTTCTCATCTTCTCTGCTTGCTTTTTTACGATCTGTAAATCATTTATCTTCTTGTTATTGTATGCAGTACATGGAAATGTATAAAAGATCAATCGATGACCCTGCTGGTTTTTGGTCTGACATTGCGTCTCAGTTTTACTGGAAGCAGAAATGGGGTGACCAAGTGTTTTCCGATAATCTCGATGTCAGGAAGGGTCCTATACACATCGAGGTGGACGATTTATGTTTTTTAATCTGTTTGTTGTAAATTTGTTTGGGAAATGTTTCGTCCTGATGACATGTCTGAGATCCTGTATGTGCAGTGGTTCAAGGGGGGAATCACCAACATTTGCTATAACTGCTTAGACAAGAACGTCGAAGCTGGTTTGGGTGATAAATCAGCCATTTACTGGGAAGGAAATGAACCTGGTGTAGGTGCTTCCTTAACTTATTCTGAGTTACTCCAACAAGTTTGCCAGGTATGAACACTGACCACGACCCGTCTTTCTCATTAATTTGGTGGCACTACATTTACCTTGTCCTCGTGCTGCAGCTGGCTAATTACTTGAAAGATGTCGGAGTAAAGAAGGGGGATGCTGTTGTTATTTATTTACCAATGTTGATGGAACTTCCCATCGCTATGCTTGCATGTGCACGGATTGGAGCTGTTCATTCGGTAACCTCTGAAAATTGTACATTTGTTTACAATGCAACCTTAATTAATTAACTAAAAACCAGTTTTGAAATAATTTAATTCTCCCTCAGGTCGTGTTTGCTGGATTTTCTGCTGACTCTCTTGCCCAAAGAATTGTTGATTGCAAGCCAAAATTAATACTGACTTGCAATGCTGTTAAAAGAGGCCCTAAGACCATAAACCTTAAAGCTATTGTTGATGCTGCACTTGACATATCCTCTAATGATGGAGTCTCTGTAGGTTAGTCCATTGACCAAAATCTCAATTTGGGTTCTTTTTGTATATCGTTCCTCGATATCTTGTATTTTGGCTTCGACTAGATGCGCAGAATTACTATTTACTGGTTCTTTCTCTTTACTCTTTATATAAGTTTGTTCTCTGAGCCAAAGAAAAGATGGGGTTCATAACTAATTGTGTCTCTTGCTTCTTTACAACCAGACATATGCTTGACGTATGATAACGTATCCGCGACAACAAGAGAAAACACTAAATGGAAGAATGGAAGAGATGTCTGGTGGCAGGTAAGAGCTGTTTAATAATTGGCAAAATGCATTCAGTTCTCTTTGTTTCCAGAGGTTCTCAAAGTCTATTGTGGGTGGTGGTGATCTCTTTAGGATGTAATTCCTAAATATCCAACATCGTGTGAAGTGGAATGGGTTGATGCGGAAGATCCCTTGTTTTTGCTCTACACCAGTGGAAGTACCGGGAAGCCAAAGGTAATTTTGGTCCTTGGCTTTAATTTCTTAGACTTAGTTTGTTTTAGTTTCCTCTCTCTTTAATATGGGTTATTTGAAGGGTGTCCTACACACAACTGGAGGATATATGGTCTACACTGCTACAACATTCAAATACGCATTTGACTACAAATCAACAGATGTATACTGGTATGCAAAGAATCTTGTCTTCACTGTTGAAGTTACTTACTAAAAGCTATACAACAGAGTGCTAATCTCTGTGCTTCTCTAACATAAGGTGTACAGCAGATTGTGGTTGGATCACTGGCCATAGCTATGTTGCTTACGGACCGATGCTGAATGGAGCCACTGTTGTTGTCTTTGAAGGGGTAATCATCCATTTGGATAATTAATAGATGTTTAGTGATTTATTATTTTCATCAATTAATGTCCTGAATAAGTAATTCAACTTTGGGAACTACCCAATTTGAAACAGGCTCCGAACTACCCTGATTCTGGACGCTGTTGGGAAATTGTTGACAAATACAAGGTTTCAATATTCTATACTGCCCCAACATTGGTGAGGTCTCTCATGCGCGATGATGATAAGGTACGATATATGGAATCTTTCGGTTGTGTCAAATTAGTTATCAGCATTGTACTGATGCTTCCAAAGCTACAAGAAGTACATGCTGTATTGATCTGTCCTTCAAATTCTTGAAGAGTAATTAAAGCCTTATGTTGGAGATAAGAAATTTAACTTATTTACTATTTTTCCGTTTTTAACTTATTTTGATTGTTCTAGTATGTAACACGTCATTCTCGCAAATCACTACGAGTCCTTGGAAGTGTGGGTGAGCCTATCAATCCTAGTGCCTGGAGGTTGGAAATTTAATATCTTGAGTCTTTTATTTATGCGATGATTTGAAAGGGAGCTTTATGGTCCGATTCTTTCATGTAGATGGTTCTACAATTTAGTTGGTGATTCAAAGTGCCCCATTTCAGATACATGGTGGCAAACTGAAACTGGTGGCTTCATGGTGACTCTCTCTCTCTCTCCCTGTCTTGCTACATTTTACATGCTCTATCTCATGTGCGTCAAATTGCATGGCAGATAACACCATTGCCAGGTGCTTGGCCGCAGAAGCCTGGTTCAGCTACTTTCCCTTTCTTTGGTGTTCAGGTCTGTGGTTTATAGAGAAAATTTAGATTGAGTATGTTGCTTCTTCCTTTAGATATTCGTATGTGGAGGAACTCATCTCTCTCCCTCTTTGCTGCAGCCTGTCATAGTTGATGAAAAAGGCAATGAAATCGAAGAAGAGTGTAGTGGTTATCTTTGTGTGAAAGGTTCATGGCCCGGGGCGTTTCGAACTCTGTTTGGAGATCATGAAAGATATGAAACTACATACTTTAAACCTTTTGAGGGATATTATTTCAGTGGTGATGGTTGCAGCAGGTGAACAATCTAATCTAATTGGTTGCAGTAGATTGGTTGGTTTTACATGGCTCTTATATAAGTTTGATTTTGTGCTTCAGAGACAAGGACGGTTACTACTGGCTTACAGGGAGGGTCGATGATGTCATTAACGTCAGGTAGAACAAAAAAATTGATGTCATTGAATTCCCTAAACTTCCAATATTCCCCTTGCAGCTCAAATATATGCTTATATCTGGATAAATATTTTTATTGAATAGTGGCCATCGAATCGGAACTGCAGAAGTTGAGTCTGCTCTGGCTTCACATCCCCAATGTGCAGAAGCAGCTGTTGTAGGCGTAGAACATGAGGTATGTGGATTGATTACTATAACTGGTTTTGGTAAGGAAACGCATTTGACCCCATTGATAAGAGTTCGTAATCAATGCCACATTGACTTGTTAGTCATTGAGTATAGATTAAAAAGCTTGATAATTGTAGGGTTACATCTTGGTTCTTGTATAACGGTCAAGCCTCTTGCTTGTATCAGGTCAAAGGTCAGGGCATATATGCGTTTGTAACTCTTGTAGAGGGTGTTCCTTACAGTGAAGAGCTTCGGAAAAGCCTTGTACTCAATGTCCGAAACCAGGTACGATATATGAAGTAAAAGTGAATATTCTAGTGAAGTTTATTGTATAGTTTTATATTGTAAATGAGTTCTGGTATAATTTTGCGGTTTTGCAGATTGGGGCTTTTGCATCACCGGACAGAATACATTGGGCACCGGGTTTGCCAAAGACGAGAAGCGGAAAGATAATGAGGAGAATCCTGAGAAAGATTGCGTCAAGGCAATTAGAAGAACTTGGTGATATTAGCACACTCGCGGATCCTAGTGTAGTTGACCAGCTTATTGCACTTGCAGATGTGTGAAGCCTTGTTTTCTCTGATTGAATTACATCCATAATGTACCAATGGAGAGTGTGGAGTTTTGCGCATCTATGTTTTTAAATGTCTCTTATAGAGGAATTGGTAAGAAGAAGAAAAAAACCTGAAACAAGATTCAAGTTTTTGTGCGGAATATTATAGCAAACAAATGATTTGGTTATGTTTTGAATAATGAATTTGGTTTACAATTATTTGATTATAGAAGAATTTATACTTTTTGTGTAACTAAAGAAAGTGAGTAAAAAATGACATTGGAAAAATTAGGAAAAAAAACATTCTGAAAAAGTAAATGATGACCAAGTGAACAAGGTCTAGGAACAAAATGATAGTTATCAGAATTATTTGTCTTGAAAATCACTAAGAAAAATAAATATAATGCAATTGTAATTACACTAGTTATTGTTGAGAATGCAAAATCCACCAAATAGTCCGGAATTATGAAGAAAACGAAGGGACCAATTTGTTAGTGTATTGCTGAGTAATTTAAGAACATGAAGAGCAACATAGTCTAAGGCAGAAACACTAAGACAATAGAGCTGAAGCAGGACGCTGAAGCATATGTTGAAGTAATATTTGATACTAATTTTAATGAGATTGGCTGCAGGCCTTGAGCTCATGGGTCTTGAAGCCCACGTGATTTGGAGAGTCTTTAGGGTTTAGGGACATGAGTATATATACCAAGAGGCAGTGACATGAAGACTCACGCCTAGGATTTTAGTGTGGCGTTGTCCCATCATATAGATTCGTAAATCTATTGGTGGTTGTCTATGAATATGGCAATCGTGTGAAGACAGTAATGCACCGGTGCTGCCAGTTGGTAGTCAAGTATGCGGGCTTGATACCTCTCTTTATAGTAAGTTGATTCATCTAGAAAAGAATGGTAGGCATTATAGTGTTGGATATCACACGCAATTGTAATTGCAATCTTGTTCTAATGGATTATTTCTGAACCTGGTCCCGGGAAGTAGGAAAACGAACCCTAGTTAACAAATCTATTGTGTCGATTTACTTTTTATGCTTATACATACTCATTACACAAACAAGCGTATAGATCTAACCACGAAACCGCAATTTCACAATTTCCGCTATGATAACAAAAACATGTCAAGAGACAAGAAAAACTAAAGTTGTGAAGGTGGCACCAATGAAGAAGAATAAGTTTATGACAACAACCCTGAAGCCATTCATGTTCAATTCAAGACTCCTTGTAAGTCTCTTAACAACTCAGTTCTAGGGTTAATTTGATAAGCAATATACTTGTAGTACTGTTATGGATCATTTGATTAAGCATATTTTCTTGTAACACTATTATGGATGATTTGATTATAACCTTTTGTGAGATAGAATGTGTAAAGCTGATGAGAATAATATTGTGTTTCTGTTATTCAGTGTAGGAGGCGGTTTCGATCAGAGCTTGAGAGAAAGGAACAAACCTTAGAAACTGCAACAAATTGACAAAATCTTGCAGCAAACGTGAGCTAAAGATGAGGAAATGGAAGAGAGACTTTTGCAATTCTGTTTGTCTCTCATGAAAGACTACATTTTTTTCTTCTTCTTACAAAACTAAATCATGTTTTTTTGCTTCGGTAAATGAAGATTGTCACTCGGTAATTTAAGTTGTTTTCTAAGATTTTTTATGGAATATTTTTTCTCTAAGAAACAAAATATTTTTCTTTAAGGACTTGGTAACATGTTTTTAATACTATTCTTATTTTATTAATATTGTAGATACCATTGTTAACAATGTATACATGCTCTTACTTGTTGGGACATGTGAAGATAGCTCGGGTCAAAAGTCTAAAATCGTTAAAATATAAAAATGTTTAAGGTAAAAAAGTCATTTAAATTCATAACTTTCAAACTTTGGCCATTTAAAACATCAAGTTCTATTTTGCTTTGGCCATTTCAAACTTTTGTTTTCAAAAACAAAAATTCTATTTTGCTTTAACAACCGTCGAACTCATGACCTCTACAAATTAAAACTTTCTCCGCCTCTTATCAGCATAACACCTCAGCCGATCCTGAGCCTCCTTCATATTCAGCTTCAAGACACGGATTTTCTTTGTCGTCTCCTGAAGAAAACTCGCACCATAAATGCTCATCTTCCCCACTTGGGTCCAGCATAGAGGTGTCCTACACGGCCTTCCATACAATGCCTCATATGGAGCCATCCCAATACTCGCTTGAAAGCTGTTATTAAATGCAAACTCAGTTAGGCACAAGTGATCATACCAGTGACCACCCCAATCTAGCACACACATCCTCAACAAATCCTCCAAAGTCTGAATAGCCCTCTCTGACTACCCATCAGTCTGTGGATGATAAGCCGTCCTCATATGCACCTTATTCGCATCTCAGCCTGAAAGGCTCTCCAAAATTCAGACGCAAACTATATTAGCTGGCGCTCCATGCAGCCTCACAATCTCTTTCACAAATTTCTTAGCCAAAACCGCAGCTCCATCGGTGTTCTTTATGGCCAAAAATGTGCCGACTTGGTTAGACGATCCACAATCACCCAAAGAGCATCATAGGTTCTCGAGTTAGGTAGTTCGACCATAAAACCCATAGTGATCATGTCCCACTTCCACTCCAGAATGGGTAAACTTTGCAACTTACCACTCGTAATCTGATGCTCTACCTTCACTTCGCGACCCTGTTAGCTATATCTCTCTTAATCCCGACCCAATTTTAATACCGCTTAAGATCATGATACATCTTGGTCGCTCCTGGATGAATCGAGAACTTGCTCGCATGAGTCTCTCGCAGAATCTCCTACCTCAACTCATCAACCTTGGGTACACAAACGCGTCCACACAAAAAAATCGTCCTATTCGAAGAGACCTGATACTCGGAACCCTCCGCTCTCGACACATCGATCAAAACCTGATCACTCTCCTAAGCCACTCGGATCCTACTCCAAAGATCTGCCTGATCAGCTGCCTCCAAACCCAACGGCTCTTGCTAAATAGCACACAAACGCAAAGTGCTAATCTCGCTCACTACAACCTCAACATCCTGCTCCCGAGCCGAATCTACTCTCCGACAACTCAGAGCATCTGCCACTTGATTGGCCTTACCCGGATGGTAAATGATATCTAGATCGTAATCTGCCAACAACTCAACCCAACGCCTCCACCTCAAATTCAGCAATGTCTAAGTGAAAATATGCTGCAAATCTTATGATTCGTGAAAATCTGGACCTTCCCACCATAAAGATAGGACGTCCAAATCTTCAGAGCGAACATTACCGCGCCCAACTCCAAATCGTGAATAGGATAATTGCGTTCAATACCTCTAAACTGCCTCGAACCATACGCAATCACCCTACCCTCCTGCATAAACACGTAACCCAAACAAATCCCATAAGCATCGATGTACACTGCGTAGGGCTTACCCGGCTCAGTCAACGCCAACACAGGTGTACTCATCAACATCTCCTTCAGCCTAGTAATGTTGTCCTCACAATTCTGAGACCAAACAAACAGAACATCTTTCCCGGTCAACTTCGTCATTGACTGAGCCATACTTGCAAAGCCCTTGACGAATCTCGATAGTAACCTGCTAACCCGAGAAAACTACTGATCTCCGTAGCATTAGACGGTCTAGGCCAATCTCTGATAGCCTCGATCTTAGCCAGATCTACAGAAACTCCATCTGCAGAAATAATGTGGCCTCGGAAATCAATCTCCCTCTGCCAAAAACTACACTTGCTCAACTTCACAAAAAGCTTATGCCCCCGAAGCTTCTCCAAAACCAACCTCAAGTGCACCTCCAGACTCTTCGACCTAGAATGTCATCAATAAAGATAATCACACTGACATCTAGGTTCTCCTAAAATACGCCGTTCATCAACCTCATGAACACTACTGGCACATTCGTCAAACCAAACAGTATCACTACAAACTTAAAGTGACCATAATGTGTCCTGAAAGCAGTCTTACGCACATCCACCTCATCTATCAGAATCTGATGGTATCCCGACGCCAAATCAATCTTGGAGAACCAAGTCGCATCCCTCAGCTGATCCAATAACTTATCAATCCTTGGGAGAGGATACTAGTTCTTCACAGTGACCCGGTTAAGTCCGCGGTAATTGAGGCATAACTGGAAACTCCCATCCTTCTTCTTCACAAACAACACCGATGCTCCCCACAGTGAAGTACTCGGATGGATAAAACCTTTACCCGCCAAATCCTCTAGCTGCTTCTTAAGCTCTGCCAACTCAGTTGGAGTCATCTTGTAAGGTCCCTTAAATATAGGCGTTGTTCCGGGCTCTAGCTCAATCGTAAAAGGATCACACTGAGAATGCGGTAATCCCTTCAGCGATCGAAAAACATCCTCGAAGTCTCGAACAACCTGAATATCTCCAATAACAACCTCAACAACAGACTCTGGAAAAGAAATCATCACCAAATAAGCCTCGAATCCCCGCTCAATCATCTGCACTGCCTGAACCACATAAATCACGAGACTTCCCGAAGTCGGTTTCTCTCTCTGATAAACCAACCTGGCTCTCTCACGCTCAAACACAACGGGACTTGGATGGCAATCCAAATGAACCCGGTATCTCTCCAACCAGTCCATCCCCAGAATTACATCATACAACTCCACATAACTAATCACTAAGCCCGCATACATCGACTCTCCCGTGATCTGAACATCAATGCCTCTCGCTCGACCAAACGTAGCTTGGAAACCACCTCCAGCCACCTTGACCATACTCGCTGGCTCACCATCATCGCTCCGAATGCCACTGCTTTTGGCACACTCCGGAGTAATGAAACAATTAGATGCTCTAAAAAAGAACAACACGTGAGACTCTAAAACTCCCACTAATAAGGTCCCTGCAAAAATTTCAGGTGCTAAGAAACCCTAATATTTCTATCCCAGAAAATAACAGAAACAAACAATCCAATTTGACACACATAATTTTAAAAGTCTGAAATCTGAAATTTACCCGTGATCGACCTAGCATTCTGCAGGCCTGTCTCCATTAGCGTATACATACGCGGTGCTCCCCTAACCTGAGCTAACGGCTCCACTGCCACTATATGCGCCTGTACTAGCTGAACTGCAGCAACCGCCATTTGTTGCAACTTAGGACACAGCGGCCTGATACGCCCTTGACTCTCTGATGTGGAAATATACTCTCGAATCATGTTTTTGCAGCTGCTGCTACTGGTCGCCCTTCCAGGGGAAACTTGACAAATGATGCTCCAAACTTCCGTATCCATAACACGTTCCGCCCCTTTGACTGGGCCTGGCAGCCCCATCCCACTTCCGTTTCTGGCCTTGCGCAGGCTTGATACCCTTACGAGAACCAGAACCACTTTGCTGCTGCTGGTTCCTCGACTGAATAGGAGAAGCAACAACTGGCGGAACCACAACATGAATCTGCTCCCTCAAATCCTCCTCTCTCGACGCTACTATCTCAACCAACTCCGCTCTCCAAGCAAACCTCGACACTCTGCACCGCGTCCTTAGATCAACCTGAAGTCCCCTCATGAACCTCTTCACCTGTGTTTGCTTGTCCTCTAGACCACGATAAGCATACATAAGAAAATGGCTAAATTCGGTGTCGTACTTGCGCACTGTACGATCAATCTGCACTAGCTCCACAAACCTCTTCCCGAGACGATCTAGAGCAGCCAGAGGAAAGTACTTAGCGTTAAACGCAACAAAGAACTCACCCCAAGTCCACATAGCACCATGCCTCCTAACCTCAACAGCTCTCAACCAAAGATGAGCATCAATACTTAGATAGTGGACTGCCAATTCTACTCGGTAATCCTCAGGAAGACGAATCGACCGAAAGTTGTGCTCTATCCGTATACGCCACTCGTCTGCCTCCTCAGGTCCACCACCGCCCAAGATGCACCTCTGCAACCGCAACCCTCGCCTGCACCTCTGCCACTAGAGGCACCACTGGAGCCTGAACCGAAGCCACCGCTAGGAACCGCTCCATCAACTGTTCCAGAATACCCTCCATACGATCCAAACAATCGTGAGCTGGAGCAGTATCCACACCTGGGCCCACTCTGCCACCAGCTAACCCGGTACTCCTCCCAGTACCCACATTAATCTCACTAGCACTAGCACTGGTCTCGCTCACGGCCTCTACCTCGTCTACCACAACCTCTCGCTCCGGTATGCTTCTCTGTGCACTCATATATAACAAGAAAATGAGTCAAAAGAAGTCACAAACAACAAATAAAACTTACCCTGGAATCCCTTTAAAGGCCCGAAGAGGATGATCTAAGACTATTAACTTGACTAACTACTCAAATAAATTTAATCCACGTAGTCTTAGTTTACATAATTCTACTGCCCTAAAACCGTAAGGGTTCTGATACCAAAATGGAACAACCAACACTTTTTTGTTTTTTTAATTAACCTGGATTTAGTATTCTCATAAATACTAAATCCTCAATGGCTAATTTAACAGATACCAACACTCTGCAGAAAAACAAATAATTAAATCCAATATTCAACCAATAGCCAAACAACTCAAATCCAGGATTCAATAATTTAAACTAACAAATCTAGCAACCTTAACACCAAGTTTCACTAGACATAACAATAAAACACAATTCCCTAATCATTCCCTCCTTAATGCCTTGATTCCGCAATCACACATTCTTTTTACCCGCAACACATGAAAATAAGAGTTGGTTAAGTATTTTATAAATACTTAGTGAGTTGGTCATACCACCTACTGGCGTAACAAGCATGCTCATGTATCAACCAATAACAACATAAACCAATACATAATATCGAACATAGCATTACAAGCCATTTCAGACCACTAAAGGTCAACATAACCTTGTGTCAAGCGATACCAGGAAGGTGTCAATCGACACGACAACTGCACTCGTGTCGATCGACATGCCTATGTGTTGCACCGAAATTATGTTCATCCTCTCACAACATGATTTTGGTGAACATGAGTTGCAAACCTGCAAGGAAAACACGATAATACAACGCATACAATCCACATCAACCAATATCACATATCAATACACAAATCACGCACCAATCATTCACAAAACACATCCAAATCAACCTTCACTGCCTAGAAACCGCGGTCACAACTCACCTTACTCTTTAGGGTAAAAGGATTTTGGAAATGAGACACGAAAACACACTGATTAGACCCTCCATGATTCAATCTTCACTGATCAACACGAGTTCTACGACGAACACGACGATAAACGATTCCTACGACTCTAAAACTCAAAGATAATGATTCCTAAAGGATTTCTTTGCAACAATCCTCAAGAACAATGAAATCTCTCATTCAATTCTCTGTTTTTCTACCTAAACTTGATGGCCACGAACAAAGAAGAGCTTATATACGTGAGCCCTAGTGTTTGATTTCCTAAATCGAGCCAAACCGTGGTTAAAACTAATTTACACGATTTTGCAGAATCTCGTGTCGAGCGACACACACGAGGTCTTGGTCAACATACCTACATCTTTCGTGTCGATCGACATACTCCATGTGTCGCTTGACAAGAACACTAAAAATCGACATTTTGGTTCGCGGATGTTACACTTAGCGTCAATTACCATAACTGTAGTATATACTAATATCGTTTATATTAATTGATGTAAAAATCTAGTATTATTTTTTGTAATAGATACATGTTAACTGTAACGACCGCAACTCAGAATTATGAATTATGTGGGGGTGTTGATTGATAACATGGGTAGTGTCAATCGACACCAATGTTTCTAAAGCGGGTCGGCTCGATTTTAATAGCATGGTTTGCATCGGTTTGGATACGGAACCCTAGGTCACGATATTTAATGGTTGTGGCCATATTTTTTAGAAATAAAAATTCGGGTTTGAGGAGAATTGTGAGAGAGATAGAGAATTATGAGAGATTTTTGAGAGAAAGCTTGATTAGTGGCTTATAGAGAAAGGTTTGAAACCGCGGTGTGTTCTTTGCGTTTTGATTGTGAAAATCAGAGGTTTCGTGTTGTTAACAAGTTCGATTTTGTGATCCCCTTCGTTTAATCCTTTTTAATCTTTGTCGAGGTGAGTCTGTTATCATGGTTATGGGTAATTGTGTGTTTGGTTATAGATTGAATTAATTAATGTTGGAATTCCTATGGTTTTGTTGTTGTCGTGTGATTTTTGTGTGTTTATGGTTCTGTTTATCGCGAAATTTTATCTCTCGATGAAACGGAATCGAGGTGTGTAAGGATTTTGGCAGCGAGAGATGGGTTTTCTTGGTTACATTGTTTCTGCAGGTGGAGTTTGTGTAGATCCGGCTAAGATCGATGCTACCAAAGATTGGCCTAGACTGACTAATGCCACTAGGATCAGGAGTTTTTTGGGTTGGCAGGATATTATCAGAGATTCGTCAAGGGCTTTGCGAATATAACATAGTCGATGATGAAGTTGACTAGGAAGGATGTCACATTTGTTTGGTCTTAGGAGTGTGAAGATAGCTTTGCGAAGCAGAAGGAGATGTTGATGAGTACACATGTGTTGGCGTTGCCCGAGCCGGGTAAGCCTTATGTAGTGTACACGGATGCTTATGGGATCGGGTTAGATTGTGTGTTGATGCAGGAGGGCAGGGTGATTGCGTATGTTTCAAGGCAATTAAAGGGTGTTGAACGCAATTATCCTACTCATGTCTAGAGTTAGGAGATGTAGTGTTCGATCTTAAGATTTAAAGGTCCTATCTATACGGTGGGAAAATGCATATTTTTACAGATCACAAGAATTTGTAGCATATTTTCACTCAGCCATTGGTGAATGTGAGGCAGAGACGATGGGTTGAGTTGCTGGCAGATTATGATATGGATATTGCTTACCAACTGGGTTAGGCTAACCTTGTGGTGGATGCTCTGAATTGTCGGAGAGTAGATTCGGCACGGGAGCAGGATGTGGAGTCTCTAGTGAGCGAGATTTGCACTTTGCGTTTATGTGCTATTTCACAAGAGCCTTTGGGTTTAGAGGTGGTTGATTAGGCAAACCTTCTGAGTAGGATCCGAGTGGCTCACGAGAGTGATCAGGTTTTGACTGTGGCATCAAGGAGTGTTGGTTATGAGTATCAGGTTTCTTTGAATGGGATGATTCTTTTGCGAGGGCGAGTTTGTGTGCCTAAGGATGAGTCATTGAGGCATGAGATTCTGAGTAAGGCTCATACGAGCAAGTTCTTGATTTTATCCAGGAGCGACTAAGATGTATCGTGATCTCAAACGGTACTATCACTAGGTCGGGATGAAGAGAGATGTAGCGCAAAGTGTACTACGTGCTAATTAGTGAAGGGTGAACTTCAGATTCTGAGTGGTAAGTTGCATAGTTTTTCCATTCCAGAGTGGAAGTGGGATATAATCACGATGGATTTCGTGGTGGGATTACCTAAATCGCGTACGTATGATGCTATTTGGGTGATAGGGGACCGTATGACTAAGTCTCCATATTTCATGGCCATAAAGAAGACCGATGGAGCTGTGTTTTTGGCTAAGAAATATACGAAGGAGATTGTGAGGCTGCATGGAGTGCCAACCAGTATTGTGTCAAACCAGGATCCCACATTTTCGTGTCTGAGTTTTGGAGAGCCTTTCAGGCAAAGATGGGCACTAAGGTGCATATGAGTACAGCTTATCATCTGTAGACTGATGGATAGTCAGAGAAGACTATTTATAGTTTGGAGGATTTACTGCGGACGTGTTATAGATTGGGGTGGTCACTGGGTAGATCACTTGTGCTTGGCTGAGTTTGCGTATAACAACAGTTTTCAGGCGAGTATCGGTATGGCTCCTTATGAGGCGTTATATGGGAGGCCATGTAGGACACCTTTATGTTGGACCCAAGTGGGGGAGAAGAGCATATTTGGTGTGACTTTTTTTCAGGAGACGACAGAGTAGATCCATGTCTTGAAGTTGAACATGAAGGAGGCTCAGGATCGGCAAAGGATTTTTGCCAATAAAAGGAAGAGAGAGTTGGAGTTCGCGGTCGGAGATAGAGTGTATCTCAAGATATCCATGTTGCGAGGTCTCAACAGATCAATTTCGGAGAACAAGCAGAGTTCGAGATTTATGGGTCAGTTCCCGGTGGTGGAGCGAGTTGGACCAGTGACCTACTGGTGAGACATACTTCCGATTATGATGGCATTTTATAAGGTGTTTCATGTGTCGATGTTGAGGAAGTGCATGCATCAGTCAGAGGAGGTGGTGGCTAAGATTCCGGAGGATCTTCAGCATGATTTATCTATAACAATGAAATCTGTGAGGATTCTTAAGAGGAGATACAAGGTTCTACGTCGGAAGAGGGTATCGTTGCTGAGAGTCTTGGGGACTGTAGCGATACTAAGGAGGAGACTTGGGAGCCAGAGGCAAAGATGAATTTAAAGTTTGGGAAGTAATTCGACAAGCAGGTCGCGGTTTGAGCTTTACCATTCTTTGTGGTTCTAGTTTCGATTTTTTCGCTTGGTGCTCTTTTGTCTTTTAATTTATGTTTTTCGTTTATATTGTAACGAGTGATACATTTTAAAGTATATAAGATGGAGTTCTTAGTTCTTTTCGGTGTTATTATAAGTTGAGAGGTTCACCTTATATGTTTGATGTGGAGTTGACTAGTGGTTGTCATGTTTGTGATAATATTCTGGGTGCAGAATATCGTGTTTAGACCACGAGAGGTAGATTTAGTTAATAGATGTTAATGAATGTTTAGGAATTTATTATTCTAGGGGTGTGGTGTCCCCGAATAACTCATTTTTGGAGATGGTGTTCTCCTATTTACTCATTTTTGGAGATGGTGTTCTCTTATTTACTCATTTTGGAGATGGTGTTCTCATGTATACTTTTGGGGATGGAGTTCTCCGGTATACTAATTGGGATACTATTCCCAGTATGAGCTAGGACGGTGAACCCTGTTTACCGATTGCTCAAAAGATTGTGTTCCTGCGAGTGAGAGAAGTGTTATAATGTTTTAAGAATAATAATTGTCTGAAAACGTAGTCATAAGCATGAGGCTGGATTAGAACCTTTAGGATCATGGTGTTGATCTCGAATGGTGTTGACCAGTGGGTCAAGAGAATGGGTCTTCGGTAGACGGTTTGTTGGATTCGAGGTCGAACCCATTTAACGACCGCAGCAAAGAATTATGAATTCCGGTGGGGGGGGTTATAGTTTACATTGTTCTTAAGCTTAATTAGTGGCTTATAGAGCAAGGTTTGAGATCATGGTGTGTTCTTCGCATTTTGATAGTGAAAATCAAAGGTTTCATGTTGTTAACGAGCCTGATTTTGTGATCCCCTTCATTCAATCATTTTCAATCATTGTCAAGGTGAGTGCGTGATCGTAGTTATGGGTAATTGTGTGTTAGGTTATCGATTGAATGATTTGTTGTTGGAATTGCTATGGTTTTGTTGCTGTCATGTGATTTTTGTGTGTTTATGGTTCTGTTCATCACGATATTGTATTGCTCGATGAAGCGGAATCGAGCCGTGTGAGGATTTGGCTCGATTCAGGTTTCTATGAGGAGTGTCGATCGACACCCATTTGTGGTATCGCGATGTTTGTGTTTGAGAATTGTGTGTCGATCGACACAAGATTGTAGTTCTTGTGTTTCCTATGGTTGTGTCGATCGACACCATGGTGGTCTGTCGATCGACACCGCCTGTTGAATTGATGATTTTGGATATTTGTTCTATTTATGGTAATTTGAACGCTGTGAATTATTGGTTAATTGCGTAGTTTGACATTCTTTACCCTTATTATGTAACCAGTAGACGGGATGACCGTCTCACTGAGTATTTGTGATAATACTCACGCAACTCGTTTTTTCATGTGTTGAAGGTATAAGATAAAGTATGATCGTGGAATCAAGGCAATGAGAGAGGATGATAGAATCATT
This sequence comes from Draba incana, assembly GCA_963576765.1. NCBI lineage: Eukaryota > Viridiplantae > Streptophyta > Magnoliopsida > Brassicales > Brassicaceae > Draba > Draba incana. The sequence continues at coordinate 35,949,217 of OY755204.1, forward strand.
GATTGTTTTATGAAATTGCATTTTTGTAAAACCTGGTGTTTAGGTTGCTAGAAATGTTAGATTGTGGTACTGGAATCTGTATTGGTTTTATTGGAGTTTGAATTGATTTATTGGAATTATGGGTTTAAATTGTTTTGTGTTTTCCGCTGATTATTTTTCTGTTGGTTTGAATTAACTGTTGAGGAATTAATAATTACGGGATTATTAATTCGCGTTAACTAATTAAAAAAATAAAGAGTTGGTTGTTTCATTAACATTGGCTTTGTTTAAATTGATGTAAATTATTTGCATCACCATTTTTGGAATCACTTTTCTAAATGATGCAAAATTCATTTGCATCAATTATAGGTAATATAATTCACCCCTTTTTTTGTAGTGATAACACCAAACTATCATCTTATTCATGGCATTGAAAAAAAGAACAATTATTGGGTTCACCCTTAGGGGTGAACTTTTCTCATTCACCCTCTTATATTAGCCAATCAAAATCATCCATGTAATCTAATTTAATCATTTAATTAAATTATAAAATAATCAAATTTGAATTTCAGTGTGGAGATCACTACAAAAAAATTTCACCGTATGAACTAGGAATTATTTCATCTTAGAAAAATAAGTTTAATAAATCACCTCATGAATTACTTTAATTTGAAAATTATTAACCCAAAATAAATTCTAAACCTATATTTAATTTGAGAATAGTTAATACAAAATAAATTATAAACCCTAAATCCCAAAGCTATATCTTTGTTTGGGAATTGTTAACCTAAAATAAATTTTAAACCCCAAACTCAAATCCTAAACCCCAAAACTATATCCTAATTTGGAATTAGTTAACCCAAACCTAAAAATTTTAAACTACAAAAAAAAATTAAAATTTATTTTCAATGGATTTGTAGTTTAAATTTTTAGGTTTGGGTTAACTATTTTCAAATTAAGGTATAGTTTTGGGGTTTAGTGTTTGAGTTTGAGGTTTAGAATTTATTTTGGGTTAACTATTCCCAAATTAGAATATACTTTTGGGATTTAAGGTTTGAATTTGGGGTTGAAATTTATTTTGAGTTATGATTTTTTTTTTTTTACCGACAACATTGAAGTTTCATTATAAGCCCAATAGGCCTGAGAACGATTACACGATTTAAGATCCATTTGGAAAAACACAAATACAATTAAAATATTATTTTGAAGCTCCAGGTGTTAAACCAAGAACAGATCCTGAAGATCTTGCTACACCTGTTTGACATGTTTAGCTCCCTTCCCACCATCGCCAGAGATACCTTTTTCATCATCGTAATTCACCTGCAGATGATGGTACAGCCTTACAAGATCTTCATCATGAATCTTTAAAAGCACCTTCCTCAAGTCTCAAACATAAACCTTTCGTTGACACTTAAAGCACAAGATCAATATTCCTAGTTATTGATGAAGAAGAATCGGGAAATCTCAAGTCAAAACCGGCCGTTCGACCCGACGTCGATTCCGGTCTTCGAGCAAGAGACACTTTACTCTTAAAGCCAATTAGGCAGTAAAGATTTACGCCCGTGAAATTTAAGCCCATAACAAAGGAAAATTGATCCAACGATCCAAGATTTAACAAACGAAAGGTAGAAAAGAAAAAACACAAACCGCTAAACAAAACGAAAATCCGAACAAGTCAGAAAAACCATCGGTCTAAGCCGAAAACATAGTCGGACAAGCCGAAAACGAAGTTCCGTATGTACAAGTCACGACGTTGGCCAAAGCCAAACGCCGGACTTACCACCGGAAATTGAGATCTAGATTACTCTAGAAGATGAGAGAGTTATGATTTTAAAATTGGAACGATACAGAGTTATGATTTTAAAATTTAGTTTTTTTATTAATATGTTACGGTTTCTTTTTCTCTTTTTAAATTTAATTTTTTATTAAAATTTTGGGTTATTTACGTGAGACAAAAATTATGTGGACCCCACCAAAGATCAAGTTTTTATTTTTAATGATTAATTTAGTTAAGAGATACCTGTTAAGTTTTAATTGGATAACTAGAAGAGGGTGAATGGATTATGTTCACCACGAGGGGTGAATCTATGAATTGTTCGCAAAAAACATAATAATGCTGAACAAAAATTCTAACAATATACTCCATCTGTTTCTCTATATTAGATGTTTTGGGTTAAAGCACAAAAATTAATAAAAAACTTTTCTCTTAAAAGATTATAAATAAATATATAAACTAAAAGTATTTCAGCCAATCATTACAAAGACTGTAAAATACTATTGGCCACGCACTAATCAATAAAAGTAAAAACAATATTAAAATATTAGAACATCTTACATTGTGAAACAAACAAAAATCTCTAAAACATCATATATACAGAAACAGAGGGAGTATATAGTAATTTTTAGTGACAAGAAAAAAATATTTAGTAATGTTTGGTTAGTTCAATTTGATTTCATATAATTTAATTTTGTTTTGGATAATTTAGTATAGAAATTTAGAAACTTATTCTGGCATTCTATAATTTTGTTTTGAGTTTGAATTTGTTGAATTTTAATTTAGTTCAGCTGGGATTATGTAAGTCTTGATTGAAACAAAATGAGGAAGGATACGATTCGATATTTTTACTATCCCTTAGTAAAACACATTTCTATATAAAATAATCACAAATCATATTCCAAATAAGAATGGAATTTTTCTCATCTCATTTAATAGTAGGCATGTCAAACGGGCCAACCCGGCCCGGCCCAAAATCGTAAAAGCCGCATATATATATAAGCCTGGCCCGGCCCGGCCCAAAAAATATATGGGCTTATTTTTTAAAGCTCGGCCCGGCCCGACTCGGGCTTCAGGGTTTTATGGGTTTTTTCGAACTTTTATTTTGAAACAAAAAAATAAAAAATAATAATTATTTATCGATAAAACCGAGCTTCGTTTCGTCAAACAACCGGTAAGAATTATATTCTGACTTTTATCAAGAGAATTAAACACCTACTAATAATTTCCCTTACTAAAAATCCAATTTAACTAAAAACAAAAATTACACCAAACGAATGTAAATATCAACTGAATCCAATTAACTCTAAATAAATAGTATTACCAAACAAAACATAAATCAAAATACTAAAATTCTAGATAATGGAGTTAAAAGTCGGAATTTCGGATTTGTTTTTTAAAACATACAGTAAAATATAACTAAAAAGTTAAAATTTTTGGTTTATGAATAATATATAAAAAATATTTTAATGAAGATATCTTTAGAAAGTGTCTTTAAACAAAATTTGTTGTTAAAATTTTAAACAACATGATATTTTTCGGTTTTTCCGGGCCGGCTCGAGCCCGTCTGGGCTAAGCCCGAATGGGTTAAGCCCGAAATGCCCGTTTTTTTTTGTGCTTATATATTTAAGCTTGAACCCGCTAATTTTCAGGGCTGGGCCGGGCCGGGCTTCGGGTTTTGGCCTTAATTGACATGTCTATTTAATAGTTGATACTGGGATAATACCTGCACTAGGCGAGGAATGAATGTTTCTCTTTTAATTTGTTAAGTGTTTATATATATATATGTTAAAAGCTTGAAAATAGTGGAAGTCTCTTGGCCCCGTGGTCAATGGTTTAAAAGGTTCTACATCATGTCTAGTGTTTGAATCCCACATAATATAACTTATTGTAGATTAATGGAGAAAACTCTTTTTGGAGGTTCTAGAGCAGCCGGTTGAGCCAATCATCGTACATGGAGATCATGATCATCATTAGAGATGTCGTACATGCTAAGCCGATCGTTGAAAAGAGTATGTTCATCATGGAAGATGTACATTCTGAGCCGTTCATTGAGGAGAGCTTGTCAATTATGAGAAATGTGTACATGGAAAACTGCATCATGAAGGCATATGTGGAAGTTGTTCTCCCTAATCTCGCATAGACAAGGAGGCATATAGTTGAATATCATAATAATAGGATTAGATCAAATATAATATAATGGTGATGAAAAAATGAAAGCTTGAAGATATTGATTATCTTTTTTTTTCCCAAAATGATTGCATTATATGAAAATTGTTTGTGTGTAACTTTGTTCGTTCTAATACCCTTTTTCTATTAGTCGACAACAACGTCGAAAAAATCAACAGGCGATTAAACTCAATAGAGAATCAATAGTCATATTATGAGATTGATAGGATAACGACAAATAAAAAATCCAAAAGCTACAATTGCATTTTATTATCTAATTTTTCTCTATTCAAAAAATTTCAGTCAAAAAAATTTACTGCCATCCTTGCATCGAGGATAAACATAAGCAATCTGGGGAAAACTGAAATAAAAATTGAATTAAAAGGTTTCTAAATTTAAATTTGTTCATCTATACATTTGTTTGACATTGCCGAATTTTGCCACAATTATCCTTTTAATATAAATAATTAGTTCTTTCAATTTTTTTTTCAAACATGTAACAAATGAAATAATAAGACTTTTTATCAAATGTGAAAATTTTAATTTGTAACTAATAGATTAAAATTTAGATTTCTAAATTCAATATATTTTGTACAAAATGTACATTCTGCTGTCTATACATGTTCCTAAAAAGTTTAGAAAATGTAATATACCGATTGTACATGTTCTGCAACTTTTAGAATTTGTATTTTTAACTTTGCTCTTTGTTCAAAAAAATTAAGAGCATACACACATTCCAAACAATTTAGAACAATATATTAGAATACGTCATCTGCACATTGATTTATGTTCTAAAAAATTTAGAGAAACACTAATATTCTAAAAGTTTTAGAATCAAATTTCAGAATGCGTAATCTTTTCTTTGCTCTACAGTTTACAAAATGTAGAATATGTATTTTTCAGTTTGTTCTATATTCTGAAAAATTGAGAATACCAATTCTAAAATTAATTTTCAAATTCCAAAAGTTTTTAATTTGAGCAAGAAAGAAACTAAACTAAAATGTCTACATATCTTAAAATAAAATTGTAAAACCATAAGACCAAAAAAATAGAAAAACCATAAAATCAATAAAACTAGTGACTAATTTTAAAAAGCACTTCAATCTTTGTTGGGTTCATTTGCTTCCTCAGATCCATCTGCTTCATTGTTATAATCATCACTTCTAATGTTTAAACATAAAACCCTAATCTTTATATATATATATTAATTAATTATTTTAAATTTTATGATTAGAGTCCAAAGGGTTCAGTGCTTGAAGAGATGACAAGATCCATGGATAACACATGATTCTAATGGGTTTATCTATTAAACCCATGAACATGTTAGGGTAACCCAACAAAACTCATTTATTTATATGGATAAAAAAATATAACTTTTACCCGTTAAAATTGTAGATGGGTTTGGGTAATCCGTGGGCAATGACCCATTTTAATACCCCTACTTATTTTTATGATGGCATGCATTATTGTAAAGTTGCATGACACAAGTATCATATCATGAAAATTTTCAAGATAATACAAAGCATCTTTTTAAAATTTTGACTTTGTGGAAATTTTAAAATATTATATAAGATTGCTTGATCTCTGAATATTTGGTGATTAAACTTTTCCATAAGAATTAACGTTTCGAAAAAGTAAACTATGTTTGATTTTCTTCATATTGCTCAAAAACGTACAAAATCTGATCTTTTATTTTTGGAAATATAATAGAATTATTTGATTAAGTATATAAATGCGATTGTAGTACTCAAATACTGTATATATGCTATATAAAATATAACTCTTTGAATAATATCATTCGAATTCAAATTTTCATTTTAGGAAATTCTCGCGATTATTCCCATATTTTCATTTTAGGAAAGTTTCATTTATTCTGTTAATATCCTTTCTTCAAATCTACTAAGTAGGAAACCAGGTCTATTTACTTAAGTATATACATATGAAATACTATACTATTTTACAACTACGCCTCCTTGTTTTCTTCTCTTCTTCTCTCAGAGATGGCAAACATGTCTCCGTTGTTGAAAACTCTCTTTTTTATCGTCCTATCTTCCATTATGATCAACCACCTTCCCCTGGCAAGCTCCAAAAATTGGTGTGTAGCAACTCCAACTGCAACGGAAAAGCAGCTAAAAGAAAACATGACTTTTGCGTGTGCTATCGGGGTTGATTGTAGACCAATCCTACCAAGTGGAGCTTGTTTTTATCCCAATAATACGCTTAGCCATGCCTCGTTTCAGATGAATTCTTACTACCAAAGTCATGAACAGACCGACCATGCATGCTTTTTCTTTTTCCCAAACAGCAGCACAATCACTACTATAGACCCTAGTTATGATCGTTGTATCTATCCATCATCCTAGTCGTATTTCCCTTCTTTTTTTTATATGTGATCCACATATCACGCGGTTGATTGGATGAATAAGTGCAATTTTTTATACTAATTTTATATTTGAAAGAGAAAGTTGTGTTGCGATTTACATGTGTGAAAGAATGCAAAAGTTAATGCATTTAACTATTATTTTCCTGAAAAAACTCTTCACATCTACTATTTCTTACAAAGCCTTTTTAAACTACCATAGCTTTTGCACGGATTTAATAATAACCATTAAATTATTTGTTTTACTTCAATTAGATAGACATATGCTAAACAAAAAAAAAATTAGTGTCATTTGGTTTTTAAAAATCATCGGATTGATTGAAGATTATATATTTATATGTAATGATTTAAAATTAATTTCATTCAAAAAATAACACAATATGTTTCCATACTAAGATTAAAGTAACACAGTATGTCCATCTTTGATTCTTGTAAATCGTGAAAAAAACAACGGATTGAGTTTCAGGACGCATCCTTTCAACAACGGTGCACTATACCCTCTAACTCTCGGGAACTAATCCGTTGAGCTCATCGTATACAAGGGAACTATGTTGCATGGAATCGGATTCGGGTGCGTGGAAGCGAAACGCTCAAAAACGCAGAAGTGATTTTTTTGAAAAAATTAGGAATCGGCTACGTTTTGGAAGCCTATAATTATATGTACGTGTTTATATAAATGTATTTAGAATCCATTATCAAATATTCAAAATTAAGCCTTATTTTAAAAACATTCAAGATTAAACCGAAAAAACATCCTTTGAAATTTAGAACACAAATCCAATCATAAATTATTAAGTAACTTAATTAGAAAAGAAAAACAATCCACAATGCTAAAAATCAAGGAATTTGATCATCATCTTCATGTTCGTTTTCAATGATTCATATTTCTTTTGTGTTTTTTATTCTTTTTAAATTACAAAAAATTAAAAATAATCCTTAAACCTTCCTAATATTTACTTTTATACGTTTCCAAAATAAAAGATATGCTTCTGTCACGATTCCAAAATAGAATATGACGCTTCCAAACCGTTTCCAAATCGGTAATTTTCGGAATCGCGATTTCACGACGCTTCCAAGAGATTCCGATTTCGATTACGATTCCGGAGCGTGAAACGTCAACAAATAGAGTTTCCATGCAACGTAGCAAGTAAACCACTATCCCCTCTAGATTTATACTGAGATCCACTTGTCTCAGATAAGTCTACCGGAGATCCACTATCTCCAAATAAATGCAGGGGGAACCACTATCCCCTCTAGAGAACCACTATCCCTTGATACCTATACTGAGACCCACAATTCACATATAACTAAGCATTCCTCAATACTTATACTGAGATCCACTTGTTACAGGTAAGTATACCCTCGAGAGAACCACTATCCATCGATACCTATACTGAGACCCACTTGTCCCAGATAAGTTTGTCGGAAAACCACTATCTCCAAAACCATAATGAGTTATTCGGAAACGCTACTCCCCCTGGAGTAATTAATTCAAAAACGCCTATAAACACCTATGATTAGAGAATCGCCTCACATGGCCTAAACTCGGTATTCCCAACCCGGATTATCATCTCAAACACGACCAACACTGGTTAACCAAACCACTAACACAAATAAGGAACATACATCTTATAAAACGCAGGAAATAAATAAAAAACTCCATCTTATAAATTCCCAAAAATGTATATCGTTACAACTCAACGATAATACATGAACAAAAGAACAATAGCAAAACGCTAACACAACCAGAACCACAAAATAAAAGTAAGCTCAAGCGGCGACCTGCTTGTCGAACCACTTGCCGAACTTCAACTTCATCTTTGCCCCAGGCTCCGAAGTTTCCTCCTCCAAAACAACATAAACCCACAAAACTCTCAACAAAGCAAACTTCTTCCGGCGCAGCACCTTAACTCTCCTCTCGAGAATCCTCAAAGGCCTCGCCGACACAAACAAAACTGGCTGAAGATCCCGAAAATTTTAGCCACTAACACCTCCACATTCACTTCCTTAACATTGATACCTTGAGATACACACGATCTCCTACCTCAAACTCCAAATCTTATCTCTACTTATCAGTATAACTCCTCTTTCGATCTTGAGCCTCCCCCTTGCTCACCTTTAAAACACGGGTCCTTTCTTTCATTTCTTGAACAACCCACACCAACAATGCTTCTCTCCCCCACTTGGGTCCAACATATAAATGACCGACACTGACTCCCATACAAATCCTCGTATAGATCCATCTCGATACTCGCCTGAAAAATTGTTATTCTAAACAACTCAGCCGAACACAAGTGATCCACCCAATTATCCCCATATTCTCAAACACACATCCTCATCAACATCTCCAATAATGAATTTCCCTCTCTGCTTTTGATGCAATTTAAGATCCCTGACTGAACCGTCCGGCTAGCACTCCATGCAGCTTCACCATCTCCTCTCACACTTTATAGCCAAAACCGCTGCTCCATCGGTTTCCTTAATAACCAGAAAAGTGCTAACTTAATCGGACGATCCACCACAACTTAGATTGCATCAAACCTCTACAAGTTAGGAAAATACACATTAAACTCTGTCGAAAACATAGCCCACTTCCACTCTAGGATAGGCAACTCTGCATCCCTTCACTCGAAACCTGATACTTCACTTCCACTAGTTGACACTTATCGCACGCTGCGATCTACTAGCCGGTATTACACGGTAATTACACACCCTTACCTTGAGGTCCATATCCCATCTCATGCTTATGCCACGATCAGACATTGCTTACTCATACTTATACCCTCATCATCTCACTCTCAGGACGTCTTCTTCGAGGTAGCGATTGCCGATGCCACTCTACTCTCAGAACGTCTCCCTTAAGTTTTGGATATATATATATAAGAAAAACACTTCCTATAGAGTAATCAATTATTTGTACAAGCACCTGAAGAGTAGATGTAACGCCCCGATATTAACCCGCCATTTCATAGTCCAGCATATCCTCTATGCTCCTACTACATACTTGACCAACACACCGATCCTCCTCAAAAATCCATTCATGAACTTCGAAGCACATCACTAATTCTATGTTTATGCGCACATTACAGACATTTATTACTCTTAACTCATTCCATAACCCCACACTCGCAGGAACATATCCTTTGAGCAATCAAAAACACAGGGTCCACAACCCCAATGCTCATACTGGGACCACAATCCTGAGCTGTATACAGGAGACCACAATCTCTAAAGGTATACAAGAGACCATAGTCTCCAAAAATAAATGAGTTATTCGTTAGCAAAACCCCTAGAGCAATAAATACTAACTCAATCATGACAGGATTAGACCAAGACGACGGTAATCCCTTCTGTGACCGAAAGAAAACCTTGAAAACTCCTGAATAACCCCAAACTCTCTAATATCAACCTCACCACTAGGTTCAGCATCATGATAGCCGCCAAACACGCCCCACAACCCCACGCCATCCTCTGCTCTGTCTGACTAGCAGAGATTACAAAACTCACGGGAGTAGGTCTCACACTCTGAAACACTAACCTCCCTCTCTCGCGCTCAAGCATAACCGTACCTCGATAACAATCCATATAGACTATGTAACGCATCAACCAATCTACCCCTCAGAATAACGTCATACAGCTCCACCAGCTAATCGCCAAATCTGCTAGCATCGCCTATCCACCAATCTGCACATCACCGTCCCTCGCACAACCAAACATAGCCCAAAATGCTCCTATAGCCACCATGACCATACCTGGAAACCCATCGGCGCCGCTCCGTATACCACTACTTTCGGCACACTCAAGAGTAATTAAGCAATTTGATGCTATATAATCAAAGAAAACATGGAACTCGAAACCTCCCACTTCTTCTTCTGTCCCTGCGCAGGCTTCCCGCCTTTGCTAGGACTCATATGGTGTTCCTGCCTCCTCGGCCAAACAATTAGAACAGTAAGAACAACAGCTAATGCTGTCTGTTCACTAGTATCATCCTCAAAATCAGTAGATGACTCAACCAACTCTGCCCTCGAGGCGTACCTGGACTCTCTGCAACGCGTCCTTAATCAGGCGGAAATCCCTGCGGGAACATCTCCACCTGCGCCAGCTCACCCTCCATGCCTCGACCTAAATAAACCAAGAGCATGCTAAACTCAGCGTCAAACTCCCACAAGGACCGGTCTCCCAGAACCAGCTCCACAATTCTCGCCTCAAGACGATCTACTGCCTCCTGAGGAAGAACTTAACATCAAACTCTGCTAAGAATTCTCCCCAGGTCAACACTGCCTGCCTCCCCCTGGCCTCAACACCTCTCTACTAGAGAAGCTCATCACCATCAAAGTAATGAACCACCAAACCAAACTCTGTATCCTTCAGGACACTAAATAAAACAAACATACCGCTCTAATCTTAACTTCCACTCAAGCCTCCTCAGGCTTAGCATACCCTGAGAAGAAACTCAAACCAATACGGTGCATCTGCTCCATCATCCTCAACTATGATGGAACATCTTCTGTAGTTGCAGCTCTCGACTACAGCTATGCCACACGTGGCGTTACTGGAGTCTGCACTGGCACCGCACTCGGTAACAGCTCCAACCACTGAGCCAACAGATCCGCCAGACAATCATCTCGATCCAGAGTCACAGCGGTGGTCGCACCCCCACCTGGGCCTCCCGAACTACCAGTCATACTCGTACCCTCTTTGTACCAGCCGTCCTCAGACTAGCACTAACACTGCACACCTGGACCCCTCATGAAACGTCTGCGAATCTGAAATCAGCTTATCATGGTACTCAAGACCACACTCTCGGAAAATTCACACACACGTTCCCGATAACACCCTCTACTGCTAGCAACCCTAGCCATCACTCTCTGCATTTCCCAAAAATACTGACCAAGACTCTATCTCTAGTAACTCTAGCCATCACTCTCTGTATTTCCCAAAATACAGACTACAAAGCTAGATTTCAAAAATACAAGTCACCATCAACAAATAAATACTTACCGCAGAATCACTTTAAAGGCTCGAAGAGGATAATCTAAGACTCTACAACTCATAAAATCAACTAACTACTCATTGTCAATTCAAATCACGTAGTCTCAAATCACCAAATTCTAACTGCCCTAAAACCGTAACGGCTCTGATACCAAAACGAAACAACCAAGTTTTTTTTAAAATAATTAATCCGAATTAATAACCCATAATTACTAATTCTTCGATGATTAATTCAACAAACAATCATCAGTGCAAAATTAACACATAAGCACTACTGAGACTAATAATCCAATAAACCAATTAAAACAATGATTTCAAATATCAATTTTCAAAAATACTAGCAATCTAAACATTAGTTTCTAGATTCCAACACATAACCAAATAACCTAGAGATCCTAATCATCCTCTTCTCTTTGCCATGATTTTACGATCACATAATACTTTTACATGCATCACATAGGAAAAAGATATGCGTAAATATTTCATAAATACTTAGTGAGGCGGTCATCGCGTCTACCGGTTACATAACAAGGACAATGCATGCCAAATACTACCCAATCAACCAACATTTTCACAACGTTCAACTTACCAAAACAAGCACATTAACCAAATAAGCAACTCAATCAGTGTCGATCGACACTCTCCATGGTGTCGATCAACACACCAAACTCAACCACAAAAAAAACACAACAGGGTGTCTATCGACACTTCCTCTAGGTGTCGATCGACACTCATCGCAGAAACATGAATCGAGCCAAATCCTCACGTGGCTCGACCCCGTTTCATCAAGCGATCCATTCACATCGATCAATAATACGATAAACACAGAATAACCACGAAACAAACAATAACCGCTATCAATTTCATCAAAGTCAAACAACAACAACCTAACATATGCTATCCATAACCACGATCGCGCATTCACCTTAGCCTAAGATTGGTTGAACACAAGGACACACGAAATTCAGAGCCTCCTATTGGATCCAAAGCTACTGATTCTCCTTCTCTATCACCTACGACTCACCATAATAGTTTTTCCCTAAATTGAATCAGAATTTCTGAAAAACAGAAACGACATACTGACTTCGAATGACCATAAAGGATGAACTTTACCTCGGAATCATGATCTGAAACATGATTTGAAAAAGAGGCAGAGAGAAATTTCCAACGATATAAGGATCGTTGCCTAACTCGCTCTGAAATTCTGGGAAAAATGTTGTCAAAGTGGTCTGATCATGACCCGATTCTGTACAAACTTCTCTCACAAAAACAGATATATCTCTTAGCGTACATAATTGAATAATAAACGGATTTGCCTCACGGCTAGCTAAGAGATAAAAGAACTTACCCATGAAATTTCATCTCGATTCAATCTGTTCTTCATGTTCGTTCTGATACTCTACCAAACGGAATAGAGTTGTCTCTTTCTCTTTCAAACACCAAATCGCGTAGGAAATATATACCAAAACCTCTCTCAACCTCTCTAATCACGATTTTCTACCTTTAGGCACAGAAAAATGAGGCTGCACAACCTTAAAAACATGAGTCTAGGGTTTCCATAACCCAAACCGACCTAAAGTGGATAATTAAAATCGAACCAAATCCGATTCAATTAAACATGGTATCGATCGACACCTCTTACCAAATTTCACAATTTGGTTTTGGGATGTTACAAAATCCGTGATTGATGTTATTAGTTTAGTTGATTTTTTAGTTTCTAACTTTAGGAGGCAAAGAAATTTGATATTATTTGTGTGAATGATGTTAAACATATTTTAACACACATTTTATCTTTTGAAATCTCACTGATAAATTACCAATTAGTATGCATTATATCTACTAATATTTTTGAAAATTTAATATGTTTAGATCTATTTGTTCAATCATAGCTAACCAAATATTTTTAAAATGAAAGCGAAGGTAAAATATTATCTTGCCAATCATTTTTATATGTTATGTGTTCCAAAAATATATAGTTATTTGGTTTAGATTTTTTATATATATATTAGTTATTTGGTTTTTATTTAGGATATTTAGTATTGTGTTAATGATGTTAAACACATTTTAACACACATTTTATCTTTTGAAATCTCACTGATAAATTACCAATTAGTATGCATTATATCTACTAATATTTTTGAAAATTTAATATGTTTAGATCTATTTGTTCAATCATAGCTAACCAAATATTTTTAAAATGAAAGCGAAGGTAAAATATTATCTTGCCAATCATTTTTATATGTTATGTGTTCCAAAAATATATAGTTATTTGGTTTAGATTTTTTATATATATATTAGTTATTTGGTTTATATTTTATTTTCAAATTCAAAAAATCCTGACTTCAATCAAATCAAATAGAATTTAATAATAGTATCCTAATGTGATATTTTTGGCAGTGTTTATTTAGTCTTGCCACCGTAATTGTATTTCTTGATTTCTCTGCAGCTTTATTTTTAGAAAGCATAATATTATGTTTAGTTTTGGTGGTGATAAATAATTTATTTGGTGAAGATTTAGAATATACAAAGTTTGGTATAATTTCCAGTATGAATTTTTTTTTATTTTTACAAAACAATGGCTAATGTTTTGCAAGCAATTTTTAATTTACGTATTATATAATCAAATGAAGTGTTTTGAATTTTTTAGTGACAAATGTAGTAAAAAAAGATATGATGATGAAATTTCGAACATAGAGTAATAAAATTTGACCATGCTAGAGGTTCTCTTTTTTTATAAAACTTAAGATCTAATGTTTTATAAGTTTCCCATATGAATATACAAATTTAGGTTTTTTAATTTGTAATGTTTTAAATATATTGTCAACATTACGTAAGAATATATAAGGTTGACTATTTTTTGAATTATAATTTGGAATCCTAAACATTATTTGAGAAGCATTTTGAGAGCATTTTTCTTAAATGTCATCACCATAATTTTTTGAGTTTTTACTTTTTGATTTATTTCAATCTTTCTATAGTAATTGCCTAACACATTGCTTTCCTAATTAACTAATTAACTAATTGCCTAACACATTGATATAATCATAAACTTGCCAAAATCGAAATATTTCGAAATCATTACTTGCCAAAAGTGTATATATATATATTTCCAAAATTCAAGATCAAAATCATAAAAATAATTATGAACAAAAAATAATATACATTCCAAAAGTGTATTAATTAGGAAAAATAAAAGATATTTTCCTTATCTTTAGAAATAGATGATTAAATACTAATATACCATTATATTAAAGAAAAATAATTCTAAACAATTATATTAGGTGTCACGCTTGCAATTTATCTCATTTTTGTTTTTAAATTAAAATTATATTATTAAGTTCTGCTATACTCTTATCCAAACACTTTTCATAAGACAATTTCCGATAACGAAACACAATAATTTGTAGTTAGTTTGTATAATTAAATGTGACCATGTTAATTTTAAAGTATATAAAATCTTCACTTTTGGAATCATAAATCACGATTTTAATTTTCATTTGATGGAAAATAAACTAGTGAAGAAATGCATTGTTTTCACTTTGGAATCTTCAATAAAAAAAGTATATTCCAATGTTTACAAACATCTCAATTTTTACAAACCTACAATGCTTATTATATAAAAAAATACATTGTGTTGAGTCATAAACTGTATTTTTGTACATTATGAGATGAAATTAATACATTTTATTATATATATATATTGACTAAGAAATTAAAATTTTTATTTTTGAAGATTATGAGATTGTATACATTGACCAAAAAAATTAAAACCCACTATTATCAATTATTTCACGGGTGAATACATTTTTATTCAAAATAATGACAAAATTTCAAAATATAAAGCAAATTTCAGATTCCGCATAACAATTTTTCAAAAGTGGTATTTGATTTTTTTAAATTCGAACTATTTTGATTTACTCGCTAATCATATATTCCCGCGTATAACGCAAGTAACTTTCTAGTATCAAGGTAGATATGAGATCTTGTAATATGTTTAGCAATTGAATATTTATTACCGTTTGTAATGTGTTTGGCAATTGAATTAAAAAATAGTTGAAATAAGTATAATAAGTGAAATAGTGTTTGGGAAATGGAATAGTAGATAATTAAAGAATATATAAAAACTACATTTAAAAACTGAAAAAATTTGTAATAATAACATCTAAGCAAAATTAGCTTAGAATGTTCTCCTTTAATACAGGGAAAATTCTTAAAAAAATACTCAAGTTAATTTAATTTGGTGAGAAAAATACATAACTTTTTCGGCTACCTGATTAATACACCAATTTAACATTATCTTTCATATACTCGACCTTTCCAAATTTATTGGTTTTAGGCTTTTAGCACGTGTTAATAGGCGTAGAAATACCAAGTTTTCCATTACCGATTTTCCTCAAATCGATTTGGGATTCCAAAGAAAGAAGCCGGACAACATTTCTTCATTCTTTAGACAAAACGTATGTTATTTTTTATTCGGCATCTAACGTTGTTTGGAGATCATGAAAGATATGAAACCACATACTTTAAACCTTTTTAGGGATACTAATTTCAATGGTTGCAGCGGGTGAATAGTCTAATCTAATTATCACATAGATCGGGTGATGTTTCAACGTATCACATAGTATTTTACAAAAAAACCATCATTTGTCATCTTTCAACGTATCACATAGATCGGGTGATGTTACATGGCTTTTATATAAGTTTGATTTTGTGCTTCAGAGACAAGGACGGTTACTACTGGCTTACAGGGAGAGTTGATGATGTCATTAACGTCAGGTAGAACACCTTCTACTTTGATGAGATCGTGTGTTCTCCTATTTTAGTGGGATGGTTTCCCACTCATTCACGTTTCATTAGTTGTAGTTGGCAGTTTATTTTTGTACATCTTATTTTGTTTTTAAGAGACGATTGTCTTGTGGAATGGTATGAAAAAAAAAATTAAAGTTAACTTGTGTTTTATTCTTGTTTTTGTTTGTTCTTGATCAACAATTGATTGTTCTATGTAGGAGCACAAGTTCTACGGTATGACAAAACTGAATATTGTTTCGATTAATGATAAAAACAAATACAAAAAATAACTTTGGTGATACCAAAATTACGATGAATGGTTTGTGTGGATGCGAGACACTCTTTCCTTAATTCTTTAATTGCCCGTAGTGTGACGGTTTTCAATACAATTAAGAATCCCAGGATACAACCACACGATCGACTATTTCGCAATACTCGAAAATAGAAGCTTACGAACCAAAATTCTATGTGTACTCTCAGATAGGCATGACCACGGTTACGGTTTTTGCGGTTACGGTTATATTTTTTCTTTTAACCATAACCTTAACTATTTCATAAACGGTCAAACGGTTCTTAACAATGATCCAATGATCCATGTCTTGAAGAGAGGAGAATTGTTTAACTTTATAAGCCACAAACCCAACGTATACAAAAGAAGTTATGATAATCATATATTTTACCACTTTGAGTATCATAATTTCATTCATTTTCTTGTGCTTATTTTGCTTTTCATAATGTTTTTGTTGCATTTAGAGTCCAAATGAGTTTTGTTGCATTTTTAGAGTCCTAGAGTGTCTTTGTTCTTGTTTTTGGTCTTTTTGTATTCATTTAGGTACTTTGGAGTGTTTTGGATCAAAGGAGATGCATAGAGCTTCAAAGAAAATGGAGAATACACTCTTGTCCATGAAGAGTCAAGAAGATGCGTCTCAAAGATCATGTTGGATGAAAGTATTTCCGTTGGTGTATCGAGCTCAAATTTGGTCATAAGATGGAAAACTGAGTTGGCTTTCATTTGGTGCTAGATTGAAGTCATTCGGATCATTGGTTTAAAAGTTACATTCAATTTAGTGACTGCATATCATTCTGGCCAAAGAAATTGTATTCAGTTGACTCAGAGTTGACCAGTGGACCCCAGTGTTGACCAGACATGACCCAGAGTTGACAAGATCCGATCCAGACCCGAATCCGACCCGGTTCGCGACCCAGTCCGTGTTTTTGCTCTAAAAACCCTCATTTTACATCATTTTGGAGGGAGACACATTTGGGGAAGACAAAAGAGGCTAGGCTTGAGAGCAAACACCATTTGGGAAGGCTTTCATGGCCTAGGAGACCCAAACAATAGAGATTTAGAGGATTTGTGCATCAATTTAGAAGATTTGAAGATTTCCTCAATCCCCATTATTTGGATTTGCTTCTCAAACCCTTTCTCTTTTGCTGTTGATGTTTTCTTTGATTCTAATGTTGATTTGGGTTGCTTAGACCTTGTTTTAAGAATTTAGTGTGAACCCAATTGGAGATTTTTATGGATTTAATTTGATTGTGCTTAATGCTTCTCTAACTTACATATTTGCCATGGAAATGAGCTTAGATGTAAGTTAGGGATGATTCTAAAGAAAAATTGATGTTGGGTGATTCCTAATTTGTTCTTAATGCTTGTTAATTTTGATAATCACTAATGGAAGTTGGGATTTGTTTAGATTTGACATGAAATTTGGATTGGGAATCGTTGAGCTTATGGCTTCCTTTTTATGTTCTTGATTGATCACCTAGAGCATGATTAAGATTCTAATGAACTCATGAATGTATCTAGTGTAGGTTTTGGGTTTCTTTGAATCATATCCTTGATTGACCATCTAGGATTTGTGAAAGGATTTAAATGGACTCATGCCTTTAATTCATTGTGCTTAACGAGATTTGTATTCTCTTTGGTATTGGTTTGGTGATATGTTATTAATGCTTGTTTGAGACTCATGACCTCAAGCATGTTAAGTTGGGTGTTGCATCGCATAGGGATATGGATGTTCACTTAGAGCCAAGATCATTGATTAGGGGGTTTGAAGCCAATAAGAAGATTATGGAATGAATCTCTCTAGGAACACGATTTAGGCCTCATTCTTAATGCTCCTTATGAACTCTTAGTACCAAGTGGAAGCTTAGGATTCTAAGATTCGTTAGGTTAGCTTAGCTAGATCACGGGAGTGGGTAGTTGTGCGTGCTGGAAATTCACACAATCGAATTTGTGAAGATTCTTATGAAGTAGAGCTCCTTTAGGGTTTCAAACACTTAGAAAGATTTAGAATTAGATTATGAACTAGGGTTCTTATTTATCAAGATCAGAGCGTTTTTACTGAGTTTTTCGGATCCCTCACAAGTGAGAGGGTACATGTTTATTTATAGAGAAAGTAGGTCGGTTCGGATGAACAGTAATGGGCCGTTAATGGGCCGCTATCTTCTGGATTTGACTATTGGGCCGTTTCGGCGAATACGACGTCGTTTAGGCTTATCGATTCTTCGAGGGGGGATCCGACCCCTACAGTTAGCCCCCCATTTCAACAGTTTTATAAATAAAAGTGTTGAAGTAAGGGTGTCCGAGTGAAGAACCGATTTCCGCTTAGACGGTTTACGTGTTGATGATGATGTCGAGCCCAGATGACCTGATTGCATCGAATCCAGTGAGTCGATTCTTGAAGTCGCGAAGTGATGAGATGAGCTGATCCAAAACCTGCGAGTCGCTGGTGAAAGGAAGTCGCGAGCTGATCGAGTGCGATGAGATGACGACTTTGCGAAGTCGCGAGCTGATCGAGTGAGACGTTTCAGGCGAGTCGATTTTGATCTTGCGAAGTCGCGAGCTGATCGAGTGACGTTTTAGGCGAGTCGATTTTGATCTTGCGAAGTCACGAGCTGATCGAGTGAGACGTTTCAGGCGAGTCGGTTTCGATCTTGCGAAGTCGCGAGCTGATCGAGTGTGACGTTTCAGGCGAGTCGATTTCGATCTTGCGAAGCCGCGAGCTGATTGAGTGAGACGTTTCAGGCGAGTCGATTTCGATCTTGCGAAGTCGCGAGCTGATCGAGCTTGAAATGCGGGGCGACGAGATGACGATACAAGTATGCGAACAAGCCTCAGTAAAAACCTCGTCTGGAAAACCCGATGGGGAAAAAACCAGACTAAGGGAAAAAGAGCGCGAGTCACACACTTGCTTAGGTCGTCTTTGTCGCCGAATTCTAAGCTTGGTTTCGCTGGTGTATCCATTGAATCCTCTGTAACGAAAACCATTGCTGCTGCGAGGCGAGTAGATACACGAATATGCGAGATGACTTCGAACGGTTGGTGGCAAAGATGGCGAAGCGAAGTCACATACTGATCTTCGCGAGATGATCGAGTGCGACATTTAAGAATGTCACAAATCCGCGAGTCGCTCGCTATGCGCGAGGCGACGAGAGGGATATATAAAAAATATGCGAGTCGCTCGCTATGCGCGAGGCGACTAGATGAATTCGAGAGACGACGAAATAAAGTCACAAATTTGCGAGTCGCTCGCTATGCGCGAGTCGACTCGAGATATAGATCGCGAGGTGGTGAAATGAAGATAGTCACGAGGTCGCGAGCTGATTTGACGTAGAAAGTCGCGAGGTTGCGAACTTATTTGGTGAAGAGAGCGACTTGACCAAATTACGAGGGTGCGACTCGATCAACTTCATGGGTATTGAGAGGTCGTAGTAATCGCCGAGGATTGAAGTTTTGAGAAAGTGAAGTCCTGAAGTCGCGAATCAAATCTGAGGTGAGGTCGCAGGGTCGTGCTCTGAGCCGGTTGGAAGTCGTAGAATCACAAGTTCGGATCAACCTCCCTCGAAACTGATCTTCCGAGCCCAGACTTTTGGGCCAATTACGAAATGAGGCCCACCTCGGAACCCAAACCGTCAAAAATGTCTTTATAAGGTGCGATGCTCCTCACATACTTCTCATTATTTTCATTTCTCCGAAAACAGGTTTGTTCTCTCCCCCTTTTCTCTCGTTTTTCTTTCAAGTATTAGATAGGACTTTTGCCATCCCATCACTTCGCTGCCGCCGTGTTCTTCATCGCCGCCGCAGTGTTCTTGAGAAGACTGAAAAATTTCAACTTTTTAATCCAAAGAGGATGCCGTCAACAAACTCGACTGAGTCCGCGAGGTCTGCTGAGTTTGCTAAGGAAAGATCGATTTGGGAGTATTCCGCTCTCAGCGAATCGGTCGTCGATGCGAGTTCGAGTTGCCAAAGGATCCGTGGATATGAGGATGCGAGTCCTTCAAGCAGCGAAGAGGCGAGTCCATCTATGCGAGAGGAAGTGAGTTTTTCTGCGCGCGAGTATCGGTCTAGAGGTAATTCTCCTCTTGCCGATTTGTTCTCTTACCCCTCCCTCAACCCAAGGCAAAGTCGCGAGCTGGGGGAGGCTGTCTCCTCGAGGCGAGTTCCACGAGCAGACATTCAAGAGGGAGTTGGGACTTCACGTCCCTCGAAGAATGTCGAGGCCTCTGCCACCGATGATCAAAGGCTGGTTGTCGAGATTCCGTATCTTCGTGACGAGTCCCTCAGTCCTGCCGAACCTTAACTGGGCGTACAACCCTGTCGAGGAGGCGGAAAGAGTGGAGGCCTGGGTCGCCTCAGGATTGGCAGAAGTTGTGAAGAAGAAGAACAGGTCGAGGCGAAAGCAACGCCCGCCTCCAGGCTCTTCATGGTGCACCGAGGAGTCGCTAGATACTCTTCGCGCAGAATGCGAGATCTCGGATGCGGTTGAGATGATTGTGCCGACAGTCGAGCAGCGAGAAGACGACCCGCCAGTCGGCACGTTCACTGCCTACGAGTGTTGGTTCAGGGGCTGCTATCTTATACTTCCTATTCCAGCGACAATTTTGCGGTTTATGTGGGTGCATCGCATCGCACTCGCGCAGATCAATACGAGGGGGGTTCGGCAACTGGTTGGCCTTCTTACGCGAGCTGCCGAATGCGACGAGCCTATGGGAGTTCGCCAACTTCATAATTTTCTTGAATTTCGCGCAAACAACGACCCGGGTGGCAAGAAGTTGTATAATCTGGCGAGTCGCACTCTGTACAAGATAATTGACGACTTCCCAAACAAAGACCACAGTTGGCGAAAGTTCTTTTTCTTTGTACCGATATCGCCTGCGTCTGTTGAATTGGAACACCCGGCGGTGGCAAAGTGGGGAACACTTGGTACAACTCTGAAAAATTTACGCGCGAGCTGGATCTTTTATATGCTCTAACCGATTTTATGATTGTTTTTACAGCTCGCAGACCTTTAGGCACTCCTGCTCCCGGAATCGACGACCTGTTCAAAAAGCTTAAGGAACGCAAGTGTCTTTGGGAGTGCCACTTCTATCTTCGGAGAGTTATTCGAGCTCGCAAGCTTGCTCTAAATGTCGAGGAAGAAAGTCTCAATCGAAGCGACTCCGACGATCTCGCAATCATGCCAGAAAAGCCGATTTTTCGCGACCCTGTCAAGAAGCAAGTCGAAAGAGAAAAGAGGCGAGCTGAGAAGGCCATGAGAAAAGATAAATCAAAAGCTACTGCCGCCAAGACGTCGGAGCGAAGCGTGGCCAAGGGAGACACTCATGTGGCAACGAGTGGCGACGCGGCTGCTGCGGACGCGAGTGGCGCTCTGGTTGTTATTCCTTCACAGCCGATCACCGTTTCTGATCAGCTCACCGATCCCGAGAACCAGCTGTCTCGGAAGCGAAAACATTCTGCCTCTGATAAAGGCAAGGGTAAAACCGGCGAGCCAAAAAGAACTCGTCGCGAGCTGCCGATTTTGCCTCAGGGCAAACCCATTCCTCCAGGTCCGCGATCTGGAAAGTCTGCCGAGCTCTACAACGATCCCTCAGCTGCAGCTGCCTTAATGGCAAAGATCATATATTCGGGCGATAACATGCCGATCCCGGAGCTGCTGTTAAAGAGCGAGCTCTACAAAGAGTTCTCGTCTCGCCAGGCTAAGGTAAATTCTCACTTGTTCTGTCGCTTTCGTCTTGCTTCCTTTCTCATACTTTAAATATTTTGCAGGCCATCACCCATTGCAATAGGATGATCCTTGCTTACGATCACGAGGCGAGGTCTAGGGAGGCTTTTATCAAAGAGGCCAAGGAGGCAGAAGAGGCTGAGAAGGGGCGAGTCGCGGCTGAAGTGAAGGCCCTTACTGCCGAGCGCGATCTGTATAAGAGGGATACTAACAACGCGATGAAGCAGCTTCATCAAGTCGGCCTCGAGAAGAAGAAGATCGAGGAGACAAACGCCGAACTGAAGGCAGAGCTACTGTCTTTGAAGGCGAGTCGCGAGAGGGACATTGAGGAGGCGGCTTCTTCTGCGAGGTGAACCGCGGCTGCCGAGGTTCAATCTCAACTGAATTGCGCGAACGAGCTGTTTCGCCGAATGATGAAGAAGCCAATCAAACGCATGGTCTATCTTTCGCAGGCGGAATCCAACCTCCAGCTTCTTGATGATATTGAAGGCCGAACGCGCTCTCATCGTCGAGAACATGTCGCAGCTGGACTCGGCACTCGAGGCCTTCGATGAGGTAGCCGCCGAGTTGAGGGGAGTGTTAGGTATGAATTACGTCGCCCCCATTAACGTTGCGGATATAGTTGTTTCTCCGCGAATCGAGATCAGTGCTAAGTCTATTGGTATTCATGTAGCTTCCGGTTCTAATGACGGCTCTTTGGGCATGCGGCTACGAGGCGCTAGTGAGGAGTTAAGCAAAAATGATTCGGGCGAGACCGATAAGAGCGTCGACCCCGACCAAGCTGCAGTTACCGAAACTCAGCGCGAGCCGACTCCTCCAGCGTAAGACCCGAAGATTGGCGAGGCAGAAAACTCGGTTGTTATCATTGCTCGGGCTGAAGACCAAGGAGTTGAAGAGGGCGAGCTTGTCGCCGATGAAAGGGTGGTCGACGATGGCGAACCTGTCGCCTAATCGACCTTGTAATAGTTTTTTAGATTTCATAATGTTTCTTTTGTTTTTGCTTAAGGTTTTAAGACTCGATTTTTGTTTTTGTGCCTGGATGGCTTTATCCGACTCGTAACATTTTTAATTGCCGAGTTGGTCGGACCAAATTTATAAAAATTTGGATTTCTTGCGACTTGTTTGATTTCTTTATGATTCATCTTTACGATGCGGTATTAAGACGTGATGCGGTTTTAAGACGTTTATAGGCGATACGACTCATAGCATCGTCGTAAAATTAGCCATGTTCGACCAGTGTTAGGTATAACTGGGTTTTGCGAGACGAACACCCTGGTTATATTCTGTTGAATATATCTTATCCAGGCAAATATCGGTGCAGAAGAGTTCGACAGAATCTCTGACCGATTATTTTGCTAAGTTCGACCAGTTTGTTAAGTAAAAACTGGGTTTGCGAGTCAAACATCCTGGCTAACGGACACACTCAACTGAATGTGTCTATCCCGAGATGGACTCGCGAGATAGACATCCTGGCTAACGGACATACTCGCACTGAATATGTCTATCCCAGAAATGAACTCTAAATTTATATAGCGCGCTTTATCCGTTTGTGGATGAAGTTTTATAGATCGTCATTATAGCTAGTAATGACGAGTTGACATAGACGTCGCATTTAGATAGTTAAGTCGTTTGCGAACTGATGTCATCGCGTTTTAAACAGTTAAATCGTTTAGCGAGTCGACTTGTCGCGTTTAGACCGAAGTCGTTTGCGAGTCGGCTGAATCGTAAAAAGACTTGGTTAAAACCTTAAGTCGTTACCGATCATCGCGTTTAGACCGGAGTCGTTTGCGAGTCGAACGAATCGTAAAAAGACTTGGTTGAAACCTTAAGTCGTTATCGATCATCGCGTTTAGACCGGAGTCGTTTGCGAGTCGACTTGTCGCGTTTAGACCGAAGTCGTTTGCGAGTCGACTTGTCGCGTTTAGACCAAAGTCGTTTACGAGTCGACTTGTCGTGTTTAAACCGAAGTCGTTTGCGAGTCGACTAGTCGCGTTTAGACCGAAGTCGTTTGCGAGTCGAACGAATCGTAAAAAGACTTGGTTAAAACCTTAAGTCGTTACATACTGCGAGTGGGAGTATGAATATACGTACCCACTCCCCCCCTTTTTTTTGAATAAGGGGGCAACTGACCTCGTCTGAAAACGAGCTGCCTACGTACCCAAGGGATCAAGTCGCATCGTAGTTCAAGTCTAATGACTTAGTATTTTTAGCAATGATATTTCTTCAGATTTCTTGCATTCCAGGAACGCAGGATCATCTCGCCTTTCATGTTGGCGATTTCGTAGACGCCTGGGCGAACTACTTTCGTGATCTGATAAGGTCCTTCCCAGTGAGCGCCGAGCTTGCCGGCATTGGTCTCGACCGTATTTTGAAATACAGCGCGGAGGACAAGGTCTCCTTCATAGAAACGCCGAACTCGCACTTTTGAGTTGTAATATTTGGACGCTGCGATCTGATATTCGGTTATCTTGACGAGAGCTTGATCGCGTCTTTCGTTGATGAGGTCGACCTCGTCGATCATGAGGAGGTGATTAAGGCCCTCTTGTTCTGGAAGCAATCGTCGGCGAACTCCTGGGAAATAGACCTCGGGAGGGATCACGCATTCTGTTCCGTAGACGAGGACGAAAGGAGTCTCGCCCGTAGCGCGACGCGGCGTTGTTCGATAAGACCACAAAACGCGTTCGAGTTTATCTGCCCAACGGCCCTTCTTAGCGTCGAGTCGAGTCTTTAATCCGTGTATAAGCGTCTTGTTTGACGACTCTGCTTGGCCGTTGCCTTGTTGGCAGCGAGGTGTCGACTTGCTGACTCTGATTTTCCACTTGTCGTAAAAAAATTCGAAGTGCTTGGAAATAAACTGCGAGCCGTTGTGAGTTACTATTTCATAGGGAACTCCGTTTCGACAGATGATACTCTTCCAGACGAAGTTTTCGACATGCTTGTCCTTGATCGATCTGAATGCTTCCGCTTCAATACACTTGGAAAAATAATCCGTTAGGACCAAGAGGTATCGCTTTTGCCGAGACGGATGGAGCGGGCCGACGATGTCCATCGCCCATCTCATGAATGGATACGGCGAGGTGACCGAGCTCAAAAACTCCGAAGGTTGATGGATTAAAGGACCATGACGTTGACATTTTTTGCACTTCGCAGCGAACAACTCGCAATCTTTTATCATGGTTGGCCAAAAATATCCATGTCTTTTGATTAGGATGGCGAGTGAGCGACCTCCAGAATGGTTACCGCAAGACCCGCCGTGAACCTCGTGCATTATCTTGCGAGCTGCTTCCCCCTCGACACAGATGAGGAGTGGTCCGGACAGTCGCCATTTGAATACTTCACCGTGAAATAAAACGTAACGAGATGACTGCTCCTTTAACTTGCGAGCTGCCCATTTGTTTACCAGCATTTTGCCGTCGGCGAGATATTCGCGATTGTCCGCCATCCACTTGGTGTCGCAACCGTAGACTGTGGTTTCGTCGTCAATGGGAATATCGACGACTTCATGCTCTTGGGGCGGCTCTTGGCTACACGGGTAAGCATCTTCTGGTGATTCTTCGAGTTGTTTGGGGAGGAGGCCGCGGTTAAAAGCCGTATTATTTGGGTCGCGCTCGTTGTCTTTTGCCATTACATCGGTCGTTTCGTCTGTGCCGACCATGTCGGAATGGTCGAGATCCATCGGAACCGGCTCGGTTATTCCCCCGGTTTGGTCGAGGTCCATTAGATCTGCGACAGGACGAGTAGGCGAGCCGTCGCTTATGTCCGTTTTTCACTTCGCGGCTTGAGATCTTGTCAGCATGTTGACTTCTTTAGCGATTGCGACACTTGGTGTTTCGATGAATTCGACTTTGACGATTCTTTGAAGATCTTTATCTGGCTGTGCCGACAAGCCGAGTGATGCGAGGGCATCTGCTTGCGAGTTCTCCGCCCTTGGAATTCTTGTTATTGTGAAAAATTCAAATTCCGCCGCTAATGTCATGACGAGGGCGAGATATGCCTCCATATGTTCATCTTTTGTAGCGTACTCGCCGTTGAACTGATTCACGATGAGCTGAGAGTCGCAAAAGGCTTCCATCCTTGTCATTTTAAGCGCTTTTGCCAATCGAAGACCCGCGAGTAAGGCCTCGTATTCTGCCTCATTGTTCGATGCTCTAAAGCCAAGACGGAATGACTGTTCCAGAGATTCCCCGTGTGGCGACGACAGTCGAATGCCTACTCCCGACCCGTGTTTAGATGACGAGCCGTCGACATGTAATTGCCAGGTCTGAGATGACGAGCTGTTCGTGAGTGCATCTTTATTTTCGGACGAGGCCGTCGCCTCTGGTAGCTCGATTAAAAAGTCGGCCAACACTTGTGCTTTGATCGTAGTCCTACTGCGGTACTCGATATCGAACTCGCTTAGTTCGATGGCCCACTTTGCGAGTCTCCCGGATTGAGTAGGACTATGGAGAACAGTTCGCAATGGAAAAGTACTTTGAACCACGATCGAGTGGGACTGGAAATAAGGTCGAAGCTTGCGAGCCGATGTAATGACTGCGAGTGCTAATTTCTCCGTCAGAGGATATCTCGTTTCTGCATCGGTTAGCGACTTGCTGATGTAGAAAACGGGCTTCTGTTCTGTGCTGTCTTCACGTATTAGGACTCCACTGACCGCCGAGGTCGGGACCGCGACGTAGAGATAGAGCGGTTCGCCCTCGATGGGTTTTGTCAAGACAGGGGGACTCGCAAGATATTGCTTCAACTTTTGCAAGGCTTCTTCACACTTCTCTGTCAATTCGAAAGCTTGTCGAGCTGCTCCCTTTTTATCCCTGAGCATGTCATAAAAAGGCAAACATTTGTCGGTAGAGCGCGAGATGAATCTGTTTAATGCCGCGACTCTGCCGTTTAGCCACTGGACTTCTCTTTTTGATTTAGGCGAGGCCATCTGGATGAGCGCGTGGATTTTTTTTGGATTCGCCTCGATCCCGCGACGGGTCACCATATAGCCGAGGAACTCGCCCGATGTTACGCCAAAGCGACACTTAGCCGGATTGAGCTTCATGTTATACTTGTTTAACAGCGCGAAGCATTCTGCGAGGTGGCCGACGTGGTCTTTTTCCTGGAGCGACTTGACGAGGATATCGTCTATGTAAACTTCCATCGTCTTGCCGAGGAAGCCCTCGACCATTTTGTTGACGAGTCGTTGATAAGTGGCCCCGGTGTTTTTAAGGCCAAAAGGCATGACCTTGTAGCAATAGATCCAGCGATCTGTAATGAAAGAAGTCTTTTCGCGATCGTCGGGGTCCATGAAGATTTGATTGTAGCCAGAGAAAGCATCCATAAAGGATAACAGCTTGTTCCAACACGTCGCCTCGACGAGGCGGTCGATATGAGGAAGAGGGAAACTGTCTTTTGGACATGCCTTGTTCAAATCGGTGAAATCTACATAGACTCGCCACTTGCCATTTTTCTTTTTTACGACGACTTGGTTAGCGAGCCAGTCCGGATATCTGACTTCAGAGATTTAGCCGGCCTGTAAGAGTTTGTCGACTTCGTCGTTTACTGCTTGAGCCCTATCAGGACCGAGTCACCTTCGCTTCTGCTTTATAGGCTTGAAGGTTGAGTCTACGTTCAACTCATGACTGATGATGCCGATATCGATCCCGGCCATGTCTTCTGCGGCCCATGCGAATGTATCGACGTTCTTTCTAAGGAACTCGACGAGGTCGAGCCTGACGGCTTTATCTAGTGTCGCGCCTATTTCTACTCATCTTTCTGGGAATTCGTCGTCTATGCAAACCGATACGACGGGTTCGCATGTTGGACCCGCTCCTTCCTCTTCGGCGGATTCCGCGGTCTGTAGCTGCTATAACAGGTCTGAGATCTCCTTGACGGGTTCCCTGTCTGTTTTGATCTTTTTCCGCGGCTCGCTTGGAATTGGTTCCGTCGCGCGACTTCTTAGTTTATGCGCGGCGATGAAGCAAGATCGCGACGCTGCCTGACTCCCTCTGATTGTTTTGATCACGCCTTTCGTAGGAAACTTAAGGCAGAGATGGTATGTCGAGGCGACTGCGCGCATCGAGTTGAGCCAAGGGGTTCCCATTATCACATTGTAAATTGCCGGGTTATCCGATACCGCGAACTCCACCATTTTTGTTATTCCTTCCGTACGCACAGGAAGTTTGATCGTTCCAAGTGTCATTGTCGTCTCGCCATTAAATCCGGTTAATGGTTTAGGATGGGATTCGACTTGGGCGAGGTCGATTTCCATACGCTTAAGAGCGTCTACGAAAATGATGTCGACTGTGCTTCCTGTATCGATCAAAACGCGACCCGTGTCACATCCTGCGATGGAGAGTCGGACGACAAGCGGATCGTCGTGCGGTTTGTCGATGTCGTCAATCTCATTCTCTTCGAACTGAATGACATTGTTTGGAAACTTCGACGGGTTTGTCTTGTTCGCTCCTACCCCGGCTCGCCTCTGATAAGCTTTTATAGACGAGATGGTGTTCGAGCAATAGCGCGAGCTGCCCATGATCATGTTGCAGACTTTTTGCTTCGAGCCGCCTTGACCATCGTTATTGTTTCGTCTGCCGAGGTGGGCCTCGTTTTCGTTCCTCTTGTCTCATTTATTCTTGTTAAAGTCTCGGGACGAGTGGTCTTCCTCTCTTGCATCGTCGAACTGTTCGAGCTGGAAATCATTAACGTTTATGTTTCCTCTGAGTTCGCTTGCGGCCAGCTTCGCTGCGAGTCTCATTCCGAGCAATCTGCAATTAGCTGTCGAATGTCCGCCCATTTTGTGCAGTTCGCAATATGCGGATTCGTCGTACTGCAAGTTCCTCGTCCATGTGTTGCCATAACTGCGGCCTGGCGTGCTACTTCCGCGGCCTGGAGCGCCATTTTCGCGGCCTAGCCCTCTTCCTCTACCGTAGCCGGGCGAGTCCACTTGATAGTTATGGGCCCCTTTGAAGCCTCCTTCGTGTCGCGTGAAGTCGTTTTGCTTCTTCTTTTTTGTCGGTGGGGCTTCTCGCGGATTAGGACTTCTTGTTTTTCTATACTTTTGGTCCAAAACCCGCGTTTCTTCCTCGTTCCTTGCGAAGCCATTTGCGTGATGGAGTGCGTCTTGAATGGAAGAGGGCTCGTTGATTTTTTGTTTCCTTTCGAAAATCCGAGTTGTACCACAGGGCTTTACGCAAAGCGCTAAGTGCGGATTGGTCATCGATTCCCTTCACTTGAGTAAGCATTGCCTTGAAGCGCTCAATGAAGACTCCCAAGGGTTCACCGGCTGCCTGTGACAGGGTGTACAGATCCGCCTCAGACGACCTGCGTTTGATTAGGATCGCGTATTGTTTTAGGAATGCTACAGAGAGCTGGGCGAAGCTGTCGATCGAATTTTTCTTCATTCCTGTGAACCAATAGAGAGCTGCCCCTTTGAGGTGCTCTATAAAGAGGACGCAGCAGCCAACGTCGATTTCGTCGAGTCGGAACTTGGCTCGCCCCATGCCGATCGAGAAGGCCCTAATATGCTCCGTGGGGTCGCCCTTTCCATCATAAATAGGAAGCTTCATCTTCCCCGGATTGGACAGACGTGCCTTTGTTATTCGCTCGGTAAAAGGGGTAGTGCGAGCCTCTTCAAGGACGCGGTCGATTTCCGGTGCCTTGCTAGTTGCGCGATGCACTTGCGATCGCATGTCCTTGAGATCGCAAGCCGTCTGCTGCATGATGGCTTTGATCTCGTCCATCTCCCTTTGTTGCGAAGCGATATCTCCGCGACTGATCGGGGCTTCGGTCTGATCCATCCATCGCATGTTTTCTGTGATTTTGCCCTCATCCCGACTTTAGATACGACTGGTCGGCCGACTGGGTCGAGCGTCTGCGACTGCAATCGTACCGCCTGTTGCATCTGCGATGAGGACGGCCCCATCTCTGAGAGGCGTTGGCGTATAATCTCCGTGAAGCCCCACGAGCTGAAGGCGAGGCCGCTGGGGAGAAGTCAAGACCGATCGGGGTGACACGACGTCCGACATCCTGAGGTAGACTTTGAGGCTGACAAGCTGTCGACAAGGCCCTGATTTCGGCAGTCAAGTTGTTGTTGATAGTTTTTTGTTTCTACGACTGCTTGAGCAATTGCTCAAGCATTGTTTTGAGCTGATCGAAAGCTTGCGGTGTTGCCGGATCGGTCGAGTTCGCACTGGCGGTTGCCAGTTTTTCTGTTGGGACAGATCTGCCTGCTTCTGCCTCCAATGTGGACTGGTTGATTAGCCCAGCTACAATGGGCTCGCTCAAGCCTGAACCATCTTCGGTCACTGGAGACTGCGGGTTCGTTATTGACATGTTGACAAGTTTGTCTAAGCGTTTGTTTCGTGTATGAAGCTAGTGTTGCGAGTATCCCCTCCTTCTAGAGCCAAATTGTGCGTGCTGGAAATTCACACAATCGAATTTGTGAAGATTCTTATGAAGTAGAGCTCCTTTAGGGTTTCAAACACTTAGAAAGATTTAGAATTAGATTATGAACTAGGGTTCTTATTTATCAAGATCAGAGCGTTTTTACTGAGTTTTTTGGATCCCTCACAAGTGAGGGGGTACATGTTATTTATAGAGAAAGTAGGTCGGTTCGGATGAACAGTAATGGGCCGTTAATGGGCCGCTATCTTCGGCGAATACGACGTCGTTTAGGCTTATCGATTCTTCGAGGGGGGATCCGACCCCTACAGTAGTTAGAACATTAGATGTCTAAGTTCTTCATTATGCATAGAGCACTACACAAATCTCATCATTTGAACACTAGAGAGTATTTCCCATAGTATCCCAATTATTTTCAAGTGTGGTTACACTTAATTCTTAGAACCCGAAAACATTTATCCCCTTTGTTTTCTCCACTATCTTTAGGATTTGTCTTAGTTTAGGATTAGTTTAGTTTGGATACCGTTAAACCCACCTTTGTTTAGGCTTAGCTCATCGTAGGCATAGTCTAAGCTTGAGTGTTAAATGCATCTTCCCTTGGGTTCGACCTCTAAGTACTTCATTGACAAAACCGTGCACTTGCAGTCACTTAGAGCTTTATATTCGATGTCAACAATGATGTTGATCTAATCTCTGTAGATGGTGGTATAAGCTCCGACGGTGGAGATAATACTCAACTATTTATCTCACGCCGCAAAAGAAGCTATTCCAACCGACCAACAAACCGGACTGACACAAACCTATCGATGTTCCTGTTCAATTTAGCTGATTCGGAGCTTCCGCAGCTCTCCGGCAGAGATCCAACAGTATACGTTCATGTTGTGTACATCCCCCAACTGTCAAAATACTCACCGGTTCACCCGACTTTCAATGTCTCTTTGCCCAACGGTAAGGATGAGCCAGTTCCGGATAAACCTCCACCATTACGTGATAAGGAGTTCGCACAAAATGATTAGGTTTTATGATATTGTTAAATTTTAATTCAGATATATCAAATTCAGTCTGTTACAAATTTACATTTTTTGCAAAAAGTTTTTTCTATTTTATTTAATTATATAATTAATTTCAACTGATATACACATTTTAAACATGAATTTGTAATTCATAGATCTTTTCCACTAGGGGTGGGCAAACGGGAATATGAGACGGGATCTAACGGGAACGAGACGGGAACGGGATAAAACGGGATGGGACGGGAACGGTACGGGAAATCCCATAAAATAACCGGACTCAAAAATTAGATTAAACAATGCTTCAAATTGTAAATATGTATAAAACAAGTTTTTTCAATTTATGAAAAACATGTTTAAATTAAAGAAAATTCAATTGTATTTCATAAAAGTTAAAAATTTAAAATAAAATAAAAACCATAATCTTCAAATTGAATCAAACTTAAACCACATTAAACCATATTTCATATTATCTCATTGAAAAATAGATATATGTATATATACCATATTAAACCATATAAAAACCATAATCTTCAAATTGAATCATATATCCCATATCCCATATTAAACCACATTAAACCATATTTCATATTATCTTATTAATATATATATATATATATATATATAGTTATATCAAACGAGATTTTCAAACGGGACTTTGGGGTAT
This sequence comes from Draba incana, assembly GCA_963576765.1. Classification (NCBI taxonomy): domain Eukaryota; kingdom Viridiplantae; phylum Streptophyta; class Magnoliopsida; order Brassicales; family Brassicaceae; genus Draba; species Draba incana. The sequence goes on from OY755204.1 coordinate 35,981,363, forward strand.
CCCGTTCTCGTCCCGTCCCGTCCCGTCCCGGTCCCAATTGGGAATTGAAAACTTGTCCCATATGGGAATACAGGAAATATATGGGATGGGAATTCGGGAACGGGTATGGGATGGACCAGGACGGGATGGAACGGAACGGGAATTATGCCCACCCCTATTTTTCACCATTCAGTCTTTTAAATTATCTAAAGGACATTGCAGACGGCAGACAATAGATAAAAGATGAAAGACATAAGATTAAAAAAAAAGATGTTTCCATTGGAAGTACTAACTTTTATATTTTATGTTTATGTTAATATTTAAGTCTTATTTCAAATACATTACAGATTGTTTATGTTGAACAATTATGAAAGTAAACGTGTTAACAAATTCACGGAGAGAAGAATATTGATGTGTATATGTTGGTGACAGTAAAAAATCGAAGAAAAATTGACGTGCTATACAAAATATAAGACCTAAATTATGGAAATATGATAAGTAAATATATATGGAGTGGAAAAAACAGATTAACCTAAAATTTCTTAATAAGTTACCAAACGAATCCGGTCAAACAATTTTTTTTGTACATACAATAAATATTACGTTAGCTTCATTGTAGTCAACTAGGCTTGTTACCTTAAATCTCCACATCCTTATCTCTTTACCTCGACTATTATATAAGATCACAATTGCAGGACACAAATCACAACACAAAGAAACATAAACGCCAATCCAAGAGGGAGAAACACAGATTGAAGGAGGCCATGGCCAGTGGAAAGGTGAAGATTTCTTGGATCGAGAATCAAAAGGCAAGACAAGCTGCCTACAAGATGAGGATGCAAAGTTTGATGAAAAAAGCAAAGGAACTAACGATTTTGTGTGATATGACTGCTTGTTTGGTGTTTTACAGTCCTGATGATAATAAGGTCATAAAATGGCCGTCTGAGGAGGTGGCTAAGTCTCTCTTCAAAAAGTATTTCTCATTACCGCCAAATGTGAGGAATGTCAAGGCCGTGGACCAAGAATCTTTCGTCAATGAAAAAAACAAAAGGATTGAGAAAGAACTAGCTGATACTCGGAAGGTAAACATGGAGTATGAGATGGATGATCTCATGTTCCAACTCCAAGAAGGTCGTTCAGTTTATGATCTTACTGAAACCGAGGTTGATAACCTTACAACTTATTCAGAAAACAAGATTGTGAGTTTGGAGAGAGAGTTAGCTTGTAAGAAACATTGTAACCCAACAAATGTCAACGAGCCATCTCCTCTCAGGGATGAGACTTCTATGACTTCGATTGTTGAGTCTGAACTGGGAGGGATTAGTTTTAACGCGACGGGAAATAGAAGTTTTTACTTGATGGATCGATGGTTTCCATTGATTGAGACTCCTTTACACCAAATGATATCTAGCTTCCACCTAAACATGAAAGCATCATATGGAGTAGACGTGGTGGCGACCAAAAAAGGGTTTCCAGGAGAATGCAGCAAGCCTGGTGGTACAAATGATTCCTAATGAAGTAACCGTCGAAGAAGCAAACTGCATGTGTCTTTGAAATAAAGTTGAGTTGTTGATTGTCTATCTTATTGTTGTGTGTCTTTCTTATTGTTGTGTCTTTCTCATTTCGTATTTTCTGGTTTTAATCTTTTGAGTCAAGTTTTTATCATGTGTCTCTCTGGTAATCTGTTGAAGTCGTGTCTTTGTTTGTTGATGTGCTCAAATTATCCCTAGAGCTAGACTCTCTCAAATTAAGAGGTCAATTGCAGTATTTAGGGTTATCGATCCACAGGAAGTCAAGGAAAACACAATAGATTTCAGATTTCAGATTAAGCTAGGTGAGACGAATGTAAAAGCAAATAAATCAAAACAAAACAAACGGTTGTGAAATCAGTTAAAGAAAACTCTAGGCACAGGGAATTCTCCAGTGAATCAGAATTGCAGATAAATCAGATATTAGGACAATGAAGAACAGTTCATGAACATGCACACGAAAGTAAACAAACCAGCTGTCGCTGCGAATAATTTCTATGTCTAAATCCTAGAAGACCAACTGTCGTTGCGAAATCAGGTTGATTCAAACAAGCATTAATGATCAAGCATAATTGTTCACAAAATCCTAAGCCAAATCCCTTTGCGAATAGGTATTTTGCTCATCAAAAACTAGTTCAGGATTATCAATCAAACTGTCGTTTCTATTAATAAACCCTAGATCAGATTTTAGTTCGCGAGGCTAAAATCAGCAATAAGAACAAGTTAAGATGAAGAACTTCTAATGATTTTTATCCTAATAAACAGATCAGATCAGCAACTCATCAAACACTTTCAAAAACCCTAAACCTAACAGGAGAATTACTCAGACATAGCAATAGAAGAAAACATCTTTTATTAATTAAGCTCTCCAAGTAATTCTATAAAATAAAGCGTAAAATAAAGCATGAGTCTAAACAATGACTCTAAATACGTATTTATACAAGTTCCAAACCGTCCTAAACATAAAAGTAAACATCTGAAGAAAGTCGGGCTTCGAACGGACTTTTCTGATGAAAATCCGGGCTTTGACGAACTTCGTGTCGATCGACACACATAGATCGTGTCGATCGACACGACTCTTCAAATTGTAAATCTTGGCTTTAAAAGTCTTCATGTCGAGCGACACACATAGTCACGTCGCTCGACACAGATTCCAAACAGTGACTCCGAATTTGCATTTCGCCACTTCATTCCGCGAATGCCCCAAAATCTCCAGTAAATATCTTTTATGCTCCAGACGGTCCAGTTCCTGTAAAGACACTAAAACAATACCAAAAACACCAAAAGACACTAAAACATGGACTTATATCGTGGTCGAAAACCGGTAAAAACCACGATATATCATTTGTCATGTCAACTTAATTAATGGAATGTTGTTTTCTTTACTATTCTTTTCAATTTGAAGAATTCATTCGTATTTTACACATTGTTAACAACAAGAAAATGGGGGATTTTCCAACGAGTATTTCCAACAAGAAAATTTTGGTTATGGTTCAATTCCGATAGTTGATCATATTGTTGATGCACCTCCGAATTATGAAGAAATGTATCTTCAAAGTCAAGAAAAGCTCAACATGTCCGACAAAGTAATCGAGGGAATGATGCTAAAGTTTCAAGATGTTGAATTTTGGACTTCTATGATGCAGAACAAGTTTCCGAATGAAGTTCCACCATCAATGAGAGGAACGGTGAACAACGATCAAAATCTTTGAACTTGCTTATTTTGTTTTCATGAACACATGTTCATGTTTATTTTGTTTAAGGCTTTTTTAAGTTTGGATGTTGCTTAGTATCTAATAATATTTATAAATTATTGAAAAGAATGTTCTAACAAAAATCTCATAAATGGGTTCGTTGGAGAGTTTGTTGGAAATTTACAAAACATAGCAACATATTTCCAATGAATAAACCATTGGTATTTTCCGACACATTTCCAACAAAAGGTATCAACGAATTTCCAACAAATAAATTATTAGTAGTTTCACATAAATTATCTATCGGATTTGTTGAATATTCATTGGAAATTAGCAACGGCATTCCAACAAACATTTTGACGGAACACTTTGTTGGAAACTTCACAGTAAATATCAACAAATTTCTAACGAATGATTTATCAGTTGTTTCCCATAAACATTCGATCACATTCGTGAGGAATTCGTTGGAAAGTATCAATGAGATTCAAACAAAAACTTTGACGGAACGATTTGTTAGAAACTTCACGGAAAGTACTAACAAATTTCTAACAAACAATTTATCAATAGTTTCTAACAAATTCGCGGCAAAATATATTTGACGGAAACATTTCCAACGAATTCGTGATGAATGCAAGTTTGCAACGATCATATTCCAACAAATGTATGTTTTGTTGGACATTTATTAGAAACATATGTTTCCAACGAATAAGCGACTAATAAGTTTGTTGGAATGCATCTTTTTTCTTGTAGTGGTTTTCCTATTAACAAGTTAAATATAAGCGTTATAGAATTCAGTATTTAGCGAAGCATCGTATTTTGTTGACATTATGAACGGCATGCACGCATGCTTATGCCTATAGTGTTAGTATAGAGATATTTGTCTTAGGGCCCCAAATAATATATATATATAAAAAAATTATATAATTTCTCCGTATGTTCATCTTTTTCTTCTGCGCCTGTTCCGCTCCCATTTCTCTATTAGTTCTTCATATATATAATGTTCTCTCAATTTTATTTTCAGTTTTTTCAATGTATTTCATAAGCAATTCTTTCTTATTCTTCTTTTGATTTCAGGTTTAGTAGTGTAATTTTTTTTTAATTCTTTTGTTAATTGTGATTTTGATCTTGTTTTTTTTTTGTTAATGTTTAGACTTTTTTGTTTGTTTCAAACTTTATTCATCTTTTCTTTTAGTAACTTCTGTTGTTTAAAACAAAAAGGTGAAAAATATATTAAAAAGACCTATATTTTTAACTCTCTTTTATGTCTCTAAAAATTTTCATGCACGTACAATTAAAAATTCATTTCAGTCAAATACATTCATATATTTTTCTTCGTTTTCTTTTCATGGATTAATTAACAAATGATTAGCTGAATTAGGATTATACTCTTCTTCACAGATGGTAAGATTTTTTTCTTCAGATGATATGCCAGTTTAAAATATTTACATGGCACCACCACAGAGATAATTATTTTGTGTTAGTATATAGGTAGACTTTGGGATTTATATATGTGAGTTTTGGAGTATATATATATGTGCGTTGGACTTTATATATAAACTATAGAGTAATGTGAGTATACCTGAAAGCTATTTTTATTCATTTTTTATCGTTTCCTTTCATATTTGTGTTCGTCCGAACACTACTAGTTATCACAAAGTTAGGTTTTTGATACAGCTTTTACAGTTTTACCATTGAAGTTTCTTATTGTGAGTATTTCTCTCTCAAAATTATATCCCTCAAAATTGGTAATTTCTTTTTTGTTATATGATTTTTTGACTTCTTCTCTGTAACAATTCGGCTTTTTTTCATTAGATGTTTTGAGTATGATAATTGTACGCCCTAGTCATGTTGTTAAGTTCCTTATTGCCTACCAGATGGTGGAAAATCGATTCTCTATTAACTGAATAAAGGTACTTAGAAGAACTTCAATGGTGTTTTAGCATATCTTTGGGGTGAAGCATTTGATTATCTGATTTTGTCTCCCCGTAGGTTAAAAGTACTCTTTAAGAATCTTCGAGTTAAAGTCAGCCCCTCAAATCGAAAATACATGATAATCGAGACGGAAATTAACGTATGTTGTTTCTTTGGTGTCATTTAATTTTATCGACTTTGATTTGCTTGTTATCACTTTATATTACTTGATTTAGGTTTATTTGAAAGGGAATGAACCAAAACGGGGAAGTTAGACCATGATCAACGCCTGTCTTTTCCAAAGTCTCTAACTATTAAAAAATTAAAATAAAATAGAAAAAGTTTCTAAAGTCTCTAGAAATGTCGCTTCCGTGGCCTCAGCAAGAGACGTCTTTTGCACAATTGTAGAGATTTTTGCCACGTGTCCTTCTACAATTGGATTCAAAAAAATTAACTATTTATTGTATTTAAAAAGTATATTGTAGAGACGAAGTGGGTCTGTAAGCGTTGATCATGCTCTTAATGAGGTTGAGATTACAGTGTTTGATTACTTTACTTTTTTTTTTGACCGAACCGAAAGTGGATTATTTTACTAAAATCTTTAAAATGAAAGTGGATTATTCAGGTGGCTTACGTTGCATCAATGTTGGTAAGCCGAACCGTCCAACTTACATTTCCCATTGAGGTAATGTTTTAGTTTTCGTTTGTTTTTGATGCTTCATGGCTTAAATGATAAATACTTGTTTGGTTTTCTAACATTTTCATTACTGTGAACTTCTTTCTCTATAACGCTATACGAATGCTCTTAGTACTTTTCAGAGGAGTAACCTAGTGAGAGGCCACAACAAAGAATGATATCCAGAGGAAATTAGATATTTCAGTTATATCTTTTTTTTCATTTGACATAATTATAAACTAAAATCAGAATATAATTTCAATTAATGTAATTAACAAATAATTAAAATTAAATGAATTTTCAGAATAAAATGAATATAAATTCGAAATTATTAAATAAAATCAGAATTAATATGAAAATCAATTTTCAAATCCTACAATTAAAAAAAAATCTTATATTTAGGAAACAAATCACACAATTAATAAATTTAAGGGTATTAGAGGAATCTAATTCCAACTAAAGTGTATGTTACCAATCTTAAAAACTAAAAGTGTAGATCACAAAATCCAAAAAAATTTGGCCTAAAAATCCAATTTTCCCTAATACAATTGAAGAAAAAATATTGAATTGCAAGGTTTGGAACAATAGAGATAGGATTTGCGAAATCGTTCTTCCTTAAGGTTTTATCCTGGGATTCGTAATCGTTTCAAACCATCTCACTACGGGCGATTTTTTGAATTAATGAAAGAGAGCAATCTTGACTCCGTGTTCGTTTTATTATCGAGAATTTTTTTTTCTTCTTAATTCGTATTTTCATTTCATTCGGTCTTCTCAATTCGGGTTTTGCGATTCCTACATGTCTCTCCTTATGCTAATAGTACTCTCAAGAATATAAGATAATCGGACTAAGTGCAAAACGCTGCAACGATCAAGCGTATGTTGTTTTTTTTTTTTTTTTTTTTTGAAACTTTGCGTATGTTGTTTTTTTTTTTTATTTAATTTTCTATCGACTTTGATTTGCTTGTTATCACTTTATTCTTGATTTAGGTTTATTTGGAAGGGAAAAGAACGAAAACGGGGAAGTTAATGAGGTTGAGATTACAGTGTTTGATTACTTTACTAAAATCCTTAAAATGGAAGTGGATTATTCAGGTGGCTTACGTTGCATCAATGTTGGTAAGCCGAAGCGTCCAACTTACATTCCCATTGAGGTAATGTTTTAGTTTTCGTATGTTTTTGATGGTTCATGGCTTAAATGATAAATACTTGTTTGGTTTTCTAACATTTTCATTACTGTGAACTTCTTTCTCTATAACGCTATACGAATGCTCTTAGTACTTTTCAGAGGAGTAACCTAGTGAGAGGCCACAACAAAGAATGATATCCAGAGTAAGTTCTTCATGTTTCCATATTTTTTCATTAAATTCATTTTTTGTTTATACCAATGTCTTATCTTGTAGGCTCTCAAGAATAGTAACTAGAACAATGATCCAATGCTGCAAGAATCAAGAATGTGATGTTGTTATTACCTCTAATCTCTTAATCCTAAAATAGCTAAAAGTGGGCAATGAAGCGGACCTTTTTCCTAATAAATGGCGTTGGAATTTCAATGATAAAGGTCCTTAATTTTCTTCTGTACTATGTTGAACAATTATGAAAGAAAACGTGTTAAGAAATTCACGGGGAGAAGGAAATTGATGTGTATATATGTTGGTGACAGTAAAAAATCGAAGTAAAATTGACGTGTATACAAAATGTAAGACCTGAATTACGGAAATAAGAGAAGTAAATATATATATATGGAGTGGAAAAAACAGATTAACCTAAAATTTCTTAATAAGTTACCAAACGAATCTGGTCTAACAATTTTTTTGTACATACAATAAATATTACGTTAGCTTCATTGTAGTCAAATAGGCTGGTTATCTTAAATCCTCACATCCTAATCTCTTTACCTCTCGACTCTTATATAAGATCACAATTGCAGGACACAAATCATACCACAAAGAAACATATATAAACGCAAATCCAAGAGGGAGAAACACAAATTGAAGGAGGCCATGGCCCGGGGATAGGTGAAGATTTCTTGGATCGAGAATCACAAGGCAAGACTGCTTGTTTGGTGTTTACAAGATGAGGAGGCAAAACTTGATGAAAAAAGCAAAGGAACTAACCATTTTGTGTGATATGACTGCTTGTTTGGTGTTTTACAGTCCTGATGATAAGGTCATGACATGGCTGTGAAAGAGAGGTATCTCGAGCATCAGAATAGGAGCTGCTGGAACAGGTGTGTAGCTGTTCCAACAAGAGCATTAACGTGACGTTGCAAACAGAATGGACGTAGTCTGCAAGCTAACTTCTTGTTAATGTAGCTTCGGTGACTGCGTCTTTGAAGTCTTTAATGTCACTTGCCATTTTGTCCAATCGATCATCAATTAGTGTCTCAATCTTCTTCTTAAGCTTTTTCTCTAAAGAAGTGAAAGAAGCTTCAAACAAACCAGTAATGAAGGACTTGATGTCTTCATTAACACCTTGGTTGTGATCCCCTGCTCGTTGCCACAATAATTTCCATTTCCGATCCGCTACACCACTGTCTGGAAACTTGTTTTTAATCTTCCTCGAAGTGGATGCAGAGCTTCTCTATGCATCTGGGGGCAGTAACATCAGAAACCGCATCTTGAATCTCTTTCTTTGTCTTAACCTCCTGTTGCACATCCATAGGCACTGCAGTCTGGACGAGTTCTTTGAAGATCCAAATTTGATTAATCTAGTCTTTTCCAACTCCAATGCTAGCAATGATGAAGTCAATTCGCTCATCTCTCATTTAACTACTCCTAGTAAACTCTGCAGACTAGATTACATCCATATTCCCAGTGGAAGAGATGAATGAATGCAAGAAATTCTACAAAATAAACATAAGATAAAGTTAGTCCTAATGAAAGACTTAACAATTTTCAGAAAAATATGCAACTCAAGTAAAGAATAATATTTTTGTTTAATTAGATTAACCAAGACTAAGAAGAATATAAATATAAAAAAACTAAGAACAAGTAATAGTTGTCACTTACTTGTGTTTTGAATGCAGAATCTAATTGTTTTATTTCTTCATATGATACAAGTCGAGCTCCTCTCCAATTTGAACATCTATGATACACAATGGCACCATCAATTACTTTCTTCTCCAACATGACACCAAAATCAGGAATAGCTTCCATAATCCAGATTTGAAGCGCATATGATAAACTAAGGAGATTGTAGCTTTTCGGACGCGTTAATTTCTTCTTCATATCCTTGACCGATGAAAGCACAAAATCAAATGAGTGGAGATCCCATGGATAAGCCCGTAGCTTATGAAAATCCATCAAATTGATGTATATGTCTGAGATGTCCTTCTTCTCATCCACTGGAAGTAATACCCCAGCAATAAGAGCACAATACACCAATCTCGTTCTATCTAGATGGCCAATTCTTTGCATCATTTATGTGCTCAACTCTTATATCCTTTAAGAAAATGTTTTTCTTGCTCGTTAACAAGGTAGCCCAGAAACCCTTATCATCTACCCATTCCTCTAACTTACACTCAACATCTTTCTGGAACTTCAAGCCGGTCACTGCGCGAAAATCTCTGAGGCCTCCTAGCAAACACAAACCATAGCTCATGTAGCTTCACGGTATCGAGTTGTTTACACAAGAATCTGTGTACCAATTTTCTTGAGTATCCAAGACGATTTTTCTGGATAGCAATGATATGAGCAGACATCGGATCAGCCTTCACTTCATTGTATTCACTTGGAATTTCATCCTTTATTAACTGCAAAATCGATGTTCTGCAGCAGTTGTTGATCTTCTTAACTTTTGGTTCTTCTTTTTCTCCAAAGATTCAGTTAGGCAATTCTATGTCCATATCTGAAAAACAATAAAAACACCAAAATCAACTCTTTAATACACAAACATATCTTATACAAATTGTAGAATAACCACAAATACATATCTTATACAAACAGTAGAATAACCACAAGTAAATGACCCATTGGAATGACATAGAATTTGCAGAGACGATAACCATTGGAATAACCAAATGCTATGAAAATCACTTTCATAGACGAACAATACATGTTTCCAATATTTAGGAAACACGTAAACCACCACAATTAAACTGATAAATCGAGAAATTTACCTCAACAAGAATCAGATTAAGCGTCAATGTGTAACTGTTGAGGACTACTCGGCGGTTGAAATCCTTCTCTGGTGAGGAGTAATCGACGATTGATAAAACAGAAGACGATGGATTTAGATAGAGAAGACGAAGAGATTTTGAGAGAGAAAACAAAAAAAAATTTGAGAGATTTCGAGAGAGAAGACAAAAAAAATTTTGAGAGATTTTGAGAGATTTAAACATAGAAGGCGAAGAAGACTGACAGATTGAGAGATTGACAGACGGAGAAGACGAAATGGTCTGATACACTGAAGATGACGAAGACCGACAGAGAAGATGAAGAAGACCTAATTTTTTCCCAATTAGTATTTTATTCTATGTACATATTTTATTTTATATCAGAAATCTTTTTCATTCATTTTTAAATTGATTTTCATTATTAACAAAAATATTTTTAAACCGAAATTGAGAGTAGAACGAGATTTCAATTGAATAAATTCCTAATTGGACAAAAACATGTAAGGAAAAGTGTAGTGTGACAAGTACTACTTAAAAAAGGAACAAAAAATGTGGTGAAAATGAGATAGGGTTTTTTCCCTCGGGCACCATCCCCGATGCAGCCGCATCTGCAAGAAGTCTCGTTCTCCGTCGAGTTTCTGGCAAAGCCAAGGTCCCCTCCTCTTGATCGGAACCTCTCAATTGTTCTCTTCTCCGAGTGAGAACCTTCTTCACCCTATCGACAATGATGAGTTCCTTTGAGCTTCCTCCTCCGATGATTGTCCCCTCAACCTCCTCCTCCGCGACGACAAGCTTCACTCTGCTCAACCTCTCTCATCGACAGTGGAAGTTTGGTTTGGAGCCGAATCCCTTGCAACCACCGGATCCACCAGATCCGGTGGCCTCTGTACATTCATCGCCGGCCATCCTTTACATCGACAACGACGCCCTCACCTCAGTCGCCGGCTTGGGATTTGCTCCAGCGACTGTAAGTCTTCTCCCCTCGCTAAGATCCATCGATCTCTCCTATGTCTCAGCCCATCTCCTCCTCGCCGCTCCATCCGTGATATCTTCGAGACTATCACCGGCAAATCCACCGCCGCACCCATCCTTGCTATCGTTGCTTTCCATGTCTGACCAACCACCCATTTCCCTCTGCCTCCTTCCCAAAGCAGCAAAACCCTAGCATCATCACAACAATATTCACCTATGGGTTTGGCCTAATCCGTTTTTGGGCTTGATAGCCCAATAATATCTTACCATCATGATCCTCCTCTTCAAATTGAGCTTGAACAGACCGAGTATAATATTGTGTGTGTTATTACTTCGGATTATTCGAAGATAGGTTTTTTACAAAGCTCCTCCATCTCTATGAAATTGGTTGAAACCTCTTCCCTCTCAATGAGAATGGTCGTATTCTCGATCCTCTTTTTGGGAGTGATCGTAACATCTTCCCATTCTTTAAGAAAAGTCGTAGCCCCGAGCATTATGCCGGGATCAAATCAAAACTTACTCACCTATTTGTCTCGTTGTTTGATAACTACACGATCTATAGGAGCAAGCTGATTCGTGTCGACGAATACCAAAGGTAAGGATTCATATTTAAAGTCAAAATTGCAATTGACTAAACTCAAGTTCTCCCGGCTTTGCCATGAAGAAAGCTTGGACGCATTTGAAACTCGCTTCGGATCCGCTGTCCATCATCTTGCGCGATGACCTATCCAATCTATGTTTTATTGTCCTCAATTTTTATTGTTGTAATTTCAAAGGATGTTTAATTCCCTTGGTTGTATGTTTGGAAGTTTAAATGAATGAACACTATTGAACCAAAAAAAAGACAAAGTACTATTTTAATGTGGGGTAATTTTACAATTTTTCCTTAAATCATTAGTATATTCCAATAACATTGGATTTGAAGGTAGTTTTTCAAATCACTAGTTCAATAACACTAGATTGTTATTAATCTTTTAAAATCCATGATTGAGTAACATAAAATTTGACAAATCATATCAAATCACTTTTAAAGCCTCCGAAAATAAGTTTTTTAAAGCCCAAAACAAAGTCCCTTTTTTTTTTTTATTACAAACATAACATATATATATATATATATATAGTAAAATATGACATATATCAATACCTATCTAGTAAACGCATGAAATCAGTTTAAATGATACATATTTAGTATAGACTGACTTGCCTATTGTTATTTTGCAATCAGTTTTATAATCATTTTAGCTATTGTCATTGCGAAAACGCATGTAATCAGTTTTCTCTACTTCCTCTTGAATAAATGTCCCTCTTGTCATTGTGTGACTATATATTTTTGATACATACACACAAACTTACAATTGAAACGGATTTTTCATGTTGTAAATTTAAATACACATGAGATCACAAATGAAACTATACTTTCTTTTCTATTCAAAAACCCGACTTGCTTAAACCCAATAAAAGTGGATACGGTTGTAAAGAGTTTGCGGACAATCGTTGAGCAATTTATATGACTTGTATAACAGCTAGAGACGGATATATTAACCTGGATAATTGTTAACAATGATTACAATTATTTTAAACAATGATTACAATTAATAAATACAGAAAGATCAAAAAGTCATCGTGCCGTTGCACATTAATTAAAAAAACTTATCTTCTTCCTTAAGTCATAACGGTCATATTTTCAAAATAGGACCGTTGTTAATTCCAACAAAATCCCAGCTTTATCGATTCTTATTATTTTATTTCGTATGTATATAAACATATCCTAAAACCAAGTCAAGAAATCAAGAAACTTCCCCAAAATAAGAACATAAAAAAACCAAACCCAGAAACAAAAACAGAATTCTCTTCTCAAAACTCTGTAAAACCCTATTTCGGAGAAAATGGGAATTTCGAAATCGAAAGGCAACACACACAACATCTTCCTCCTCTGTAACTACATCCTCTTAGGCTCAGCTTCAAGCTGCATCTTCCTCACAATCTCCCTCCGTCTCTTCCCTTCACTCTCGGGATTCTCACTCATTCTCCTCCACACTCTCACCATCGCCACCGCGATCTCCGGCTGCTCGGTCTTCGCTTCCTCCACTGCCACAACCACAAGCGACAGATTATACGGTGCACACATGGTCGCCACAGTCCTAGCGGCTATATTCCAAGGCGCAGTCTCTGTTCTTATATTCACAAGAACAGGGGATTTCATAAGGACACTTAAATCGTATGTTTTGGAAGAAGACGGGGCAGTGATACTTAAACTCGCTGGTGGTTTGTGTATTGTGATGTTTTGCTTAGAGTGGATTGTTCTTGTTTTAGCTTTTTTATTGAAGTATAGTGATTATTTGGATGAGAGTGTTTTGGATGATGATAGGCATGAAGAAGATCTCAAAGATTGGCCTTCTTACCCATTTCAACTCAAGCTTTAAATTTACATTTCATTTCAATTGAAAGTTTTTTTTTTCTATTCCGATACATTATTATTTGGGTGGTATGGTTTGTATACATGTTTGGGTTTGGATCATGATTGTAATTGTGAGAGATTATGTGATTATGACGCCCTTTATTGGGTGGTTAAATAATATTAAAAAATTAGCAACAGTAACTCTAAAAAAATTTATAGTTCTCAAACATTTATAACCAACAAAAAAATATCACTTGTGGCCCCAAACCTCTCTCCATATACTCTTGCTAATTAATCTCTTTGAAATATTTTTGAGAATCTCGATCCATCATCATCACCCAGACATGCTTACCAATTTTGTAAATTGGTTGTATGAGTTTAATACAATGGAGAAAATGAAATGGAGCAAAGAGTTTTGTACACATAATGGTACAAACAAAACTAAAGAGACGATGAGGTGGCATAATTTTGGGTAAAATTGACCAAAAGTTTTGCACTTTGGTTAGTGATATTATTATAAGCTTTTAGTTCATGGTTCAAAATGGTTACTTGGTAATTCACCCAATAATATATCAATGTGCTTTTTTACATACAAAATAGTTTTTTTCTCAATTTAAATCAATTCAGCAAGTTAGGTAAGGAAGTAAATGAAAGTCGTCATAAAAAAAATTCACTTTTTTTTGTTGTTGAAAAATGGTTTTTACTAAATTAACCCGGTTGGTTGGTACAATCATTTAAAGATGATTTTGCAATCACATCAGCTTCTATGTTTTTAGATTTAGGGATAAACTCAAATCACATTAAGAGAGGATCAGATTTTGACAGTGTCTTACGCGATTTCGTAGATTTCTAGGATGAAAGAGTTGGAATTGAAGAGGTTAACCAATTGCTGCGAATCTGAGGCCATCGTACAATTCTTTAAATTTCTCAAAGAAGATTGGTGAAGGGATTCTCACATTGCCAAAGCATCTGCCATCAACAGTGATCCAACGCATTGTTCTGTCCTTTCCCCTTATGTGATGACTCTATTCCATTGGTCTTTGATTATCTAGCCTAAGTCGGCAATATTTATATATCACTGCAAGGAAACATGTCATTAGTGACTCTGATTTTTTACTGTTAAGTTAGTCACTAAAATTAGTGACTAACTAGAGACTATTATCTGGCTAATTTGGGACTATGGTGAATGTAGTCTCAAATCAGTCGCAAATTTGTGACTAATTATAGTAGTCGTTCATCAGTTATATATTTGCGACTGATTTGAGACTATTTGTGAAATGTTTTATACGAGTCGCAAAAATAGTCACATATTTGCGACTCAAGAGAGACGTAGTAGTTAGTGAAAAAATTACGAGACTTTAGTTACTACATATTCAGTCACAAATCCGCGACTCCATGAACCGAGTAACAAAAGAGTGACAAGGTTTTATGTCGGTATAAGAGGACAAAATTATATGTATGTCGGCACAAAAGGACACCAAAATAAATCGTAGGAAATTAAAGCTACCTAATTTAGATCATAGGAGTTGTAAAGTAGTGGCAAAATCGTCGCAAATGTGTGAATAACTTCTCCGAGTCGCAAATTAGTGACAAATTATTTTGGCTATATATGCCACAAACTCTCTTCTCATTTCTACACACCTCTCTCTCTCATAATCTTTCATCCCTCTCATTGGTCGGAAAAAAGGGGAGGAGAAGAAAAAATTCAAAAAAAATAGTTTTAAAGAAAAAAAGAAAAGCAAAAAAAGAAAAAAAAAAATGTGGCCACAATCTCAGGATTGGATGTACAATCAGATGGATCCACGCACAGACAATCTATCAGATGAACTTATTGAAAGAGTCGAGCAATTCACGAATTTTGCAGCTTTCCAGCCGTTTGCCATGGATAATGGAGGTAAAATATATTGCCCTTGAATGAAATGTCAACACTTATGAAAGGCAAAACCAATTAGAACAGTTTCTAGCCATTTGCTTAGCAAAGGCTTCATGGATCGTTATTATGTTTGGACGGAACATGGCGATGACTACAATGTAGTTGGTGTAGGAACTAGTAGCAATTACGAGAATCCTGATTTTAGTAGGGCTAATTTAAAAATGAATTACGATGGAGGTAATCTTACCATCAGTGTCTCTAATCTCTCCCAGTCATTCGAATCTCATCGATCGAAATTATTCTTAAAACCGAGGAGGCACTACACGAGGACGTGGCCGTTCAACTACCAGTGAAAGTGGAAGAGGCAGTGGAAGCGGAAGAGCTCTTGCGGTTAACGATGGTGCTAAAAGAAATGGTGGAAGAGGAAAAGACACGGAGGTTGCTAGTGAAAGATCCGGTGGAAGTGGAAAAGCTCATGCGGTTAGTCATAGTATTGGAAGAGGCGATGGTGCTTCAACCATTACAGACAAGAGTCGTGGCAAGCAAGTGGCTTCCGACGGTGGTCAGGATGTTCATCCTTCAGCTACAACACTGCAAATCGGACAGACTTCAGGCGGCGATAATGAGAACCCTAGCGGCGATGGTGGTACACCTGCAAGGGTTAGATCCACTGTTGCTTCTTCTAACTCCTTTAACCCCCTCGCCACCTTCTCAAGGAACCTGTGTGTCTCAATCCTATCTCTCTGGATCTCGAACCTCTGTTCCATTACAGTACCCTCCTTCAATGAACCTCTGTTCCATTACAGTACCCTCCTTCAATGAACCCGACTCGTTCTGATAGATTCTTGTCTCCATCTCCAATCATTTTGCCTCCGCTGAACCTTAATCTAAATGCTAGACCAACTCAAGAAGATGATATGAATCCTGATGAGGAAAAAGTTGCAAATGAAGAACTCGACGGTCAAGATGACTACGAAGTTGCTGATGATCACCAACAAGAACGTCTTGGCGACCTGGAGATGTTGGATAACCTGTTGGCTCTTCCTGGACATGACTGAGTGTCCATCAAATCCCAATTAACAAGGCATTGTGGTAAGCTTTTAATTTTCAATTACGAGTGTTTGTGTTGGTTTAATAGCTTAGCTTAGTTGTTGAAATGACATAAATTGTGTTCACGTTGATTGTACTTGCACAAACACATTCACAGTGATTGTGTGTTGCTGAATATGTGTATTATAACTTGTGATTTATGTGATGTCCACTGGTGATTACTTTGAAATAGTTTAGTCGTTTTTCATTGTCTCATACTGTGTATATATTTAACGTGTGTATATATTTTCTTGTAAGGTTTACTCGGGACAAAACATATATTTTCTTGCAAGGTTTACTCGGGACAAAAGAAAACTTACCCGTATCATTGCAACGATCTTCCGTCGCAAGTTTGATGGCTCATTCTTCAGCTGGACATTGACGCCAATCGACGAACAAGAAAGATACTTCAGAATCTTTGCGGTAATGCTTCTCCTTTTAATTTTGTTCATTTCTGCTCTTTTCGCAAGTTGTTAACCTACTGGTAAGGCTCCTCGATCTAACCGCTTTCCAAAAAAGAGCTTTATTTTTTGTGATGCTTTGATATTCCAAATGCATGCATTCCAATTGAAGTTTGGTGGTTCTATCTATCCTTGTAGGTTGGAGCCATTTTTCCTTGCAGCATGGTATCCGGATATAGAAGAATAGAAACCAGATGGATTCCCAAGACAAGCAATCCTATTCGAGGCTATCATGGAACTTGGTTTCAGGTTTGTGATCTCCTTCTCTTGACTTGGAAACTATGCTCTTATCTTTTGCTTATCCCGCATAGCTGAGTTGGGTAATAAGAGGTCTTCAACTGTTAGATTCTTGTTCTCTTTAGTTGGAGATTCCATAGGGTAAGGGTTGGTTGGTGTAGATAAAGATAACCAGGGCACTTCTCATACCTTAGTGGCTTCTCCATTTCCAATAACCTTTCCCAGCTTTAGCTTTAGTAGGTCTTTGCTAATTACGATACCTCTCCAACGATGGAAAGTAGAAGTTGGTACTTTACTCTTCAGCAAGGTTGTAAAAGGGAAATATTTCCTTTTTAGAGTTCTAGCTAGTAAGCATTTTGGGTAATTTAGGATCCTCCAGCTCAATTTTGGTAGTAGTGCATCATTGAAACCTTAGATATCATTAAAGCCTAACCCTCCTTTCTTCTTTCCTTTTGTTAAGCTGTCCCATGAGACCCAACGCATTTTCCTTTTTTCACCATTCTCATCCCACCAGAATCTAGTAAGGAGGGATTTGATTATTTTGCACAGACTTGCTGGGATTTTGAAGCAAGACATTGTATAAATAGGCATAGCTGCCAACATTGACTTAAGCATGAGCATTTTCTCCGCAGGGGTTAAGAACTTTGTAGACCAACTTATTGCCTTCTATCTAATTCTATCCACTATGAGACTAAAGAAATTTTCTTTCTTCTCCTCAAATGCTCAGGGAGTCCTAAATATTTATCTAGAACCCCCTCTTTAGGAATTTCCATTTCTCCTTTGACTCTGTCGCCGGAAAGCTCACCGTAATGTTTTCTCATAAAATCAACCTATGTTCATTTTTCTTTTTGGGATGTTACATGAAGTCCTGTATGTATTATTTGTTACAGCTATGTTGAATTTATTTTTGGTTTTTGTTTTCCTTTCTTAGTATCGGACATATATATTGTATTTAAGATGGTTCACTATTGCCGATTTCTTGGTGAGGAGTCAACGTAGTGGGTTCCACACTCACACCTGCATATTGACATATTAGTTTATTTACATGATATTAGTGATTTTGTTCACTTTTTTAGAGTCATGATTCTTCAGTTTAGAGAATCTGGCTTAAATACATCAAATTGTACGTTTAATTGCACAAATAACAAAGTAGAAATCTCGAAGAAACAAAATGGGCTGCTCATAAAGAGTTTAGTTTAAAATAGCCAAAACAATAAGGCTTACAACAACCACTGAGATACAGTTTTTCAAAGCAATTAAACATTCAAAAACCGAACAATTTTTGCATACACGAGACAAGGCAGGTGCAATATTTAAGAGCCCAAACTTAGAAGACAAACTATGATGCCCTAAGCAGTTGCATCGGCTTCACATTCTCTACATGCTCTACAAAGGTGTAAACCTTTTGACGCTTAGAAGCTTCAACCCTTAACTCGATTTTCACAATTGCAATAGTGTTCCTTTCCACATTGTAGTAGAAAATACAGAAATTATCAAATAGTGTAGAGCAAGGGGATGATAACACAATTTCACCGGTAGGTGCCATCCCGACAATGTATAGCCAGGTTTGCGCAACTAAATTTCTCCAAAAAGGTGGCAAGACATAGATATGCCTCGACCATATGTTGGCATCAGCATCAATTAGAACCCGCAACACAATTCTTGCGTCTTCAACAATGAAACCGGGAAAATCATACTTAATTGCGCCTAATTTGCCTTTGCAATTTATCAGAGTTGAATGGCGGATTTCCTTGTCTATACCTAGAAACTTGAAAGTCTCAAAGCTAACATTAAAGCTAACTACCATAAAAGGGTAAGGATTAATGTTTTCATCAGTGCACCAAGCTAAGTAATACAAAACGCCATCGATGCATATCCCATCGAGTAAAGGGAAGTGGGGTATCGAACATTCCATCGTTCTCCAAAAAAGTTCACCCAATCCTAATGTCAAAACTTGATAACGTCTCTTAGATACGGACAATACCTTGAATATTTGTTTGATCAGATCGTACCCAAAAAATGTTTTCATCTCAGTTCTTAACGATTCTGCTTTGGGTAAGGCTACGTACTGTCCTGTGCTAGGGTTACAAATCATAGGCTTCCTACTTTGGGTGCAGATCAAGCCACGGACAGGTTCACAAATCTCAAGGGAAAAATATGTGGGGAAAGTCTTGTATTGATAAGCGGGTAAAGTAGACAAACTAAGGTCTGGATTTAGAGGCTGATGTGAGGAAAAGAAGAGCCACTTACGGTTGTGTCGTATGGCGAACAAGAGACGAGGACGAGCCGAAGACTCTGTCCAGAAGAGTTCGGTGAAATGTGGACGCTGGAGAATTGAATACCATTGCTTGGACAAGCATCGAAACCTTGCTACGGATTTCGCAGGCACTCTCGAGAATATTGAGATAAGGAGATCAGTTGGAATGGCTCTTCCAGTTCCAGATTGCTCCTTGGCAACTTGCTTCTGCCTTTTTTTCATGACGGCGCTAAGCCCTAATCCTCGCATGGGATTTTTGTTTGAAAACTGAAAAGGAGATAACATTTTGTCGTATTAAGACAAAAGACAGTGATATTTGGACTCTCTCTTCTTTCTTCTCCACCACATGTATTTTGTTTTCTCAGTTGTTTCTCCTGAGCCACTTATTCTCTTCTATCGTTGTCATTTTCCTTTTTTCCTTAAATATCAATGTGTTTTCTTAAAACAATACTTTGTATTACTGTATAATAGAGTAAAACCGTTGATTTCTGTTGTGAATCAAGAGAACGAATGGGGAAGATTGTATTTATTCATTAATCATAAGATCCTTTATATAGGATTATTACAAGAGAGAAAAGGAAAATTCCTTTTCCTAATGGGAAAAAGAAAGTACATAAAAGGAAAATCCTAATTCAACTAGGATTCATTAAACCGGCCTAAAGACTAAGTGTTAATGGGCCGTAAACGGACCAGAACTAGTTATGACAATCCACTATGATTTATAACACTCCCCCTTGGATGTCATAACTCTAATGGGCTTGTAATACGCTTTGGATGTTGCCTCATTAAAACCTTACCAAGTAAAACCCATTTTGGGACAAAACCGTGGTGAAGGAAAAAGAGTACAACACGTATTACTCCCCCTGTTCTGAACCTCACTGCAAGTCTTTCAAACGACGCATTCCAATCTGATAAGTAAGTTTCTTGAACGTTGAGGTTGGAAGTGACTTGGTGAATAGGTCTGCTGAATTCTCACTTGATCGTACTTGCTGCACTTGAATTTCTCCATCTTTCTGTAGATCGGATGTGAAGAAGAATTTTGGCAGAATGTGCTTCGTCCTATCACCTTTGATGTATCCATCCTTAAGTTGAGCTATACACGCTGCATTGTCCTCGAACAAGACCGTCGATTCCTGCTTACCTTCGGCCATTCCACAATCCACTCTTATGTGCTGGGTCATCAGCCTTAACCAAACACACTCACGACTAGCCTCATGAATTGCCAATATCTCTGAATGATTAGAAGATGTAGCTGCAATGACCTGCTTCATTGACCGCCAAGATATTGCAGTTCCTCCATGAGTAAACACATAACCTGTCTGGGACCGTGCATTATGAGGATCTGAAAGATAACCTGCATCAGCAAAACCAACTAAACCGTCCTTAGATTGGTTAGTATAAAATAGACCCAAGTCTTTCGTTCCTTGTAGGTAACGAAGAATATGTTTTATCCCGTCCCAGTGCCTTTGGGTCGGACATGAGCTAAATCTTGATTATAAATTCACGGCAAAACATATATCTGGCCTAGTGTGGCTTGCCAGATACATTAAAGCTCCTATGGCACTGAGATATGGCACTTCGGGACCAAGGACTTCTTCAGAGTCTCTCTTAGGACCAAACGGATCCTTTTCTAGATCAAGAGATCTCACCACCATTGGGCTGGACAATGGGTGACATTGATCCATATTAAAACGCTTGAGTACCTTTTCAGTATATGCCATTTGATGCACAAGGATTCCATCATTTATGTACTCAAGTTGCAATCCCAAACAGAACTTAGTTTTGCCTAGGTCTTTCATCTCAAATTCTTTCTTGAGGCATTCAACTGTTTGGACGATTTCACTAGGGGTTCCAAGGATGTTCAAATCATCCACGTAAACTGCTATGATAACAAACCCTTTGTTTGCAAACTTTTTTTATAAAAATACATGGACTGATGGGATCATTCTTATAGCCTTCTTTGACTAAGTACTCACTCAATCTATTGTACCACATACGCCCACTTTGCTTCAGTCCATAAAGGGATTTGTTCAGCCTTATGCAGTGTTGTTCTCGAGAACCTTTCTTATCTTTGAGCTCAATACCCTCTGGTAATCTCATATAAATCTCATTATCCAGTGGACCATATAAGTATGCAGTTACAACGTCCATTAACCGCATATCCAACTTTTCTCTTATAGCCAGACTTATCAAAAATCTAAAAGTTGTAGCATCCACCACAGGGGAGTATGTCTCCTCATAATCTATTCCTGGTCTCTGTGAGAATCCTTGTGCAACAAGCCGTGCTTTATATCTCACGATTTCACCATGTTCATTTCTTTTCCTCACAAAGACCCATTTATGTCCAACTGGTTTAATCTCATAGGGTGTCCGAATTATTGGACCAAAGACATCCCTTTTCCTTAAAGAATTCAACTCCACGTTTATAGCTTCTTTCCATTTAGTCCAATTTTCACTCTGAGTGCACTCATATATCGACGTGGGTTCTAGATCCTCCATAAGTTCAAGTGCTACCTTAAAAGCAAATATATCATCGATTTCCACACACTTTCTATTCCATTGTATTCCAGACATAACATAATTCATTGAGATCTCATTATTTTCAGGAACGTCAGAACCATGAAACTCGGCGTCCCGAGTCTCATTGCTTGGAACTATCGGTTCAGTTATGTCTGGGGTTCCATCAGATTCCTCAACCACGATTTCAGCACCTTTCTTTCTTTTCCGAGGATTCTTATCTTTGGAACCTATTGGCCGGCCACGTTTTGAGTGTGGTTTAGATTCTGTAGCAACTTGATTGTGTCCCTCTTGAACATCAATTCTAATCGGTGCATTAACAGCTGGTATGTAAGACTTAGTTACTCTTTTCGGGTCAGCAAAGGAATCTGGCAATTGATTAGCTAGCTTTTGTAAATGTATAATCTTTTGGACTTCTAATTCACATTCTTGAGTCCGAGGATCTTGCCATTTTAAGGACGTTTGATTCCATATAATTTCCTTTACCAGTCTGTTATCTCCTCCTAATGTTGGATAGACAGATTCGTCAAAATGACAATCTGCGTACCTGGCCTTAAACAAATCACCCGTGGTTGGCTCAAGGTACTTAATGATAGTAGGAGAATCATATCCAACATATATCCCCATCCTCCTTTGAGGTCCCATCTTTGTTCTCTGTGGTGGTGCAATAGGCACATAAACGGAACATCCGAATGTTTTAAGATGGGATATGTCTGGCTCTTGACCCGTTATTAACTGTGATGGGGAATATTTATGTTCACTAGATGGCCTGATACGAATTAGCTCTGCTGCATGTAAAACTGCATGTCCCCAAGCTGAGACCGGGAGTTTTGATCTCATTAGCAACGGTCTAGCAATCAACTGTATGCGTTTAATAAACGATTCAGCCAAACCGTTTTGTGTATGTACATGTGCCACAGAATATTCAACACTTACCCCCATGGACATACAATAATCGTTAAACGCTTGGGACGTAAATTCACCAGCATTGTCAAGACGTATAGTCTTTAAAGGAAAATCTGGAAAGTGTGCTCTTAAACGTATGAGCTGGGCAAGCAATCTTGCAAATGCCACATTTCTAGTTGATAATAGGCAGACATGTGACCATCTCGTGGATGCATCAATAAGGACCATAAAATATCTAAACGTCCCACAAGGTGGGTGTATTGGTCCGCATATGTCTCCTTGAATTCTTTCCAGAAAATTTATCGTTTCCTTAGTTACTTTGATTGGTGATGGCCTAGTAATGAGTTTCCCTAGTGAACATGCTTCACACGTGAGATTCTTTGGGATAACTCTCCTTTCTTTCAAGGTGTGCCCATTAGTACTTGCTAATATCTTTCGCATCATGTTAGCACCGGGATGGCCAAGCCGGTTATGCCAAAAAGTGAAATTCTCAGTAAACTCTTTGTTTACCATAGCATTTGCTTCTATCATTCCGATCTTAGCACAATAAAGGCCCACAGAAATGGCAGGTATAGTCTCTAGGACTTTCTTATAGCCATGGACGGTTTCAAAGATTTGAAGGAATTCTTTGTTATTCTCGTCCTTAGTTTCAACATGAAGACCATTCATTCGAATGTCTTTAAAGCTCAATAGACTTCTCTTTGAACTAGGTGAATATAACGCATTAGAAATTTCTAGATGCGTGCCCTTAGGTAATAAAATATGGGCTTGACCGTGGCCTTCAATTAAATTTGCTATACCCGCAATTGTGGTTACATTTGCCTTTTTAAGTGTAAGATCAATAAAGTATCTCTTATCTCTTAATATCGAGTGGCTTGATCCACTATCCACAATGAACACATCCATATCGTTCATACTTCAAAAGAGATAACAATAGATACTTTTAAATAACACTCTTTCATTCCATAAAGTTTAATAGAAAGCAATAACACAAAACCAAAGTATAAAGTGTAAAACGTAAAACAAGCAAAACACAAAACACCAAAACAGAAAATCAAAATCAATCACTTAAGTATATCTGAGGTTTCAAAATTCATCAAGTCATCTTGCTCATGATCGAAATCTCCTTCATTATCATGCTGGATCATATGAGTTTCTGGATTCTTCCCTTTAAGGCTCTCTTGATAGAGTTCAACCAGATGCTTGGGAGTCCTACATGTCTTAGCCCAATGATTACTCATTCCACATCGATGGCAAACTGATTTTGGGTTTGATTCTCGTGGTTGAGAAGTAATACCACGGTTATTACGATCATAGTCAGTTCGGTATCCGCGTCCTCGTCCTCGCCCGCGGTTAGAATGATCGTTATGGAATCCGTGGCCTCGGCCCTGACCTCGGCCGTATGGATTAAAATGGCCACGGCCACGTCCTTGCCATCTACCCCCACGTCCACGACCACGATGTCTATAATCACTTTGGACGTGGTTAATTTCTTTCTTTTCATCTGTGGCCACATTCGCTTCAGGAAGTGGGGCTGATCCAGGAGGTCTCATCTCACTGTTTCTCATTAGCAGTGTATTATTCTCCTCGGCTAGTAATAGACATGCTATAAGCTTTGAGTATGTCTCAAAACCTCTTTCACGGTATTGCTGTTGAAGCAACACGTTATTAGTGTGAAAGGTGGAGAAGGTCTTTTCCAACATGTCTTTCTCAGTTACCTTCTCACCACATAGTCTCAATTGAGAAACTATTCTGAACATAGCCGAGTTATATTCTTCCACGGACTTGAAGTCCTGGAACCTGAGATTCCTCCAATCATAATTGGCCTTTGGTAACAACACCGTTCTATGGTGGTCATATCTTATCTTTAATTTCCAAAGGTCCAAAGGGTTCTCAATGGTTAGGTATTGATCCTTGAGACCCTCAACAAGATGATGACGAATGATCGATATCGTTCTGTATCGATTCCTTTCATTCTCATTATTATCCTCAATGATACATTCGCCAAGTCCTTTAGACTTTAGATTTATCTTAGTATCCAACGCCCACTGTAAGTAATTGTCTCCAGAGAGATTGAGGGCAGCATAATCCAAATTGTTGATTTTCGACATCTGAAAACATTCATCCTATTCTCTAAGAACTATAAGATTTTAAAGTTTATGCATATGATGCAAAATAGGTCATGGGTGCTTATATAAACGGGTACGGATGCATGATGCTTATGAAACCAGATTTTTATGTTTAACAACCTAACATAATGTTTTTATATGCTCATGATGCAAGCCTAGTATTCAAATTCTAAACCGTATGATGATATGACCGGATTTTAATCAAGCATGTTATGTCTATATGATGCAATCAGTTTCAGTTTCATTTTTATCAATCAACGAATCAATCCAAACAAGCAAACAAACAAACGAGTTCAAATAAATATGCAACCAAATTTGGACAGAGTGTTTACTGTCGATCGACGGGTGATTTGTGTCGATCGACACAGTTTAATTCAAACAACAAATTCAGGCAGAAGTTTACGTGTCGATCGACATAAAACTAGTGTCGATCGACACGGGTACAGATCATGCAATCGGTTTGGATTTTAATTGAATTAGGTTAGGGTTTCAAGTTAGGGTTTCAAGTGATTACGAATCATGAATCAATAAACACAATCAAGCAAGCAATAACAATAACAAGCATGATTTAGATTAGGGTTTCTAAGATTATCATGAATCTAGGTTCTTTAGATTAGGGTTTCTTATTGTTTACCTTAACCTCCGTGAGTCTTCTAGTTCGCCGTAACCGTTGATAGGCTGTATGAACTTTCTTCTAGTTCGCCGAAACCTTAAAGGCTGTATGAACTATGATTTGAACAGTAACGCCGGATGAACAGTAATCGTCGATGAACAGTAATCGTCGATGAACAGTGCGCGATGAATAGTGCGCGATGAACAGTACGCGATGAACAGTACGATGAATAGTAACGATGAACAGTAATCGCGTTTTTTGTGTTTTTAGGGTTTAGGGAGCAACTCGTGCTGATAACGTGTTGTGAATCAAGAGAACGAATGGGGAAGATTGTATTTATTCATTAATCATAAGATCCTTTATATAGGATTATTACAAGAGAGAAAAGGAAAATTCCTTTTCCTAATGGGAAAAGGAAAGTACATAAAAGGAAAATCCTAATTCAACTAGGATTCATTAAACCGGCCTAAAGACTAAGTGTTAATGGGCCGTAAACGGACCAGAACTAGTTATGACAATCCACTATGATTTATAACAATTTCCACGTTTTATGTCTCTTAAATAAATATTTCGATATATTTTTTTTGTTACAATAATATTATCAATATATCAATATATCAATTTTAGTTTTGTTTAATTTCATTATCTTTTTTTTTTATCGAAATTTTGTTTTGTTTTTTTTAATCGAAACTAGATTTTGACCCACGCCATGCGTGGTAATATAAATTTCAGTATATTGTATAGTAAAAGTATATTGTTTTGAATCATACATACAAAAAATATTAGATATATAATCATGTCCACTGCAAAAATTATTCGATTGGTTTTCGAGTTTTGAGTGTCTTAATAATAAGTCTTACGTTTTAAGTCAAAAACAGAGGAAAAAAATGAATTAAAGATTCTCCTACCAGAAGAAAAAAGTCTTTGTTTTTATGTAGATAGTGGTTGTTAGATATGTGTTTTTGTGTTTGTTAGCTTATATATAGGGAAGTGGTCATGGTAGTCTTATTTTAGGTTTGAAAAAGAAGGAAAGTTATATATATATATATATATGTATATAAATGTTTATTTCAGAATTTTATTTAAAATTAATGCAAAATTTTAGGAAATTTTAGGAATGTTTCGTAATGTTGAAAAATTTAGAAATATGTTATTATTTTAATTTTTTAATAGGATGATCATTAGCCTTTAAAACACTCTTAGCATGACAAATATGTTTTTTTAAGCGAGAATGTCTCTTAGCATGACACATAGGATTATTTAAATTATAATGTCTCCTAAAAGTCTCAATGAGTGACACCTAGGATTTTGAGGTTTTAGTGTCTCCTCAGTTAATATATATAGGATATCATTATCTTAAAACAGATTTTTTTATGTGGATGCCTTTATCTACACAAAGAGAGTTTTAAAAAAATTAGATTTTTATTACATTATTTTGTTTAGATTTCGTTTTGTTTAAATTTTATTTAGTTATTCAAACATTGAAAATTTCTATGCGATTTTGTTTGTCCCACAATTCTAACAGCTCATGCCGATAAAATCAATTGTAAGGTTTCTCTCTAAGAATTTCTCCCTTTGTGATGAAAATTCGAATCAATTCTCGCTCTTTTCATCTTGGAATTTTGTTCTTAGAGATTGGAAGATTTGATTTTATGGGGTTTGTTTTTGCAAATACTATTTGAAATCACATATGATTTTGTTAGATAAGATATTAAATTAAAGTTTTGCAAAATGAATTATCCATAGGATTTGTCTCTTTTAATCTTTCCAGTTGATGATGTGATCATGAGAATAAGAGAACCAAAAACAACATCACTTTCCAGATTTTTGCCTCTGGATAAATGGTTAGTTATATATTGCACAGTTAGCACTATTTTTTCATAATTTTAAATGAGAAATTTTAAGATATGCCACTTTTCAAAAATGCTACTATCACTTTTTCCAAATTTTTAAATCATTTACGTTTGGGTTAACTATGTTATATTAGGGTTTAGTTTTTTTGGGTTTAAGGTTTGTTAGGGATCAAAACATTTTTTAAAATTGAGAATTTTGAGATATAAGGTTTTTAAACGGATTTATAAGTAGCATGTTGGTAAGAAAATATTCAAAAGTGGCATATTTGAAAAGTGGAATGTCAAAAGTGGCATTTTTGTAAATTTCCTATTTTGATTTCGGTTCTCTTCCTTCTTTTATGTATGGATCTCTTCTTTAATACTCAAGTTATAATCGTAATATATTATTTGCTCTACACTGTCTTATGCTAATATATATAATACGTTTTGTTTTTTAGTATGTTCAGATCGTTTAAAAACTTAAATTTGCTACAAAGTTTAAAGTACATTATCTATCAACATATTTTTTTAGTTTTGTTTGTACTAAAAATATATTCATGGTTATATCGTATAGCGTTCGAACATTCAAAATTTGAAGATTATTCTAAGGTTTGCTTTCAGTTTCTTTTCTCTATTTTCGTTATCAAATTTAGTTTCTCTTAATACTTCAGTTTGATGTCGCACCAGGTCAGAGACATGAATTCTACCTTAATGGAGCTAAGAGCCATACAATAAAAACCTTTTTTTACTTTAATATTCATCATCTGTTCTACTACATGTCTTTTTTGAATTTCTTATAATACTTGATGCAAAAAAGAATGCAAAAAAAAAAAAGAATGATACAAAAGAAAGTGGTGTGGACATTAAACTTGACATGGGGATTAAGAACGAGAAACATGGACCTGGGATAAGGATTTTTATCTTTGATATTTACATTGAATTTAAGATAATATATAGTAGAATGTTATCACAATTTACAATTTTTGGTACTATAGTAGAATATATTCTTTTTAATATAAACCACCTAAAGGAATAATGAGCTAAGAGCTAAAATTTGGGAAAGTTGCAAAAGATAGTGGTGAGTTTGGTTATGTTCTTACAAGCAGAAAGAAACCACAGAGATGTGACTACAAGCAAGTCCTTCCTTACAAATTTGGGAAAGTTGCAAAATATAATATTGATTTGAGCTTATCATTAGGTAATGCAATAATGAGCTTCTAATGTCATTGATGAGGTGACAAAAAAGTTTACCAGCGCCGAAGTGGATAAAGCATATTCTAAGCCAGACGAAACGAAAGTTTCAAAAACTCATTCCTAGGTTTTAAGAGTTGTACTACATTCGTTACACTCAGAGAGTTGGTGAACTTACTATATCTTTCAATTTGTATTGATTATTTCTGTTTAGGCCACTTAACGGAACAATCACCAAAAGTGAACATGTTTGTTGTCAAAAGTCTTTTATAATTCTAAAGATATGTTTAAGGAAAATCTCTTTCTTTTTAATGCAGTTTCCGATATCTTTCAAATCAATTGACAATTTATCATTTTTAACCACAAACGTGAAGATATTTTACATTTCAAATATCTTTTAAAATTCGATATATATAGAATTTTGGTTACACACAAGTGTATGGAAAAGCTCAAAAATATTTTCAATAATATACGGATTGGAATTGTGGAGAACAAAATGAGTGCAAGACATGCGGATAGCTAGCTAAAAGCAGTAGTTTAGTTCACATATACTATTTACAAATATAAAAACTTATTAAATTACGGCTACAAGTATTATATCTACCTTTTGATATGGTTAAAGAACAGTTTTACTCCACATATATGCATCGTTATGTTTCTACGAACAGAGTCATTTGTAAGCTGGTCTGTCAAAGCATACATATTACTATTTTATTTTATTATTTTTTGTCAACGATATCTTACTATTTTATTATTGATTCTAAAATCTAAGTATCTTATAAATTCTAAAAACATTCAAATCTTTGATGGAAACGATACTTCTGTAAATTTTCCCATTAGAATAATACTTTGTATAATTTATTAGCCAAATATTTTCCTAATAATATTGGGCTTAGGCTCATTAAAGTGAGTCGGTTTTGGTTAAGTAAAACCTAAATAGGGTTACGTCTATAAGAAGGAAAAAACATTATATATATACTAATTTTTGAGTCTTTAACGTCTAGCAATCGAAGGTACTTTCATATCTTTTTCTCTTTTTGTTATTGGTTTTATTTTTCTTGTTCTTTTTATGTTATTTAATTGCTTGTATGTGTTTTTTTTGTGTGTGTGTTTGTTAGTTTGTGTTTCTGATTTTTCGGATTTATAGGAGTTTTCATCGGATTTTGTTTTCATATCCTTGAAATTAGGTTTTTGCGAGTCAGTTTTTGATCATCAGACGTATAATTTTGGATTTAATAGTTTTTTTTTTATTTAGGAGATACGAACTCTGTTTCTCTGGATTCTCTCTAGAGATTGCTAGGGCTTATAGTATTTTAAATATATTATTTTAGTGTATGGTTCTGGTTTAGTGATTTTCATCTTTTATTAGTGATTTTCTCTTATAATTCTACAAAATTTCGATATAAACTAGCTTTGGTCTTTGTGTTGTTGTAGGTTTTTTGTTAAGATGGGAGACGACAACATGCACATTGAGATATGGAAGCTTAAAAAGCTGATCAAATCTCTTGAAGCCGCTAGGGGAAACGGAACAAGCATGATCTCACTCATCATACCTCCTCGTGATCAGATCTCTCGTGTTACCAAGATGTTGGTTGATGAATATGGAACTGCGTCAAACATCAGGAGTAGAGTCAATCGCCAATCTGTTTTGGCCGCCATAACCTATGCGCAACAAAGGCTGAAACTTTACAACAAAGTTCCTCCCAATGGTCTAGTGCTCTATACCGGTACCATTGTTAGCGAGGAAGGCAAAGAAAAGAAGTTTACTACCGCCTTTGAGCCTTTTAGACCGATCAACAGTAGTCTCTACCTTTGTGACAATAAGTTTCACAGCGAAGCTCTTTCGGAATTGCTTGAGACCGACGACAGGTTTGGTTTTATTGTAATGGACGGAAAAGGCACTCTCTTTGGAACTATGTGTGGTAATTCTCGTGGCGTGCTTCACAAGTTTACTGTTGATCTTCCGAAGAAACACGGGAGAGGAGGACAATCAGCTCTTCGGTTTGACCGTCTCCGTGTGGAAAGCCGTCACAATTACTTGAGGAAAACGGCTGAGTTCGCCAGACAGTTATACATCAACTCTACAACGAACCAACTCAACGTTGCTGGTCTAATACTTGCTGGTTCAGCGGATTTCAAGACTGAATTAAGTCAGTCAAGTATGTTTGATCCACGGCTTGTGGCGAAGATAGTGAATGTTGTGGATGTATCATATGGTGGAGAAGATGGTTTTAATCAGGCTATCAAGTTGTCATCTCATATTACCGCAGCTGTGAAGTTCGTTAAAGAGAAGTGTTTGCTAGATAGGTACTTTAAAGAGGTAAACCAGGACACGGGGAAGTATGTACTCGGCGTGGATGATACATTAAACACTTTAGATTCTGGTGTTCTCGAGACGCTTATTGTGTGGGAAGACCTTGATGTCAATAGATATGTGATGAAGAATAGTTTGACAGGTGAAGTTGTGATAAAACATTTGAACAAGGAAGTAGAAAGAAACGCGGACAATTTCAAAGAATTGGATGTGAAGGAGAAAATGCCATTACTAGAGTGGTTTGCTGATGAATACAAGCGTTTTGGTTGTGCGTTAGAGTTTGTGACCAACAAATCACAAGAAGGGTATCAGTTTTGCAAAGGGTTTGGAGGAATTGGAGGGATCCTTCGTTACAAGCTTGACATGAGTGCCTTTGATTCTGATGATGGAGAGGTTATTGACGATGATGATTCTGAGCTTAGAGAGGTTTCTGATGATGATAATGATTTTGAGTAGCAATCAATGAGATTCTCAACCTTGTTGGTTCGAGAAGATGGACCAACTCCAAGCCTAAACCGGCGTGCGCGGGCTTGCGGGGAATAGAGTTCCAAAGTAATTGAAGAAGCATCTTCTTTTTCCAAAGGTAAGATATCCCTTAAACTTATGGGGTTTCTTAGAATTCTTAGCTTAATACTCTCTGAAATATTGTTTGTTAAAACAGGTTGAGAATGAAGAAGCAAGTGGGAACTGAGTTGGTCTTGGCTACATACTTAACTTTTGGGTGCGTTCATCTCAACCTTATCTATGTAGTTTCTTTTAGGTTTTACTTCATAAAAATAGCTATTTAGAGTCGGTTTTTCTGTCTAAGAAGAAACCAATATTTATTCACCAAAAAAAAAGAAGAAACCAATATTTTAATTTGCGTTTGTGGTGGTGTTTTGTTTAAGCTATTTTCTTAGCTCTTGTTTAACTTTCAAACACTGAGAATCCAAAGGAACAAGAAGGCTTCGACCATTTATATACATTATTCACTAGAATTTATACTGCAAGTTGAAACATCTTTTTCTAAAAACTTGTTTTTGCAAGTTTTGTCAAGTAGTAGTTTTGGAGTTTCACTAACACCAGAAGAAAAAAAAACCACAAGGCTAATTCCATTTTAACAATGACACTAAAAACACATGTTACACCTAACCCAACTAATTCCAATTCAATAATGACGCTTCGGTTATTTGATTGTGGAACGTAAAAAATCCTCTCTATCGAAATTATGAATTATGAAAGAAGTTTTGGATAATTATTTTTAATATCAATCTTTTTCCGGATCTATCGAAATTTACATACATATAATTTTGTCCAACCTCATTTGCCAAGTGAGTGTCATATCATTGAAGACATTATTATATGGAAAACTTGGTTTCATTAGGAAACGTGAAGTTGGCTCTAGCGGGCATAATATTGTGAATTGACAATAACGTTTGTCGGTCTCAAGTTAAATAAATATCTCATATGTCAGAATAATGTGTGTTGTTCTATTACCTAGCATACAACTTTCTTGAACCAATTTCTAAGGTAGTGTTTCATTCATTTTTGTAATCAACAAAATCATTAGATAATAAAGAGTAAATGTTATATATCAGAAAATACAATTAATAATTTTAAGTTAGATTATTGTGGAAAAGCCACATTGTTTGCTAAAAACATAAATAATAGTTAGAAAAGATATAACTGCAAACTAATCACCAATTATTACAAGCACTTTTAGTTATCCGGTATTGTAGTCATCTTTAAAGTTGGGTGAATCGAGGTACGGTTGACTTTGAAAGTGTTTTGTTAGGTTCACTTCTCTCCCTATATCTTTAGAATCTTGGTATAGTTTGGCAGAAATGTTCTAGAGTTCTGACATAAATTGGATCAATGTGCTTTAATTTGGACCCGCATCAATAATAGATGTTATCACGATTTTGTGCAATAGTCTCTTGAATCTCTTTTTCTTTGAGGTTTTGTTTTCAATGAATACACTAGAAAGACTTTCTTCATCGTGGATTGTAATTTCTCCCACGTATGCGATTAAATTTTCGATAGGTTTTGCATTTCTTCTTCTTGCCTAAACATAGACAAACAGTTTTCGATCGATGTAATACACGATACAGTAAATTCAGTTATAGCAAGTAACAAAGATCATCCTCTATCCTCTTTTATTAATAAGCTTTTATTATTTCGGATATAATTTTTCATCTTTATTTATGTATATTTTTATCGTTCCTTTTATAACACCCATTATTTTGACACTTTTTAATAGCAAAAATGACACCGTTATATATGCATAATTTCAATCTTATCATTTGCTATCCACCAAATTAAATATGTGTACAAGTCAAGCCTTTTTTTCTATCTCCACAATGTGTGTCCTATAATTCTTGGGTTGGGATGATGATATCTTCTACATCGTCCACCCAATTTACCACGTCACCACAATCCACCTTCGTACAAACCAAATTAAACTTAAATTAATTTTTTTTTTTTAAACATTCCAAAAAAAGCGGAAACAGAAAAAAAAAAAAAGGCAAAATGTTTAGTAGAACACTTGCTTCTGCAATTTCTCCGGTCACTTCTTCTTCTTCCTCTTCTTCCTCCTTGTCGTCTCTCTTTCCCAACACAACCAAACCTTTCTTCTCTGGAACTCGTTTTTTCCGACGTCAGATCAACCACAAGCCTCTCCGAATGACGTCATCTCCCAATTTAACCCCGAGAGCTACTTCTCAACAGTTGGAGAATGCTGATCAGCTCATCGATTCCGTCGAAACTTTCATCTTCGATTGTGACGGTCAGTCACTATAGCAATTTTTGTTTAGATAAGATCAATCTTAGAGGAACATGGTGTTACCTAACTGAAATTTGTTGTGTTTTTTTTTTTGTAGGAGTAATTTGGAAAGGAGATAAATTGATTGAAGGAGTTCCCGAAACTCTTGATATGCTCCGTGCCAAGGTCGGTAAGTCGAATTCTTTTGCAAAAGTTTCTTACATTACATGAATTGGTTATTTCAATCTCAAACTTTACACAGGGGAAGAGGTTGGTTTTTGTGACAAACAATTCAACAAAGTCTAGGAAACAATATGGTAAAAAGTTTGAGACTCTTGGCCTCAACGTTAACGAGGTTAGTGTATTACTTCACTATTTAGCTCTCTAATCGTTTTCAACTAAAGTATCGATTTTTTTTTTTTTTCAGGAGGAGATATTTGCTTCTTCTTTTGCTGCAGCTGCATACTTGCAGTCTATTAATTTCCCCAAAGATAAGAAGGTAAGCCATCTCTTAGCAAGTTATGGCACTTCCCTTTGCAAGTTCTGATGCATATGTTTATTCAGGTCTATGTGATTGGTGAGGAGGGTATTTTGAAAGAGCTTGAGCTTGCTGGTTTTCAATACGTTGGTGGTCCGGTATGTATCTATCACTGACATTTCTTACTTAGCTTTCATGATTTTTTTTTAATGACATAATTCTGAAGAGTTAATTTTTTAAATACAGGATGATGGTAAAAGGCAGATTGAATTGAAGCCAGGGTTTCTAATGGATCATGATCATGATGTATCTCATCCTTCCTATACATTTGTCTATAGAATCCATAAAATCCTTCTTCTTGAGACGGAAACTCAGTTTCGTTTTACTGAAAATGCTTTTCAGGTGGGAGCTGTTGTCGTTGGATTTGATCGCTATTTCAACTACTACAAAATTCAGTACGTCTTCCTGTTAAGTTTTTTTAATAAATCTTTGTGTTAAATTTCATCTGTGTTTGGTGATCTAACGGCTTCTTTTCGGTGGAAGGTATGGAACACTCTGTATCCGCGAAAACCCTGGGTGTCTTTTCATTGCTACAAACCGAGATGCTGTCACGCATCTCACCGATGCTCAAGAATGGGCAGGTTTGGTTTTCTTCTATGCATTGTTTTTACTGTTTTTATTGATGCTAAGGTGAATTTGGTTACTATCTTTGAACGACCACTATGCAATTACTCGGTTTCAGGTGGTGGTTCTATGGTTGGTGCTCTTGTTGGATCAACTCAACGTGAGCCACTTGTTGTTGGAAAACCTTCAACTTTTATGATGGACTATTTAGCAGACAAGTAAGGCTTCTTCTACATTCTCATATTCCTTTTTATCAACCTGAACAAAAGTGATTGTTAAGTAATGAGAATGTTCATCACTAACATTGTGCATTGCCATTTTTAAAAATGTGCAGATTTGGAATCCAAAAGTCACAGATATGCATGGTAGGTGATAGATTGGACACTGACATATTGTTCGGGCAAAATGGCGGTTGTAAAACTCTGCTCGTCCTATCCGGTATAACTAATCCATAAACCGCTCCTCTTTATCTACACTATCTTGGTTTTAAACATCTAATTTGGTCAAATTTTCTTCATTTTGTTTTTGTGGACTTGAAGGTGTTACTTCAATCTCAATGTTGGAAAGCCCTGAGAACAAGATTCAACCAGATTTCTATACAAGCAAGATTTCTGATTTTCTGTCCACCAAAGCAGCTACTGTATAATCAAAGTAAGCTCCGCGTCAATCACGGGTTTACGAATACAGTCTGGAATCATAGTTTTTCTTTGTGTCTTTTGTATAAGTTGTTTTTCTTGCTTGTTTTGGCGCGCAAGCTTCGTATATTTGCAGTGCCTCCGTGTGCATAACGAATTAGCAAGCCAACGAGTATTGTTTAGGAAGAGTTTACAGAATTGAACTTTAAAATGATGAACCAAGCAAAGCTCTCTGATTTGTAAGAGAAGACTTTCGTCTCTTTACTGTCTTGAAATCTCATTTGTCTCTGGTTATGTTCATATTACATTAAAGACCATTTTTTTTTTGTCGTTACATTAAAGACTCTAAAATGATTAAAAACAGTACAACTAGTATTTGTAACAGTTTAACGTTATTAAATAATACTAGTATGTTTTTAAACTCGTTTTGGACAAATAAAAATTCAAAAGCACACAAAACTTATCAATTCCAATCATCATGTGTTGTTCTTTTTCAAACCCTTCAAGGTTTGTTAGGTTTGTTAAGCAGCCAGCCAGTCCACAACCACTCGTTCTACCTACCAATGATGATATATACAATATATGAAGTAAAATAAAGAGAGATAAAATATATAATAGTAAGTTGTAAGAAATGTAAATGAAAGAACTATGCATAAAATTATAAATGTAAGTGTTTGTGGGATTTAAAAGCTTCTACAAAACTAAGTTTCTTTTTAGGGAATTTAAAATCTCGAAAAATAGCTTTTGTTCTACCCAAGTTACAAATTAGCTTTTACTCTATAGTATATGGTTCTCCAAGCTTCATCATCGTCCCTAAACGCAAGCAAGTTCCAGTATCATACAGTAAAAGTAATATTTTCTGCTTAATTAAAAATATATATCTCTATTTCATTTTCTGAACAAGAAAAAAAATCCTCAGAAAAGAAGCAGCACTTGTTAACTAATGAATCTTGCCTCCACCGATTGCTTATTGATACAATAGTTTATGGACTGGATTTGCAAAACCTAATACCCAAAAGCTAAGCCAGTACGATTAAAAGGCTGTCGATTTTTCAAAAATGGGCCAGCTATTTACAATTTCATAGACCCACCCAATTCTTGAAGCCAATAGTAATTGAAACGTGATTTATACCTAACAAAACCCAATTCTTGAAGCCAATAGTAATTGAACGTGATTTATACCTAACAAAATGTAAAGGGAAATAATGATGCATGACATTCACAGAATTTTTTTGTGACCAAAAAAATAAGAAGACAACCACAGATTTTTTAAAAGTAACGAACCGATGATATGGAATCCAAGACGCATGCAAAAAAAAAAAAAAAACATGCACATGGGTAGGCACTGGTAGTGCGCCCAAGGACGGTGTACGAGACTCATGTTTTCTTGTTTGTTCGATCCGTAGAGCCTGATTTCTGAAAAGGCCTTCTTAATATTGAATATAAATTTTGCTGTTAGCGAAATGTTTAAAGATTTATCAGAAGACCTTTTTTGTTATTTTCCGAATATTATACAGGGAATATTACAAAATGTTAGTATGAACGATAAAAAAAAAGACACTATCTATATAATATTTTAAAGTTTGCATAAAAAACGTTATGAGAAGATATCATGTTTCACTTATGCTATTTGTCTTTCTAATTTACTATACAAATAAAACGTTTAAAACTTTGGTTCTTATACAACACTGAGATTTTGAACACAAAATTCACAAAAGAGAAATTTCATTTTTTTTCATAAAAGAAGATGTATTATCTATGTACTATAAATTTATTAACGAATGTTTTTTTTTTTTTTTTCATATAACATTGTTTATATCCAATGATTTGCTACAAATATTTAGTTTTTTTAACTTATATCATTTTTTTACTATAAACACCAAATTTATGTAATATCTTATTTTCATATATAGTCAATTATTACATATTTTATTATGTTGATTTTTAAATCCATGCAATGCGTGGACAATCCATAATAATTAGTATAAAAAGGTCTTTAGCAAAATAACGACATGTTAGTAATTAGTATTAAAAAGGTCTTTAGCAAAAGTAACGACATGTTAGAGTCATAAGCCTAAAAAATTAGCTCAACACTAATTAATATGTTAGTCCTAAATCTTAATCACAAAGAACTAGAGTTTGACACTCGCCTAATAAAAGAGAGTTCTAGAGAAAAACTGAAAGAGGAAGGTGATATACTCCATTTTTGGGGTATTCTAACCATTGTTTTGTAGGGTTTTATCGAGTCTTTCTCCTTTGTATTGAGTCTTTTTAGGTCCAAAGGTGGCTGGAATGAAGAATTGGACTTTGCTAGGAGGTTTGGTGAAAAGGAAGGAAAACACGATCTTTTGGAGGTTTTTGAAGCAGAAAACTGGAGCACCCGCTCCCGAATGGATTTGACTGCTCCCAGAAGATTACCTAGAAGATTGGCGCCGTTTAAGTGAATATCTAGAAGATTTGAAGAAAAAGGAATATTCACCCAGAAGATTTGCAAAAGAGGATATTCACTAAATCGAAGATCTACCTAGAAGATTTATCCAAGATTTATTTTCCTTATTTTCCAAGCCTTTTTCTCCTTTAAAAGAGGAAGTCTTCCTTGGAAAAAAAGGGGACACACGCTTCACGCTCCTTCACACCTCTTTACACAGTTTACACGCAAAAACACTTTTCATATTTTTACTTGTCTTTCACGTTTGGATTCGAGACCTTGGAGAGATTTCGTTTGCTTTGGATTTCAAGAGTTGTTCATCGCTTGTTATTGAGTTTTCTCTTGAACCTTACTCTTTTATTTATTCAATGAATTCATTCATCTCTCTTTGTGTTTTTAGTTCAATCATGTGCGAGTAATCTACCTTGTTAGATTAGGGTTTTTTTCAAAGGGATTTAGAGATTCAATGAACTCGGCATAGATAGGATTATACTTACATATTTGATATCTTCATCTAATGTTGAATTTAATGCCTAGACTAGCTTGATCACC
Organism: Draba incana; assembly: GCA_963576765.1. Classification (NCBI taxonomy): domain Eukaryota; kingdom Viridiplantae; phylum Streptophyta; class Magnoliopsida; order Brassicales; family Brassicaceae; genus Draba; species Draba incana. Next base: position 36,019,512 of record OY755204.1, read on the forward strand.
TAGCCTTTGATATTAGGTTAAATTTACTCATCAAAAGTGTAGTAGATTGCTTGAAATAACTTAGATGGGCGATTTGATCCTTAGCCAACGACAGTTGAAGTTAAGGCAAATCGTGAACTTATCAATCTTAATCGTTAATGCTTGTTAATTTGTTTAGTCTCAAACGACAGTTTAGGGTGCTAGATTTATTAATAAAGTTGTTGATGCCACGACAGTGGATCCTCATAAAATCGTGATTGTGTTCTAGATTGGTACTTAAATTGATATCCTGAATAATTGCTTGGTTCTTGATGATCTATTCTCTGCGATAATTCCCTTGTCTAACGCCTTTATCATATTTGTTTACAACCGATTTTACTTTGCTTTGTTATTTATTTTCGTGACACTTTAAAACCACTTGAATCGCTTAGCTTGAATTGTGTTTAAAAGGAACTAAAGTGTATTGCCAGTCCCTGAACGAACCTAAATCTATTTCTACATCGGATTAGTAATTTAGGAATTAAGTTCTTAACCCAGGCTAAAAAACCTGCTATCAAATTGGCGCCGTTGCGACGGGGACTACTTCGATACCTTTAGTTTTACAAATACGTTTCTAGACTAAGTACTAATTCGTTTTTTTGTTTCTCTTGCTTGTGTTTCAGGGTGCATGAAAGCTACGTCTACCCGAAAAAGTCGACAATCACCTCTCGTGTACTTCAGTAACTCGGAACTTGCAAGACTAGAACGAACCAACCGAAAGACAAAATCTGATAAGGTCAACATGGGTGACCAAACAGACATTGACATGGTGGCCGAGATGAAGAGGCTACAAGATCAGATGGCTCAGCTGCAACAGCAACAAAACCGTAACCAACAGCAAGAACGTGCCATCGGGGATATGGACAATCCTCACGCCTTCTATAGGAACCGAGCTGCAATCGTTCCTCCTGGTGTCTTAAGGCAAGACTATGAGATAAAACCTCAGATGATCACGCTGGTCAAGCAACATATATTCCACGGACTGCCCGCTGAAATTCCGATGGACCACATAGAAAATTTTGTGGAAATCTGCTCCACGACAAGCTCCAACGGGATGAATCCGGATTTCTTAAAGTGCAAGCTTTTTCCCTTCTCGCTCGCGGATAAGGCTTCACGATGGCTCAAGTCTTTACCTGCGGGATCTATCACGACTTGGCCACAGTGCAGGGCAGCGTTCTTGGATCACTTCTATACCAAAGCTAAGACCGCGGGATTGAGAAACAAGATCTCCACGTTTCAACAGCAAACTGGAGAATCTTTCTATGAGGCATGGGAGAGATTTAAGGAGTATAAAAGGGAGTGTCCACATCACGGATTTACGGATGAGAACTTGCTGGGAATTTTCTACGACGGTGTTGATTGGGATTACCGGAACACGTTGAACGCTGCTAGTAATGGGGACTTTATGACCAAGACAAAGGAGAATGCTTACAAGCTTATTGAGAACCTAGCCGCAAGCTCAAGCAACAAGTCTCAGGAGTATGATCGGACTACGAAATCTAATGGAACAGATTCTCGTAAGATCGATGACCTAACGGCTAAGGTTAACTTGCTGCTCAAAGGGAACCAAAGGATGGTTCACTTTGCCGATGAGAATGGAGAAGCACTAGCTGAGGATGTGACCGATGGAGGAGAATTTGATCCGGAGGAGGTGAGTTATGTGAATGGGCAAGGGTATGTCCGAAACCAAGGGTTCAACTCAAACTACAGGAACCATCCAAATTTCTCTTACAGGAGTACGAATGTAGAGAATCCGCAGGATCAGGTATACCCGCAACAAACCGGTTATCAGAACCAAAAACTTCAGGATCAAGGTTTCCAGAAGACGGTACCTCAGGGTTTTCAAGGCAAGACATTCGTTCCGTTTCAAGGTCAAAAGCCCAGGTTCAACAACTTCCAAGCTCCTGCGAGCTCCGGTGGTACTTCTCAAGATGAACTTAAGAGTATGATGCAACAGTTGATGGAAAATCAGAATAAAACAGCTGCTGAACTGAACACTAAGGTAGACTCCATGTACTCGGACCTAAACAGTAGACTTGAAGCCGTGACTAACCATGTTAAGAAGCTTGACACGCAAGTAGCCCAAACCGCGAAGGCCGCTAAAAGCCCACAGGGGGTGCTGCCAGGAAAGCCGACCACAAACCCCAGAGAGGTTGCTGCTGTCATGCTGTGCAGTGGAAGAACTTTACCCCTGGTTGTGGAGGCAGTAGCTAAAAACTGCCCAGAAAAATCTGCGGAGCACCCGCTCCAACAGGGAGCACCTGCTCCAACTGAAAAACAGGATGAAACAGTTGCTGGATCATCTTGTCCTGTACTTAGACCGAATGAGCTAGTTGACCAAGTTCGGTCTCGTGTTTACAAACCCCCAGTCCCTTACCCAGTACCCCCAAGGAAATCGCAGAAAGATTTAGAGGAGGCAAAGTGTAAGGAGATGTTAGATCAACTCACGGTTAAACTCACACTAACCGATGCTATACAGATGATGCCGGCTATGAAGAAGTACGTTAAAGGTTTGATCACTGGTAAGGTTTCATCAGAGCAAGGTACTACATTGGTCTCTAAGGATTGCAGTGCCGTTCTGCAAAACCGGATGGTTAAGAAGCTCGATGATCCCGGGAAATTTGTGTTGGCCGTGCAGATTGGTTCTACGTGTTTCAAGTGTTCCTTGTGTGACTTGGGTTCCAGCGTGAATCTCATGCCCTATTCGGTTGCAAGGAAACTTGGTTATACTAACTTTAAACCAACTCGTATTTCTTTGGTTTTTGCTGACAGGTCGGTGAAGTTACCCGTAGGAATCCTAGAGGATTTACATGTCAGGATAGGCAACACGTTGATCCCAGCTGATTTTGTAGTGCTGGAACTCGATGAAGAACCGAAGGATCCCTTGATTTTGGGACGTCCTTTCCTGCGCACAGCTGGTGCGATTATCGATGTGAGGAATGGTATAATTGGTCTCCAGCTGGGAGACATTATCATGGAGTTTGAGATGGATAGATTGCTCAAACAGCCAACCATTGATGGGCAAACCTTTGCCGTCGAAGGAGACCTTGAGATCTCGGAAGACGACATGGAAGAACTCCTAACCGATGATCCGCTTGAAGTGGTGCTAACCAAGGCCGAAAGTGAACATGGTTATTTAAGTGAGGATGCAGTCGGGTTAGCCAGGATAATGGATTCGGGTCAGAACGAAAAGTCCACCAGTTTCTTGAATCTTAAACCGGACGATGCTGAAGGAGCAGCTGCTCCCGAAGACGAGACCCCACCTTCTGGAAACATTGTTGACGGCCCTTGGAGCGAGCTGAAAGCTCCAAAACTCGAGCTCAAAACCCTTCCTGCCGGGCTAAGGTACGCGTTCCTAGGCCCTAACTCTACTTACCCCGTAATCATTAATGCTGAGTTGAATAATGTGGAAACCGCTTTGCTTTTGTGCGAACTAAGGAAGTATAGAAAAGCTTTAGGGTATTCACTAGATGATATTCCTGGAATTTCACCTGAACTTTGCATGCATAGGATACACCTAGAAGATGAATCAAAGAATTCTATTGAGCATCAGAGAAGGTTAAACCCGAATCTGAAGGACGTAGTTAAAAAGGAAATCATGAAACTTCTAGACGCAGGTGTAATTTATGCAATTTCGGATAGTAAGTGGGTTAGCCCAGTTCACGTAGTACCTAAGAAAGGCGGAATAACTGTGATCACTAATGCGAAAAATGAATTGATACCTACTAGGACAGTTACTGGCCATAGAATGTGTATTGATTATAGAAAGTTAAATGCTGCCACACGAAAAGATCATTTTCCCCTGCCATTTATTGACCAAATGCTTGAGAGATTAGCTAACCACCCATACTACTGCTTTTTAGATGGGTATTCAGGTTTTTTTTCAGATTCCCATCCACCCAGATGATCAGGAGAAAACGACATTCACATGTCCATACGACACGTTTGCTTATCGCCGCATGCCGTTCGGGTTATGTAATGCCCCTGTAACTTTTCAAAGGTGCATGATGTCAATTTTTACCGATTTGATTGAGGAGATAATGGAAGTTTTCATGGACGATTTCTCCGTCTATGGAAGCTCTTTTTCCGTGTGTTTGTCGAATTTGTGCAGGGTGTTGCAGCGATGCGAGGAAAAGCATCTAGTGCTCAACTGGGAAAAATGCCATTTCATGGTTCGAGACGGTATTGTTCTAGGTCATCGAATTTCTGAAAAGGGTATAGAGGTTGACCGAGCAAAAGTTGAGGTTATGATGAGTTTGCAACCGCCGGATTCAGTCAAGGGAATAAGGAGTTTCTTAGGTCATGCTGGATTTTATCGCTGTTTTATCAAAGACTTTTCGAAGATAGCAAGGCCACTCACGCAACTTTTGTGTAAGGAGACTAAGTTCGAGTTCGATGCAGCATGCCTTGCAGCCTTTCACACAATAAAGGGAGCTCTGGTAAGTGCACCCATTGTCCAACCACCGGACTGGGATCTCCCTTTTGAAGTGATGACAGACGCAAGCGACTACGCAGTAGGAGCGGTTTTGGGGCAGAGAAAAGATAAAAAGCTTCACGTGATATACTATGCGAGCCGAACCTTAGACGAAGCTCAGTGCCGATACGCGACAACCGAGAAGGAACTTCTAGCAGTTGTATTCGCTTTTGAGAAGTTCAGGACTTATCTTGTTGGTTCCAAAGTGATCGTGCAAACCGACCATGCGGCTTTGAAATATTTGCTCACCAAAAAAGATGCTAAGCCGAGACTTTTGAGGTGGATACTATTACTCCAAGAATTCGATCTTCAAATTGTTGATAGGAAAGGGACAGAGAACGGAGTTGCTGATCACTTGTCACGCATGAGGGTTGATGATGAGGTACCTCTTGATGATTCCCTTCCGGATGAACATGTTTATGCAGTTGGAATCCGTTTGCAAGAACCGTCAATCCGGACAGGAGCCTTTTGTGAAGCTATATCTAGAGAAGCTATTCCGAGCTTTCCTTGGTTTGGGGAGATAGCGAACTACTTAGCTGCTGATCAGGATCCGGTTGATTTTGTGGGAGATAAGAAGAGGAGGTTTCTCCGTGATATACGAAGATATTTTTGGGACGAGCCCTTTCTCTACAAACATTGCTCGGATGGTATTTTTAGAAGGTGTGTACCGGATGAGGAGATTCCTGGAATTCTCTTTCATTGCCATAGTTCTAACTACGCTGGTCACTTCGCCACCTTCAAGACAGTCTCTAAGGTACTTCAAGCCGGGTATTGGTGGCCAACTATGTTCAGAGATGCGCAAGATTTCATATCACGATGTGATACATGCCAACGGCTAGGAAACATCTCTAGAAGAAACGAGATGCCTCAACACTTTATTCTGGAAGTTAAAGTGTTTGACGTATGGGGAATAGACTTTATGGGACCATTCCCATCCTCCTACGGAAACAAGTATATCCTAGTGGCAGTTGATTACGTTTCCAAGTGGGTGGAGGCTATTGCGTCCCCAACAAATGATTCCCGCGTTATGGTGAAGATGTTTAAGTCTATCATATTCCCTAGGTTTGGAGTGCCGCGTGTGGTCATAAGCGATGGAGGCTCTCACTTCATCAACAAGATCTTCGAAGGACTGTTGAAAAAGAATGGTGTAACGCACAAGGTCGCAACACCATATCATCCACAAACTAGCGGACAGGTTGAAGTTTCCAACAGGGAAATCAAAAGTATCTTGCAAAAGACCGTGGGAGTGTCTAGGAAAGACTGGTCTAACAAGTTGGATGATGCGTTGTGGGCTTACCGAACCGCGTACAAGACTCCGTTGGGAACGACTCCTTTTCACTTGGTATACGGGAAGTCGTGTCATCTTCCGGTTGAACTAGAGTATAAAGCAGCATGGGCGGTTAAGTTATTGAATTATGACATCAAACCAGCATTTGAAAGACGATCCATGCAACTTCACGCGCTAGATGAGATAAGGCACCTGGCCTATGAGAGTTCTAAGATCTACAAGGAGAGGACCAAACGTTATCATGACAAAAGAATCCTCAACCGAAACTTCCAACCAAACGATCAAGTACTTCTCTTTAACTCTCGTCTCAAGCTCTTTCCCGGAAAGTTGAGATCCAGATGGTCCGGACCCTTTTGTCATCAAGGAGGTCCGTTCTTATGGAGTTGTGGTGTTACTGGACGCTAAAGGAGCCGAGTTCGTGGTCAATGGCCAGCGGCTTAAGCCGTATCTTGGCGAGACAACCCAAGCCGAAGGTGGATTCATCCCCTTAGGCGATGCACCAAAAGCCTAAAATGGCTAACCAAGTCGAGCTAATGACTTTAACCAAGCGCTTGGTGGGAGGCAACCCACCGGTATGTTTTCTAACTCTTTTACTTTTGATTTCTTTTTCAACTAATTTTGGTTTTTAGCTTTGAATTTTTCATGTTTTCCTAAAAAAAAAAAAAAAAAAAAAAAACAAACGGAATGCGAAGAAGGGAAAATTCTGCCAGAGAGCTCCCCGTCGATCGACACGAAAGTTCCTGCCCAAAACTTGCCGAACCAATCAAACGGAGCACCTGCTCCAATCCACTAAAGCCTGCTCTCCTGGTGCTCCTGTTTTCTTGAGCGACGACGAGATAGAGGACTTGGCGGATGTGACCGCTACAATGCGGCAATCACGTGCGACCTGGCGCAGGCCTTACCGTAGCGAGTACACACTCCGTGACCTACCGGATGACCCTTCGGACCGAGAGTACCGTGCTTGGATGGTGGACTCCACCAAGAAGAACAATGGACTCATGCGCCGCATTCTCCACATGCTCCAGAAGGGTTGCAATGGTTCTAAGGCCACTGCTACAGCACCATCTACCTCCGCGGTTCCACCCCCTGCCAGCAGAGCACCTGCTCCACCAGCTGCCGTACCATCTTCTTCCGGCCGTGTGACACGTTCGTCCAAGCGTAAGAAGCCACTCACCGATGACGATGACTCAGAGCACACTACGAGTGCTTAGCACCTCTTCCCATTCCGCTAAGACATTTTCTTTCTTGCATTTTTCTTTATTTTTGGACTTATTTATTTTTTAATTCTCTCTTTTCTTATTTTCACACCGAGACGGTGTGAAGTAAGTCTGGGGGGAGTTGTTGCTAATGTTGTTTATTTTGGATGTTTTCTTTTCTTATGTCCTTTTGAGTCTGTTTTTCTTTGTTTTATTGAGTCAAGACTTTTTAGTTGGGAATTAGGACTTTATTCTATGACGATTTCTGAACCACTTGTGCTAATTAACTCTCTTTCTAGTGACCATTTCTTCAGAGCATGGATTACAAGGATTAGCTGGAACACTTCAATGCACCATCTTCCAGGTTCCAGATTGACCAAAATTCTCTCGCTATTGACACTAGATTAGGGAAACGATTAATATTCAGGACTTCTTTTTCCTTTTTACCACTCTTGTTGATCCTGAATAGCTAGCTCATTTTTAGCTAATACCCTCCTTTTGCCTTACCTTTTTTCAAACCCCTTGCCGTCTTGTTACTTCATTGTCATATGTGCAGCATATGTGCAAAAGGGCCGGAGAGAGAAGGGTCGACACAACCTCTAGATCACTCGTTCTGAAGGACAAAGCACCTGCTCTTATTTATGAGGATTTGTGGACGAGGGAGTGAAAGAAACTTTATCAAGATCCACTTGGGTATGAACATCACTTCTAATATTTTCGTTTTTGAAAGGCATATCTGTGTAATAAAAAAACCCTCTTCATCATCATCAGTACAAAAAAGAAAAAAAAAAAAAAAAAAAAAAAAAAATTTCGGTGATGAAGAGCGGAAATCTGTAAGAATATATGTCTCTCAAAACCAGCAAATATACCCAAGGGGAACAGCAGTTCACGGGAAGAAGAAGGAAAACAAACAAGGATGGAATGAGTGATTTAGAGAATGTGGACATCAAACAGACCCGCTCTCTCTTGCAATTTTGTGCGATATCCTGCATCCTCTACGAAACATCGGTAACCCTTAAACACTCTAAACACCTTTAACTCCACCCTTAAATGGCCTTAAACCCTTTAGCGCCGTATTTCCTGAGAAAGTGTTTTTAGCGAGATCCTTACGTATACTTTGATTACGTTTGGTTTGTGTTTTACAACGAATTATTTGGGAAATGGCCTGGTCGGGAAGTGTGTTGAGGTTGTTTTGGCGAAGCTTTGTCGTTCGTAATCTGAGTTATGTGGTCTGCGGATCGAAAGCCAAAGGTACGGTTCGCTGAGAATAAAAGGGTTTCCACGTTTTCAAACCTTTTTCCTTTACTTAGTTTTGAGTTTGTTTGAGGACAAACAAAGATCTAAGTCTGGGGGAATTGATATACTCCATTTTTGGGGTATTCTAACCATTGTTTTGTAGGGTTTTATCGAGTCTTTCTCCTTTGTATTGAGTCTTTTTAGGTCCAAAGGTGGCTGGAATGAAGAATTGGACTTTGCTAGGAGGTTTGGTGAAAAGGAAGGAAAACACGATCTTTTGGAGGTTTTTGAAGCAGAAAACTGGAGCACCCGCTCCCGAATGGATTTGACTGCTCCCAGAAGATTACCTAGAAGATTGGCGCCGTTTAAGTGAATATCTAGAAGATTTGAAGAAAAAGGAATATTCACCAAATTGACTATTCACCCAGAAGATTTGCAAAAGAGGATATTCACTAAATCGAAGATCTACCTAGAAGATTTATCCAAGATTTATTTTCCTTATTTTCCAAGCCTTTTTCTCCTTTAAAAGAGGAAGTCTTCCTTGGAAAAAAAGGGGACACACGCTTCACGCTCCTTCACACCTCTTTACACAGTTTACACGCAAAAACACTTTTCATATTTTTACTTGTCTTTCACGTTTGGATTCGAGACCTTGGAGAGATTTCGTTTGCTTTGGATTTCAAGAGTTGTTCATCGCTTGTTATTGAGTTTTCTCTTGAACCTTACTCTTTTATTTATTCAATGAATTCATTCATCTCTCTTTGTGTTTTTAGTTCTATCATGTGCGAGTAATCTACCTTGTTAGATTAGGGTTTTTTTCAAAGGGATTTAGAGATTCAATGAACTCGGCATAGATAGGATTATACTTACATATTTGATATCTTCATCTAATGTTGAATTTAATGCCTAGACTAGCTTGATCACCTAGCCTTTGATATTAGGTTAAATTTACTCATCAAAAGTGTAGTAAATTGCTTGAAATAACTTAGATGGGCGATTTGATCCTTAGCCAACGACAGTTGAAGTTAAGGCAAATCGTGAACTTATCAATCTTAATCGTTAATGCTTGTTAATTTGTTTAGTCTCAAACGACAGTTTAGGATGCTAGATTTATTAATAAAGTTGTTGATGCCACGACAGTGGATCCTCATAAAATCGTGATTGTGTTCTAGATTGGTACTTAAATTGATATCCTGAATAATTGCTTGGTTCTTGATGATCTATTCTCTGCGATAATTCCCTTGTCTAACGCCTTTATCATATTTGTTTACAACCGATTTTACTTTGCTTTGTTATTTATTTTCGTGACACTTTAAAACCACTTGAATCGCTTAGCTTGAATTGTGTTTAAAAGGAACTAAAATGTATTGCCAGTCCCTGAACGAACCTAAATCTATTTCTACATCGGATTAGTAATTTAGGAATTAAGTTCTTAACCCAGGCTAAAAAACCTGCTATCAGAAGGGAATCTAACAAAATTATTTTAGATATCACAAATGTTTCGATGCCAGAAGACGCCATGATAACCCGGGCAAGTATTTTTCGGCGATCAAGGCTTATCAATTACAAAATCTCAAAATTACAGACAAGTTAGCATGGGTATGAAAACAAAACATTTTATAAATAGTTAACACTACTTGCAAATGCTTAAGTCCAAAACTAATATTAATTATAAACTTGATGGTGGATTTATTAAAGTGTTAGGATCTTCCTACTAAATTTGGGTTGATCATTCTTTTTAAAATCAAATTTTGATGATATTTAAAATGATTTTAAATATACAATTATTAAATATAAAATACAATAATAATGTTCTTCACGTAAATCTGATTACTATATCAAAAAAAAAAAAAATTTAAATAATTTTACATCACTTGTTCTAATCGTGATAAATATTAGTATCATTTAAAATGATTAATGCAAAACTCATTTACATCAATTTTAACCTATACAAACAAATAAAATAAGTGATATTATTTGGCTTGTTTTTTGTAGTGCTTGCTTAAATCATGACCGTTTTCTAGCATTTGTCCAACATGAGTCGCTCATATATAGATTTCTTTTTAAAATAAATTATATAAAATTTTTTTAACCCCGAGTAATTTTTTAATATAGAAAATAAAGCACTTAAATTTGTGTGATGGAATAATAGAAAAACGATTCAATCTCACGCGCTCCTCTCTCTGGCGATTTTGAAGAGCTTTCCGTCACCACCGTTCACCGACGCTGGCGAGTCGTATCTAGTCGATCTCGTCGGCGTCGCCTTCGTTCTTCTTCCCTCGACGTCGCCCTCCCTTGCTATCCTGTTTATTCAGGAGATGACTCTTCTTTCAAGTCTTTTCTCCACCGATCTATTGCTTCTCGCCGCCGAACCAGATCCACCGTCGTCGTGGGCTCTGCTTTTGCATGCGGGCAAGCGGTATGAGCCGGAATGAGATCTTTCTCCCTATTATCCAAAGCTATCACCGGTCGGTCAATCGGTGAATCCCTACTGTAGGGGTCAAATTCCACTCCTTGAAGATCATCAGAAGAAAATGGCTAAGTTTGGGTGAGGAAGAACTCTACCGAAAGTATAGGATGCACCGGCCGGTTGGAAGATCCGTAAACCAACAACAGTACCAAACTGAACCGGGCGAGCCGGTTATAGGACTTAATCAGCTCAACAGGTCCAACTCGGTGCATCCCATCTAATTGAGCCGAACCGAGATGCAGGTGGGCCGAACCGCTAATGGGTCAGCCGACTTAAGGAGTGCAACTCACGCCAAAAACCCTAGCCGACTTTGTCTAATATAAATATCATTGTATCATTCTCTTGATGGGGGATCACGAAATCTCTAGCAGAAAACCCTTGTACCTTTACAGCAAACGTAGCTAATAAAAACCTTTCTCTCAACATTTGTTTATGATTTCTAACTCTTAAGTTTTGCATATCTACCGTGAACCCGACAAATTCTAATTGCACGAATCCAACTCCCTCAATTTGGCGCTAAAAGAAGGGGATGCGCAAAAGCTTCACACACAGAAACCACGAACAAGTCCGAGAAGATGACCGTAGTAGCGAAACAACCCAGCGCGACTTAATGGACGGCAGCGCCAATCAGAGCGAGCAGACGGCGCCCAACGTATCCGGAGTAACCGGACAGAACGAGCAGACGGCGCCCAACGGATCCGGAGTTACCGGACAGACCGAGCAGACGGCTCGCACCAAGCAGACTGCTTGATCCGAGCAGACGGCTCGAACCGAGCAGAAGGCTCGCACCGAGCATAAGGCTCGCACCGAGCATACGGATCGCAACGAGCAGAACAGGGAAAAACAGGCGCCTCCCAATAGATCTGGTGCGATAGGCCCTCAAAAAAACACGGCGCCAAACCCATAACTATCCAGTGACATCAAGGAGATGTTGGCAAAACTGCTCAGGAAATCTAGGGACTAGGAGGAGCTCAACAAATCCTTGACAGTTGAACTGCGAGCCCTGACAACGGCTACCCGCCCTCGCGGGCCTTGGATCTTTTGGCAGCCTGCAGCTCGTGGGATCCCCACGAGCCATGCTTCAACGCCCAGCGGCACGCGGAGAATCGGCGGTACACCCGGCGCGCCAAATCAGCGAGCCGACAAAAGAACTACACCAACCGGGAACGTAGTAGCGCGAATCGTCGAAATCATAAATGATACCGAACGGAAGAAAACCTTCAGTGGGTTGAGTAGGTCAAAGCGACTAACGCAAAAAAGGCATCGGCTAACTTGCACCAACAAGAGATAGAGGAGCTCAAAGCTACCATGCACCAGACCGCCCTAGATTTGCGGGAAATATGCTCGCAAGTCCACCGGAAGATTAGCAAAGCTCCAGAAATGGATCGAGTACTCGAAGAAGCACGTACAACGCCGTTCACAGAACGAATCACAAGGACGCGACTCTTTGACCCTGGGAAAATTAGAATACCAACGTACGATAGAAAAACCGACCCAATCGAGCACATCACCGCTTCCTCTATTGCGATAGCCCGCACTAACTTCCGGCCAGAGGGGAAGGATATTGGCTACCGCCTTCTGTTCGTAGAACACCTCAAAGGAACGGCTATCCACTGGTTCTGCGGTTTGGAAATGAATTCCATAGACAATTTCCACCAACTGTCTGAGGTGTTCCTAAAACAGTATGCCATTCTGATTGAGCTGAGGTCTTCGGAGGCTGACCTTTGGACCATGACTCAAGGTATAACCGAAACCCTGCGAAGCTTTATCGAACGTTTCAAGCTCGTTTTGACGCATGTGAAGGGAATAGATGAGAAGTCGGCACTGAAAGCCTTGAAAAAAGGTCTTTGGTATAACTCAGAATTCCGGAAGGAGATGACGGTCAACGAACCATCAACGATTCAGGACGCCTTACATAGGGCTACCGGCTTTGCCAAAAGCAAAGAGGAGGTAAAAACTCTGGCACAGAAGTATGGGAAGTCCAAAAATGTCAACTCCCAACTGTCGGCAGCACCGATAGCAAAAAAACAGCAGGGAAACTTTGTTCAACATGAAGGCGGTTTTAGAAGCGCGCACAATTACCAGGTGGACTCACCCGGTTTTGGTTACAGCCGAGGAGGTGGTCGAGGCCGAGGCCGAGGAAGAGGCCGAACTTTCGGTAATACTTGGACAAGAAACACAACCTATGACGAATCAATGTTCTGCGAGCTGCACCAATTGCACGGGTACTCAATATCTAATTATTGCGTTCTCGGCTCGCGGCTCGTCGCAAAGCTAGCAGCCGGCGAGATGGGAGGAAATATAAGCGTCAGGGACTTTGAAATCGAAGAAACGGCAAACCAAGCCGAGGGAAATGCCAACGGGGAACCCAACAAACGAGAAAGACAAAATGATAACACAGCAGAAGGAGGTCAGAAAAGGAGGGTTCTCAACATGATCATGGGCGGCTCTCACTACTGTGCCGACATAGTCTCATCAATCAAGGCTTTTCAGCAGCGCGCCGAAGTCGGTGCCAATGTGCCCAGACCATCAAAGTTTCCCAATGACATTATCTCGTTCGAGGATGTGGAAACTAGCAACATCGACAAACGACTCACCGGTTTCAACGTTGAAACCACAATGTCCCTAAGAACAATCGATTTACCCGGAGTGGTGCGTGGAAATCGGTGCAACCCTCAATGAGTCAATCAAGCAGGAATTAATTACTTTTCTGAAGAAAAATCTAAGTACATTTGCATGGTCCGCAGAAGACATGCCAGGAATTGATATCGCCGTGGCTAGTCATCGACAACATTGACAAACCACTCATCGACAAACCCTCATGAATCCCGGTGATCGCAAGAAAACCTCTTTTATCACAGATCGTGGGATTTATTGCTGCAAGGTCATGCCTTTGGATTGAAAAATGTCGGAGCAACGTATCAGAGCTTGGTGAATAAAATGTTTGCAGATCTGCTCGGAATAACAATGGAGGTCTACATAGACGATATGTTGGTAAAGTCACTAGAAGAGAAGGACCATGTCGCCCACCTAGAGAAATGTTTTGACAAACTCAATCTGCATGACATGAAGTTAAATCCGACTAAGTGTCGGTTCGGCGTCACCTCCGGCGAGTTTCTCGGCTACCTGGTAACCCATCGTGGCATAGAAGCGAACCCAAAAACAGATTGATGCACTGGTTCAAATGGCGTCACCGAAATCAAAGAGAGAAGTACAGCGTCTAACCGGAAGAGCAGCCGCGCTAAACCATTTCATTTCGCGATCTACTGACAAATGCTTGCCTTTCTACGACACTTTAAGAGGGAAGAAAATGTTTGAATAGAAGGCAACGTGTGAAGAAGCCTTCCAAAAACTAAAGAAATGTTTGGCAAGCCTGCCAGTCCTGGCAAAACCGGTGACAGGAGAGACGCTCTTTCTCTATGTAGCAGTCTCCCTAACAGCCGTAAGTGGAGTCCTGGTTCGAGCAGATGGAAACGACCAGAAACCCATCTTTTACACCAGCAAGTCGTTGATCAGAGCAGAAACAAGATATCCCCTTACCAAGAAATTAGCGCTCGCCGTTGTCACGTCCGCCAGAATGCTGAGACCGTATTTCCAGTCACATTCCATTATCGTGCTCTGTACTTTCTCGCTGCGCACCGTACTTCACAGTCCAACCCAATCTTGGAGATTAGCCAAGTGGGCAATAGAATTGAGCGAGTTTGATATGGAGTATCGTAGTAGAACCAGCACAAAATCCCAAGTATTTGCCGATTTCTTGGTTGAACTCCCCGAGGCTGGCGCCACAGCAGATGTTGAAGAGCCACCCACCCTTGCTTGTGTTTCAGGGTGCATGAAAGCTACGTCTACCCGAAAAAGTCGACAATCACCTCTCGTGTACTTCAGTAACTCGGAACTTGCAAGACTAGAACGAACCAACCGAAAGACAAAATCTGATAAGGTCAACATGGGTGACCAAACAGACATTGACATGGTGGCCGAGATGAAGAGGCTACAAGATCAGATGGCTCAGCTGCAACAGCAACAAAACCGTAACCAACAGCAAGAACGTGCCATCGGGGATATGGACAATCCTCACGCCTTCTATAGGAACCGAGCTGCAATCGTTCCTCCAGGTGTCTTTAGGCAAGACTATGAGATAAAACCTCAGATGATCACGCTGGTCAAGCAACATATATTCCACGGACTGCCCGCTGAAATTCCGATGGACCACATAGAAAATTTTGAGGAAATCTGCTCCACGACAAGCTCCAACGGGATGAATCCGGATTTCTTAAAGTGCAAGCTTTTTCCCTTCTCGCTCGCGGATAAGGCTTCACGATGGCTCAAGTCTTTACCTGCGGGATCTATCACGACTTGGCCACAGTGCAGGGCAGCGTTCTTGGATCACTTCTATACCAAAGCTAAGACCGCGGGATTGAGAAACAAGATCTCCACGTTTCAACAGCAAACTGGAGAATCTTTCTATGAGGCATGGGAGAGATTTAAGGAGTATAAAAGGGAGTGTCCACATCACGGATTTACGGATGAGAACTTGCTGGGAATTTTCTACGACGGTGTTGATTGGGATTACCGGAACACGTTGAACGCTGCTAGTAATGGGGACTTTATGACCAAGAGAAAGGAGAATGCTTACAAGCTTATTGAGAACCTAGCCGCAAGCTCAAGCAACAAGTCTCAGGAGTATGATCGGACTACGAAATCTAATGGAACAGATTCTCGTAAGATCGATGACCTAACGGCTAAGGTTAACTTGCTGCTCAAAGGGAACCAAAGGATGGTTCACTTTGCCGATGAGAATGGAGAAGCACTAGCTGAGGATGTGACCGATGGAGGAGAATTTGATCCGGAGGAGGTGAGTTATGTGAATGGGCAAGGGTATGTCCGAAACCAAGGGTTCAACTCAAACTACAGGAACCATCCAAATTTCTCTTACAGGAGTACGAATGTAGAGAATCCGCAGGATCAGGTATACCCGCAACAAACCGGTTATCAGAACCAAAAACTTCAGGATCAAGGTTTCCAGAAGACGGTACCTCAGGGTTTTCAAGGCAAGACATTCGTTCCGTTTCAAGGTCAAAAGCCCAGGTTCAACAACTTCCAAGCTCCTGCGAGCTCCGGTGGTACTTCTCAAGATGAACTTAAGAGTATGATGCAACAGTTGATGGAAAATCAGAATAAAACAGCTGCTGAACTGAACACTAAGGTAGACTCCATGTACTCGGACCTAAACAGTAGACTTGAAGCCGTGACTAACCATGTTAAGAAGCTTGACACGCAAGTAGCCCAAACCGCGGAGGCCGCTAAAAGCCCACAGGGGGTGCTGCCAGGAAAGCCGACCACAAACCCCAGAGAGGTTGCTGCTGTCATGCTGTGCAGTGGAAGAACTTTACCCCTGGTTGTGGAGGCAGTAGCTAAAAACTGCCCAGAAAAATCTGCGGAGCACCCGCTCCAACAGGGAGCACCTGCTCCAACTGAAAAACAGGATGAAACAGTTGCTGGATCATCTCGTCCTGTACTTAGACCGAATGAGCTAGTTGACCAAGTTCGGTCTCGTGTTTACAAACCCCCAGTCCCTTACCCAGTACCCCCAAGGAAATCGCAGAAAGATTTAAAGGAGGCAAAGTGTAAGGAGATGTTAGATCAACTCACGGTTAAACTCACACTAACCGATGCTATACAGATGATGCCGGCTATGAAGAAGTACGTTAAAGGTTTGATCACTGGTAAGGTTTCATCAGAGCAAGGTACTACATTGGTCTCTAAGGATTGCAGTGCCGTTCTGCAAAACCGGATGGTTAAGAAGCTCGATGATCCCGGGAAATTTGTGTTGGCCGTGCAGATTGGTTCTACGTGTTTCAAGTGTTCCTTGTGTGACTTGGGTTCCAGCGTGAATCTCATGCCCTATTCGGTTGCAAGGAAACTTGGTTATACTAACTTTAAACCAACTCGTATTTCTTTGGTTTTTGCTGACAGGTCGGTGAAGTTACCCGTAGGAATCCTAGAGGATTTACATGTCAGGATAGGCAACACGTTGATCCCAGCTGATTTTGTAGTGCTGGAACTCGATGAAGAACCGAAGGATCCCTTGATTTTGGGACGTCCTTTCCTGCGCACAGCTGGTGCGATTATCGATGTGAGGAATGGTATAATTGGTCTCCAACTGGGAGACATTATCATGGAGTTTGAGATGGATAGATTGCTCAAACAGCCAACCATTGATGGGCAAACCTTTGCCGTCGAAGGAGACCTTGAGATCTCGGAAGACGACATGGAAGAACTCCTAACCGATGATCCGCTTGAAGTGGTGCTAACTAAGGCCAAAAGTGAACATGGTTATTTAAGTGAGGATGCAGTCGGGTTAGCCAGGATAATGGATTCGGGTCAGAAAGAAAAGTCCACCAGTTTCTTGAATCTTAAACCGGACGATGCTGAAGGAGCAGCTGCTCCCGAAGACGAGACCCCACCTTCTGGATACATTGTTGACGGCCCTTGGAGCGAGCTGAAAGCTCCAAAACTCGAGCTCAAAACCCTTCCTGCCGGGCTAAGGTACGCGTTCCTAGGCCCTAACTCTACTTACCCCGTAATCATTAATGCTGAGTTGAATAATGTGGAAACCGCTTTGCTTTTGTGCGAACTAAGGAAGTATAGAAAAGCTTTAGGGTATTCACTAGATGATATTCCTGGAATTTCACCTGAACTTTGCATGCATAGGATACACCTAAAAGATGAATCAAAGAATTCTATTGAGCATCAGAGAAGGTTAAACCCGAATCTGAAGGACGTAGTTAAAAAGGAAATCATGAAACTTCTAGACGCAGGTGTAATTTATGCAATTTCGGATAGTAAGTGGGTTAGCCCAGTTCACGTAGTACCTAAGAAAGGCGGAATAACTGTGATCACTAATGCGAAAAATGAATTGATACCTACTAGGACAGTTACTGGCCATAGAATGTGTATTGATTATAGAAAGTTAAATGCTGCCACACGAAAAGATCATTTTCCCCTGCCATTTATTGACCAAATGCTTGAGAGATTAGCTAACCACCCATACTACTGCTTTTTAGATGGGTATTCAGGTTTTTTTCAGATTCCCATCCACCCAGATGATCAGGAGAAAACGACATTCACATGTCCATACGGCACGTTTGCTTATCGCCGCATGCCGTTCGGGTTATGTAATGCCCCTGTAACTTTTCAAAGGTGCATGATGTCAATTTTTACCGATTTGATTGAGGAGATAATGGAAGTTTTCATGGACGATTTCTCCGTCTATGGAAGCTCTTTTTCCGTGTGTTTGTCGAATTTGTGCAGGGTGTTGCAGCGATGCGAGGAAAAGCATCTAGTGCTCAACTGGAAAAAATGCCATTTCATGGTTCGAGACGGTATTGTTCTAGGTCATCGAATTTCTGAAAAGGGTATAGAGGTTGACCGAGCAAAAGTTGAGGTTATGATGAGTTTGCAACCGCCGGATTCAGTCAAGGGAATAAGGAGTTTCTTAGGTCATGCTGGATTTTATCGCCGTTTTATCAAAGACTTTTCGAAGATAGCAAGGCCACTCACGCAACTTTTGTGTAAGGAGACTAAGTTCGAGTTCGATGCAGCATGCCTTGCAGCCTTTCACACAATAAAGGGAGCTCTGGTAAGTGCACCCATTGTCCAACCACCGGACTGGGATCTCCCTTTTGAAGTGATGACAGACGCAAGCGACTACGCAGTAGGAGCGGTTTTGGGGCAGAGAAAAGATAAAAAGCTTCACGTGATATACTATGCGAGCCGAACCTTAGACGAAGCTCAGTGCCGATACGCGACAACCGAGAAGGAACTTCTAGCAGTTGTATTCGCTTTTGAGAAGTTCAGGACTTATCTTGTTGGTTCCAAAGTGATCGTGCAAACCGACCATGCGGCTTTGAAATATTTGCTCACCAAAAAAGATGCTAAGCCGAGACTTTTGAGGTGGATACTATTACTCCAAGAATTCGATCTTCAAATTGTTGATAGGAAAGGGACAGAGAACGGAGTTGCTGATCACTTGTCACGCATGAGGGTTGATGATGAGGTACCTCTTGATGATTCCCTTCCGGATGAACATGTTTATGCAGTTGGAATCCGTTTGCAAGAACCGTCAATCCGGACAGGAGCCTTTTGTGAAGCTATATCTAGAGAAGCTATTCCGAGCTTTCCTTGGTTTGGGGAGATAGCGAACTACTTAGCTGCTGATCAGGAACCGGTTGATTTTGTGGGAGATAAGAAGAGGAGGTTTCTCCGTGATATACGAAGATATTTTTGGGACGAGCCCTTTCTCTACAAACATTGCTCGGATGGTATTTTTAGAAGGTGTGTACCGGATGAGGAGATTCCTGGAATTCTCTTTCATTGCCATAGTTCTAATTACGCTGGTCACTTCGCCACCTTCAAGACAGTCTCTAAGGTACTTCAAGCCGGGTATTGGTGGCCAACTATGTTCAGAGATGCGCAAGATTTCATATCACGATGTGATACATGCCAACGGCTAGGAAACATCTCTAGAAGAAACGAGAGGCCTCAACACTTTATTCTGGAAGTTGAAGTGTTTGACGTATGGGGAATAGACTTTATGGGACCATTCCCATCCTCCTACGGAAACAAGTATATCCTAGTGGCAGTTGATTACGTTTCCAAGTGGGTGGAGGCTTTTGCGTCCCCAACAAATGATTCCCGCGTTGTGGTGAAGATGTTTAAGTCTATCATATTCCCTAGGTTTGGAGTGCCGCGTGTGGTCATAAGCGATGGAGGCTCTCACTTCATCAACAAGATCTTCGAAGGACTGTTGAAAAAGAATGGTGTAACGCACAAGGTCGCAACACCATATCATCCACAAACTAGCGGACAGGTTGAAGTTTCCAACAGGGAAATCAAAAGTATCTTGCAAAAGACCGTGGGAGTGTCTAGGAAAGACTGGTCTAACAAGTTGGATGATGCGTTGTGGGCTTACCGAACCGCTTACAAGACTCCGTTGGGAACGACTCCTTTTCACTTGGTATACGGGAAGTCGTGTCATCTTCCGGTTGAACTAGAGTATAAAGCAGCATGGGCGGTTAAGTTATTGAATTATGACATCAAACCAGCATTTGAAAGACGATCCATGCAACTTCACGCGCTAGATGAGATAAGGCACCTGGCCTATGAGAGTTCTAAGATCTACAAGGAGAGGACCAAACGTTATCATGACAAAAGAATCCTCAACCGAAACTTCCAACCAAACGATCAAGTACTTCTCTTTAACTCTCGTCTCAAGCTCTTTCCCGGAAAGTTGAGATCCAGATGGTCCGGACCCTTTGTCATCAAGGAGGTCCGTTCTTATGGAGTTGTGGTGTTACTGGACGCTAAAGGAGCCGAGTTCGTGGTCAATGGCCAGCGGCTTAAGCCGTATCTTGGCGAGACAACCCAAGCCGAAGGTGGATTCATCCCCTTAGGCGATGCACCAAAAGCCTAAAATGGCTAACCAAGTCGAGCTAATGACTTTAACCAAGCGCTTGGTGGGAGGCAACCCACCGGTATGTTTTCTAACTCTTTTACTTTTGATTTCTTTTTCAACTAATTTTGGTTTTTAGCTTTGAATTTTTCATGTTTTCCTAAAAAAAAAAAAAAAAAAAAAAAAACAAACGGAATGCGAAGAAGGGAAAATTCTGCCAGAGAGCTCCCCGTCGATCGACACGAAAGTTCCTGCCCAAAACTTGCCGAACCAATCAAACGGAGCACCTGCTCCAATCCACTAAAGCCTGCTCTCCTGGTGCTCCTGTTTTCTTGAGCGACGACGAGATAGAGGACTTGGCGGGTGTGACCGCTACAGTGCGGCAATCACGTGCGACCTGGCGCAGGCCTTACCGTAGCGAGTACACACTCCGTGACCTACCGGATGACCCTTCGGACCGAGAGTACCGTGCTTGGATGGTGGACTCCACCAAGAAGAACAATGGACTCATGCGCCGCATTCTCCACATGCTCCAGAAGGGTTGCAATGGTTCTAAGGCCACTGCTACAGCACCATCTACCTCCGCGGTTCCACCCCCTGCCAGCAGAGCACCTGCTCCACCAGCTGCCGTACCATCTTCTTCCGGCCGTGTGACACGTTCGTCCAAGCGTAAGAAGCCACTCACCGATGACGATGACTCAGAGCACACTACGAGTGCTTAGCACCTCTTCCCATTCCGCTAAGACATTTTCTTTCTTGCATTTTTCTTTATTTTTGGACTTATTTATTTTTTAATTCTCTCTTTTCTTATTTTCACACCGAGACGGTGTGAAGTAAGTCTGGGGGGAGTTGTTGCTAATGTTGTTTATTTTGGATGTTTTCTTTTCTTATGTCCTTTTGAGTCTGTTTTTCTTTGTTTTATTGAGTCAAGACTTTTTAGTTGGGAATTAGGACTTTATTCTATGACGATTTCTGAACCACTTGTGCTAATTAACTCTCTTTCTAGTGACCATTTCTTCAGAGCATGGATTACAAGGATTAGCTGGAACACTTCAATGCACCATCTTCCAGGTTCCAGATTGACCAAAATTCTCTCGCTATTGACACTAGATTAGGGAAACGATTAATATTCAGGACTTCTTTTTCCTTTTTACCACTCTTGTTGATCCTGAATAGCTAGCTCATTTTTAGCTAATACCCTCCTTTAACCTTACCTTTTTTCAAACCCCTTGCCGTCTTGTTACTTCATTGTCATATGTGCAGCATATGTGCAAAAGGGCCGGAGAGAGAAGGGTCGACACAACCTCTAGATCACTCGTTCTGAAGGACAGAGCACCTGCTCTTATTTATGAGGATTTGTGGACGAGGGAGTGAAAGGAACTTTATCAAGATCCACTTGGGTATGAACATCACTTCTAATATTTTCGTTTTTGAAAGGCATATCTGTGTAATAAAAAAACCCTCTTCATCATCATCAGTACAAAAAAGAAAAAAAAAAAAAAAAAAAAAAAAATTTTGTTGATGAAGAGCGGAAATCTGTAAGAATATATGTCTCTCAAAACCAGCAAATATACCCAAGGGGAACAGCAGTTCACGGGAAGAAGAAGGAAAACAAACAAGGATGGAATGAGTGATTTAGAGAATGTGGACATCAAACAGACCCGCTCTCTCTTGCAATTTTGTGCGATATCCTGCATCCTCTACGAAACATCGATAACCCTTAAACACTCTAAACACCTTTAACTCCACCCTTAAATGGCCTTAAACCCTTTAGCGCCGTATTTCCTGAGAAAGTGTTTTTAGCGAGATCCTTACGTATACTTTGATTACGTTTGGTTTGTGTTTTACAACGAATTATTTGGGAAATGGCCTGGTCGGGAAGTGTGTTGAGGTTGTTTTGGCGAAGCTTTGTCGTTCGTAATCTGAGTTATGTGGTCTGCGGATCGAAAGCCAAAGGTACGGTTCGCTGAGAATAAAAGGGTTTCCACGTTTTCAAACCTTTTTCCTTTACTTAGTTTTGAGTTTGTTTGAGGACAAACAAAGATCTAAGTCTGGGGGAATTGATATACTCCATTTTTGGGGTATTCTAACCATTGTTTTGTAGGGTTTTATCGAGTCTTTCTCCTTTGTATTGAGTCTTTTTAGGTCCAAAGGTGGCTGGAATGAAGAATTGGACTTTGCTAGGAGGTTTGGTGAAAAGGAAGGAAAACACGATCTTTTGGAGGTTTTTGAAGCAGAAAACTGGAGCACCCGCTCCCGAATGGATTTGACTGCTCCCAGAAGATTACCTAGAAGATTGGCGCCGTTTAAGTGAATATCTAGAAGATTTGAAGAAAAAGGAATATTCACCAAATTGACTATTCACCCAGAAGATTTGCAAAAGAGGATATTCACTAAATCGAAGATCTACCTAGAAGATTTATCCAAGATTTATTTTCCTTATTTTCCAAGCCTTTTTCTCCTTTAAAAGAGGAAGTCTTCCTTGGAAAAAAAGGGGACACACGCTTCACGCTCCTTCACACCTCTTTACACAGTTTACACGCAAAAACACTTTTCATATTTTTACTTGTCTTTCACGTTTGGATTCGAGACCTTGGAGAGATTTCGTTTGCTTTGGATTTCAAGAGTTGTTCATCGCTTGTTATTGAGTTTTCTCTTGAACCTTACTCTTTTATTTATTCAATGAATTCATTCATCTCTCTTTGTGTTTTTAGTTCTATCATGTGCGAGTAATCTACCTTGTTAGATTAGGGTTTTTTTCAAAGGGATTTAGAGATTCAATGAACTCGGCATAGATAGGATTATACTTACATATTTGATATCTTCATCTAATGTTGAATTTAATGCCTAGACTAGCTTGATCACCTAGCCTTTGATATTAGGTTAAATTTACTCATCAAAAGTGTAGTAAATTGCTTGAAATAACTTAGATGGGCGATTTGATCCTTAGCCAACGACAGTTGAAGTTAAGGCAAATCGTGAACTTATCAATCTTAATCGTTAATGCTTGTTAATTTGTTTAGTCTCAAACGACAGTTTAGGATGCTAGATTTATTAATAAAGTTGTTGATGCCACGACAGTGGATCCTCATAAAATCGTGATTGTGTTCTAGATTGGTACTTAAATTGATATCCTGAATAATTGCTTGGTTCTTGATGATCTATTCTCTGCGATAATTCCCTTGTCTAACGCCTTTATCATATTTGTTTACAACCGATTTTACTTTGCTTTGTTATTTATTTTCGTGACACTTTAAAACCACTTGAATCGCTTAGCTTGAATTGTGTTTAAAAGGAACTAAAATGTATTGCCAGTCCCTGAACGAACCTAAATCTATTTCTACATCGGATTAGTAATTTAGGAATTAAGTTCTTAACCCAGGCTAAAAAACCTGCTATCAGAAGGGAATCTAACAAAATTATTTTAGATATCACAAATGTTTCGATGCCAGAAGACGCCATGATAACCCGGGCAAGTATTTTTCGGCAATCAAGGCTTATCAATTACAAAATCTCAAAATTACAGACAAGTTAGCATGGGTATGAAAACAAAACATTTTATAAATAGTTAACACTACTTGCAAATGCTTAAGTCCAAAACTAATATTAATTATAAACTTGATGGTGGATTTATTAAAGTGTTAGGATCTTCCTACTAAATTTGGGTTGATCATTCTTTTTAAAATCAAATTTTGATGATATTTAAAATGATTTTAAATATACAATTATTAAATATAAAATACAATAATAATGTTCTTCACGTAAATCTGATTACTATATCAAAAAAAAAAAAATTTAAATAATTTTACATCACTTGTTCTAATCGTGATAAATATTAGTATCACTTAAAATGATTAATGCAAAACTCATTTACATCAATTTTAACCTATACAAACAAATAAAATAAGTGATATTATTTGGCTTGTTTTTTGTAGTGCTTGCTTAAATCATGACCGTTTTCTAGCATTTGTCCAACATGAGTCGCTCATATATAGATTTCTTTTTAAAATAAATTATATAAAATTTTTTTAACCCCGAGTAATTTTTTAATATAGAAAATAAAGCACTTAAATTTGTGTGATGGAATAATAGAAAAACGATTCAATCTCACGCGCTCCTCTCTCTGGCGATTTTGAAGAGCTTTCCGTCACCACCGTTCACCGACGCTGGCGAGTCGTATCTAGTCGATATCGTCGGCGTCGCCTTCGTTCTTCTTCCCTCGACGTCGCCCTCCCTTGCTATCCTGTTTATTCTGGAGATGACTCTTCTTTCAAGTCTTTTCTCCACCGATCTATTGCTTCTCGCCGCCGAACCAGATCCACCGTCGTCGTGGGCTCTGCTTTTGCATGCGGGCAAGCGGTATGAGCCGGAATGAGATCTTTCTCCCTATTATCCAAAGCTATCACCGGTCGGTCAATCGGTGAATCCCTACTGTAGGGGTCAAATTCCACTCCTTGAAGATCATCAGAAGAAAATGGCTAAGTTTGGGTGAGGAAGAACTCTACCGAAAGTATAGGATGCACCGGCCGGTTGGAAGATCCGTAAACCAACAACAGTACCAAACTGAACCGGGCGAGCCGGTTATAGGACTTAATCAGCTCAACAGGTCCAACTCGGTGCATCCCATCTAATTGAGCCGAACCGAGATGCAGGTGGGCCGAACCGCTAATGGGTCAGCCGACTTAAGGAGTGCAACTCACGCCAAAAACCCTAGCCGACTTTGTCTAATATAAATATCATTGTATCATTCTCTTGATGGGGGATCACGAAATCTCTAGCAGAAAACCCTTGTACCTTTATAGCAAACGTAGCTAATAAAAACCTTTCTCTCAACATTTGTTTATGATTTCTAACTCTTAAGTTTTGCATATCTACTGTGAACCCGACAAATTCTAATTGCACGAATCCAACTCCCTCAATTTGGCGCTAAAAGAAGGGGATGCGCAAAAGCTTCACACACAGAAACCACGAACAAGTCCGAGAAGATGACCGTAGTAGCGAAACAACCCAGCGCGACTTAACGGACGGCAGCGCCAATCAGAGCGAGCAGACGGCGCCCAACGTATCCGGAGTAACCGGACAGAACGAGCAGACGGCGCCCAACGGATCCGGAGTTACCAGACAGACCGAGCAGACGGCTCGCACCAAGCAGACTGCTTGAACCGAGCAGACGGCTCGAACCGAGCAGAAGGCTCGCACCGAGCATACGGATCGCAACGAGCAGAACAGGGAAAAACAGGCGCCTCCCAATAGATCTGGTGCGATAGGCCCTCAAAAAAACACGGCGCCAAACCCATAACTATCCAGTGACATCAAGGAGATGTTGGCAAAACTGCTCAGGAAATCTAGGGACTAGGAGGAGCTCAACAAATCCTTGACAGTTGAACTGCGAGCCCTGACAACGGCTACCCGCCCTCGCGGGCCTTGGATCTTTCGGCAGCCTGCAGCTCGTGGGATCCCCACGAGCCATGCTTCAACGCCCAGCGGCACGCGGAGAATCGGCGGTACACCCGGCGCGCCAAATCAGCGAGCCGACAAAAGAACTACACCAACCGGGAACGTAGTAGCGCGAATCGTCGAAATCATAAACGATACCGAACGGAAGAAAACCTTCACTGGGTTGAGTAGGTCAAAGCGACTAACGCAAAAAAGGCATCGGCTAACTTGCACCAACAAGAGATAGAGGAGCTCAAAGCTACCATGCACTAGACCGCCCTAGATTTGCGGGAAATATGCTCGCAAGTCCACCGGAAGATTAGCAAAGCTCCAGAAATGGATCGAGTACTCGAAGAAGCACGTACAACGCCGTTCACAGAACGAATCACAAGGACGCGACTCTTTGACCCCGGGAAAATTAGAATACCAACGTACGATAGAAAAACCGACCCAATCGAGCACATCACCGCTTCCTCTATTGCGATAGCCCGCACTAACTTCCGGCCAGAGGGGAAGGATATTGGCTACCGCCTTCTGTTCGTAGAACACCTCAAAGGAACGGCTATCCACTGGTTCTGCGGTTTGGAAATGAATTCCATAGACAATTTCCACCAACTGTCTGAGGTGTTCCTGAAACAGTATGCCATTCTGATTGAGCTGAGGTCTTCAGAGGCTGACCTTTGGACCATGACTCAAGGTATAACCGAAACCCTGCGAAGCTTTATCGAACGTTTCAAGCTCGTTTTGACGCATGTGAAGGGAATAGATGAGAAGTCGGCACTGAAAGCCTTGAAAAAAGGTCTTTGGTATAACTCAGAATTCCGGAAGGAGATGACGGTCAACGAACCATCAACGATTCAGGACGCCTTACATAGGGCTACCGGCTTTGCCAAAAGCAAAGAGGAGGTAAAAACTCTGGCACAGAAGTATGGGAAGTCCAAAAATGTCAACTCCCAACCGTCGGCAGCACCGATAGCAAAAAAACAGCAGGGAAACTTTGTTCAACATGAAGGCGGTTTTAGAAGCGCGCACAATTACCAGGTGGACTCACCCGGTTTTGGTTACAGCGGAGGAGGTGGTCGAGGCTGAGGCCGAGGAAGAGGCCGAACTTTCGGTAATACTTGGACAAGAAACACAACCTATGACGAATCAATGTTCTGCGAGCTGCACCAATTGCACGGGTACTCAATATCTAATTATTGCGTTCTCGGCTTGCGGCTCGTCGCAAAGCTAGGAGCCGGCGAGATAGGAGGAAATATAAGTGTCAGGGACTTTGAAATCGAAGAAACGGCAAACCAAGCCGAGGGAAATGCCAACGGGGAACCCAACAAACGAGAAAGACAAAATGATAACACAGCAGAAGGAGGTCAGAAAAGGAGGGTTCTCAACATGATCATGGGCGGCTCTCACTACTGTGCCGACATAGTCTCATCAATCAAGGCTTTTCAGCGGCGCGCCGAAGTCGGTGCCAATGTGCCCAGACCATCAAAGTTTCCCAATGACATTATCTCGTTCGAGGATGTGGAAACTAGCAACATCGACAAACGACTCACCGGTTTCAACGTTGAAACCACAATGTCCCTAAGAACAATCGATTTGCCCGTCTGTATCGAAGGTGTCACCAAAGTGGTCAACTTTTTCGTATCTCATAACCCCGCCATCTACAATGTGATAATGGGTATGCCTTGGCTAAACTCAATGCAAGCAGTGGCATCCACGTACCACCTGTGCCTCAAGTTCCCCACCAAAGAAGGGGTCAAGGTGATCAAGGGAAGTTAAACGAAATCCCGAACGTGTTTCCTAGCCGCACACAAGCTAAGGAACCAAGCAAATATCCCTATCCTAAATGAGTAGCAAAAAAAGCAAAAAATAGATAGGGAGTCCGTCAAAGAACTCTCAAACCTGTTATAGCAATTACAGATTGCAAATACCTGCGAAGAAGAGGCAGCGGACCCGATATATGAGTCGGTGATACCCGTTTGTATAGACGATGGAAATCCGGAGTGGTGCGTGGAAATCGGTGCAACCCTCAATGAGTCAATCAAGCAGGAATTAATTACTTTTCTGAAGAAAAATCTAAGTACATTTGCATGGTCCGCAGAAGACATGCCAGGAATTGATATCGCCGTGGCTAGTCATCGACAACATTGACAAACCACTCATCGACAAACCCTCATGAATCCCGGTGATCGCAAGAAAACCTCTTTTATCACAGATCGTGGGATTTATTGCTGCAAGGTCATGCCTTTGGATTGAAAAATGTCGGAGCAACGTATCAGAGCTTGGTGAATAAAATGTTTGCAGATCTGCTCGGAATAACAATGGAGGTCTACATAGACGATATGTTGGTAAAGTCACTAGAAGAGAAGGACCATGTCGCCCACCTAGAGAAATGTTTTGACAAACTCAATCTGCATGACATGAAGTTAAATCCGACTAAGTGTCGGTTCGGCGTCACCTCCGGCGAGTTTCTCGGCTACCTGGTAACCCATCGTGGCATAGAAGCGAACCCAAAAACAGATTGATGCACTGGTTCAAATGGCGTCACCGAAATCAAAGAGAGAAGTACAGCGTCTAACCGGAAGAGCAGCCGCGCCAAACCATTTCATTTCGCGATCTACTGACAAATGCTTGCCTTTCTACGACACTTTAAGAGGGAAGAAAATGTTTGAATAGAAGGCAACGTGTGAAGAAGCCTTCCAAAAACTAAAGAAATGTTTGGCAAGCCTGCCAGTCCTGGCAAAACCGGTGACAGGAGAGACGCTCTTTCTCTATGTAGCAGTCTCCCTAACAGCCGTAAGTGGAGTCCTGGTTCGAGCAGATGGAAACGACCAGAAACCCATCTTTTACACCAGCAAGTCGTTGATCAGAGCAGAAACAAGATATCCCCTTACCAAGAAATTAGCGCTTGCCGTTGTCACGTCCGCCAGAATGCTGAGACCGTATTTCCAGTCACATTCCATTATCGTGCTCTGTACTTTCTCGCTGCGCACCGTACTTCACAGTCCAACCCAATCTTGGAGATTAGCCAAGTGGGCAATAGAATTGAGCGAGTTTGATATGGAGTATCGTAGTAGAACCAGCACAAAATCCCAAGTATTTGCCGATTTCTTGGTTGAACTCCCCGAGGCTGGCGCCACAGCAGATGTTGAAGAGCCACCCACCCTTCCTTGGAAACTCCACGTTGACGGATCATCATCCAAGCACGGTTATGGAGTCAATATTCGCCTCTCATCACCAGACGGCGAGTCACTGGAACAATCTTTCCGTTTGGGATTTTGGGCTTCCAACAATGAAGCCGAGTATGAAGTATTACCCGCTGGCTTACGTCTTGCCCGCAGCTTAAAGATGAGCAAAATCCATGCCTTCTGTGATTCCCAGCTCGTCGTCAATCAGTTTGCATGGCGAGTACGCCGCAAAAGACGATCGAATGGAGGCATACTTGTAGCTCGTTAAGGAGCTCACCGCGGAATTTGATGAGTTTACACTTACTCGAATCCCCCGCAGAGAGAATTCGCAGGCGAGTGCACTTGCATCCCTTGGATCTTCAACAACGTTAGCTGATGACCTTTAGCGGATCATCCCAGTCGAATTTATCGAAGAGCCAAGTATAACTCTTTTGCAGACAGTCAACGTTCTCACTCGAGCACAAGTTGCACGAAAGAAACAACTCCAACACCAAGCCCAGTCGGCTGAACATGATGGCCCGTCCCCAATAGAAGTTCGCGCAAGTCGGGAGGAGCCCAACATAAGCACAGAAACTCTGCCTACCAACAAAGACGGTGCAGCCGCGCCTGAAACCTCAGTTTCTCCGGAAGACCCAGTGGCAATGGATGATGACCCTGACTTCGACAGCACAACCTTCTATAGCGGGCCACTTCCCGAAGATGCTTATGCATTTTATGACGAATCGCCTCCCGAGCATAACACAGCCGATCCTGACGACAATGACACAACCGAGTATGGGTGCGACACTAAGTGGATGGGTGACATTCGTAGTTATCTTGCCGACGGCCAAGCACCCACCAATAAATGGGCGGCTCGCAAACTCAAGGCTCAAGCAGCCTGTTTTATCCTTTTCCATGGAAAAGTATTTAAGTGGAGTTTGTCTAGCCACCTTCTCATTTGTGTAGAAGGGCAAGCAACACGCGATATCATGAAGGAGGTGCACATCGGTTGCTGCAGAAATCATTCAGCCGGAAGAGCACTCGCAATCAAAATCAAGCGGCATGGTTACTTTTGGCCTACGATGGTTAAGCACTGCGAGAAATTTGCCGCCAAGTGCGAGAAGTGCCAGCGTCATGGCCCAATGATCCACCAGCCTACCAAACTGCTCTCCTCAGTAACATCGCCTTACCCATTCATGCGATGGGCGATAGACATAGTCGGACCACTTCACCCTTCGCGGCAAAAGCGCTACCTATTAGTCATTACAGGTTACTTTTCTAAATGGGTAGAAGCCGAAGCTTTCGGGAGCATCAAGGATACGCAAGTAGAGAAATTTATATGGAAAAATATCATCTGCCACTACGGAGTCCCTTATAAGATCGTCACTGACAACAGATCGCAGTTCATCTCCAAAAAGTTTGATTTTTTCTCCGATAAGTGGAAAATCAGACTCAACAAATCTACGCCGCGCTGCCCTCAAGGCAACGGTCAAGCCGAAGCGTCCAATAAAACACTTATCCATGGATTGAAGACACGGCTACAAGCAAAGAAAAGCCGCTGGGCCGACGAACTCGAAGGCGTACTTTGGTCCTACCGCACTACACCTGTCGAGCCACCGGCGAAACACCTTTCTCCCTTGTCTACGATACGGAATGCGTTATCCCTCCCAAAATTTAGTTTCCAAGGGTACGCCGCAGACTGCTCCCTGAACAGGAAGGACTTAATCATCTCCTCATGCTGGATGAACTAGACCTCATTAACGAACGACGCGATAAGGCATTAATCAAAATGACGGAGTACCAGCAAGCTGCAGTAAATTACTACAACTTAAAAGTTAAGATCCGGCGCTTCTACGAAGAAGACTTAGTCCTCCGAGAAATTTTCCAGAACACGGCAGAGCCAAATGCCGGTAAGCTCGGCACACACTAGGAGGGACCTTATCAAGTCACAAAGGTGGTCCGCCCTGGGGTCTACGAACTCACCAACATGAAAGACAAAATGATTCCACGCTCGGGGAGCGCAAGAACACTGAAAAAGTATTATTACTAAGTTACTTGCCATGAACTATGGGGCGACTTGATCCCTGCAAAGGGTACGTAGGCAGCTTGTTTTCGGACGGGTTCAGTTGCCCTCTTCCTCAAAAGAAGGGGGGAATGGGTACGTATACTCGTATACTCCCATCTTTGTAAACGGTTATTCCGGTCAGCCAGAAACTCAACATTTATAAAAGATCCATTTCTTATGAACCTTTTTCAATTACCATTTACTCGCACTTGTTTATTAAACCAAACAAATACGGTCTATCAAAGATCAAATTTTACACAAACATCCTTGTTTATTTTCGTTGCTACTTGCCATAGCCATGAACTCTAACATCTTTACTAGATATATACCAGCACATCCAAGCGGATAAAAAGTGCGCTATATAAATATAAGTGTTCATTCTTAGAGCGGTTTTGTTCACGGGATATTTCTGTAAACCAAAATGTCCAACTTAGAAACCCAGCCAACCGAACGCTAGTACAACATAAATCTAAGTTTTCATTCTTGGAGCGGTTTTGTTCACGGGAACATTTTAATAAACCAAAATGTCCAACTCAAAAACCCAGCCAACCGAACGCAGGTACGACATAAATCTAAGTGTTCATTCTTGGAGCGTTTTTGTTCATGGGAACATTTCTGTAAACCAAAATGACCGCCAAAGAACGAAACCAGCTAGCACAACACTAATACAAATAAATCTAAATATAATTATTGGAACGGATGCACTCTTGGGAGCACATCTATAAACTAAAATTTCTAAGTCAGAAAATCGATAATACCGTCGTAAAATCGGTAACACCGTCATAAAATCGGTAACACTTTACAAAAACGGCAAATATTTGGGGAAACCATTTTTCGGCAAACCAGAAATAAGTAACGAGTTACAAAAGCCAAAAGTCGTTATCATAATAATCATCTTGCATCAGATGCAAGGCAAAAACTGCAGTCAAAATGGATACAAATCATCCGAATATAAGCAAAGTTTAAAAACAGTAAACAAAAGCCACTAAGGCAAGCAAGGAAAAACATAAGGATCAAGTGTTTAGGTGGTGTCTCCTAGGCCTCGACGTCACTCCTCTCTACGAGCTCCCCAATAGCTTTGATCCTCTTCGCGGTCGGATCCGGGAGCGATGCACATCCAGATGTCCCAGGAATGCCATCCTCCTTGCACGGCTGAACAATCTCCACCGAGCCGTGAGCCACCTCAGTAGCACCAAAACCACCTGTCCAAACTTGAATCATTTAAGAACAAAACTACCTTCTCACGACATACCAACATTCCTAGAGAAATTACGAAAACAACTTACCTATAACCTGCACAACTAACGGCGTAGCCAAATTGCCGACATGCACGCTCGGGATAACCGAGGTGGTAGATCCGGAGTTGGAAATCGTGATATCACCGGCAGGACCGAGCCGCGAAACAACGATCACATCCAGATTCGAACCAGATAGGTTCTGATCGCCGCAGATAGCTCGATCGGTTTGATGTCGTGAATCTCGGTAAACAAGTATTTCTTCAGAGGAGGAATTGCGAGCTCATTCTGAATCCCAGAGATCACCTCATCGTACCGCTCGTATGCGCTAGCAAACTTAAGTAGCCGCGCCTCCATATTCTAGCTCTCCTCAATTAACGAAGGTGGCTCCTCGCCGGTAAAGACTCCGATGAGCTGGATGTTAGCCTCTATGCAAGCAAGATCTAACATTTCCTCCCTCGGCAAACCGCTCAAGAGTTTGATTTTCTTCATGGCGCAAGCAATCTAGTCTTTAAACATCTGCTATGCTTCCTGCTTGGCCTCAATAACGGCTCAGGAGACCTGCGACTCCAAAAGTTTGTTTGCGGTACACAAACCGCGGGTCAGCTCCGCTACCTTCGCCTCGCTCTTGGTTTTTTCCGACTCCAACACTGCATTTTGGTGCTTCACATCCACACACTTAGACTTCATCGTTTCTAGCTCGGTCCTCAGGTCCTCGATCACCTTGGACATTTCTCTCTTTTCGGTTATGACAAGATCCTCAGTCTCCTTCGCCAGTATTTTGGCTTCACCGATACGGACCTGATCCTCTGGGGCACTTTTGTCATACTCCACAACCATCTGGTTTATTTCTGCATAGAACTGAGAGAACACCAGAAAAACGGATCACCCGTTAATATCGGTACAACCGAAAAATGTTAAAGAATCGGGATAGTTCAATACCTTAGCTCCTTTAAGGATCATCTCCGAGTAAGCCTTGCTTTTTGTTAAGCTGCTCGGAATGTACATGCGGTCAACCTTGTGCATATCGGCGACACCTCAGCATTATCATACAATGCTCCTGGAGAAAGTGGCGAAGTCAGTTGGGTAATACCAAGGGCCGGCTCGGGTGTGACTTGGCACTTGTCCCCTTTCTGCTTCTTTGCACCTTTATCATCGCGGTTACTGCCACATCCATCCTTGGTGATTTCCTTTCTCTTGTGATCGAAAAGGCATTAGCAAATCGTCACATCTCTTCCTTTTCCACCGTCACTTTCTTTCTCCTTCGAGTGGTAAACGGGGAGATGAGACGATAACGGCCGATCATCAGAACTGAACTGGCGGATTTTGAGCCCCTTGGTACAAGCTGCTCACCCACGGATAAAGACGGGAGAGATGAGTACTTCGCCGGTACAAAGCTCGAGCCATGGGTTGGTGGAGGCGGAGGTGGGGGTAGTCCTCTATCCATGGGAGTCATGCGTCCCCTCTGATGTCTCGAGTTTTAACTCAAAATAAACTGCAAGTGTACAGACAAGAGCAGTAGTATAAGAGGTATCGAATCCACAGAGACCAAGGTTACACTATGAATTTATAGGTTTTAAAATAATGCTAAGATAAATTAAATAGTTGGAAATGGTAACGAGCAGGTGCTCAATGCAATAGAGCAGGTGCTTGGAATAAAAATCGGATTAAAAACAGATGATAAAAGCACTAAGCCGAGATGATTCTCCGGTGATTTCGGATACTTAGGTTGAGCATCTATTCAGGGTTTAATTGAACACGGTCTAGAACTCAAACATAAATGTAATATTGCCCCGCTTTCGGCGGTGTATCAATATCTTTGTCTACAACCTAAATACCTAAACTTCCGAGTGGATTTAGTAATGAAGTAAACAAGCCTTAATGCAATGGTTCGATATGTTCACACTCGATGGCAACGATCAATGGCGTTTTGGTTACCACCGAATGCTCATCAATGGTAATTCTAGCAACCTATATCATTTTCGGTGAATAGATTAAACCTAGAGATCATAGACTAAGTGATCAGTTTAGCCTAAGCGTTAAGACTTCCTAGAGATGAAGACATAAGATTACCCTATTTGGCTCAACCATCTAAGATCCTAAATCACCATTGAAATCACCCCAACTTAGTTATGAAACTACTCAGACATGGTCAAATCAAATGCAACAATCAATAGATAAGAATTCATAATGGAAAATGGAGAATGAAAGGGGGTTTAGAATTCTTCTCTAG
Organism: Draba incana; assembly: GCA_963576765.1. NCBI lineage: Eukaryota > Viridiplantae > Streptophyta > Magnoliopsida > Brassicales > Brassicaceae > Draba > Draba incana. The sequence continues at coordinate 36,053,784 of OY755204.1, forward strand.
ATGATTATTGGATGATGATTCGGAAATGAACAAGAGACTTCAATGGTGGAAGTGATGATTCGGATGATGAAGAACAAATGAAGAACAAATTACTTTTTTATTAAAAACGTGAGAAGGAACTCTAAGTCCACTCAATATTTCGTGATACCAGGATTTTTTTCTTCTGATTCAGAAGTCATTCTTTTAAATACAAGGAAAAGCATTAAAAAACAAAAGATATCTTTTTAAGCAAAAGAAGGAAAGTAAGTAGAAATCCCATTTATGATTAAAATCAATCATCTCCCTAATGAAAAGGGATTGATGTTGACTCATTAACTCCTGGGGATCGTGTGGGCCATCAGATGAACTCGGCGGCCATAGCTTTATTAGGTTTAGGTTCTGGTGTCTTGGTGCGAGCAGGTGCTCGCTCGGACCGAGCAGGTGCTCGGTGGAGTGAAAACTCTTCTTTTTGCTCCAATTCTTCTCCTTTTCTTCATAGAGCTCCAGCAGCTCCAAATTATGCTCCAAAGCATTGTAGTACCTGAAAAGACATCAAAAGGAAACAAAAAGACAAGAAAAACAACACAAAACCATGGGTGAATTAGGCTAAAAACCTAATACATCAACTCCCCCGGACTTGCCTTTTGCTTGTCCGCAAGCAAACCAGAAAAGTTAAATCCGGAGAAGGGGTTTGAAAGTGGGAGCTCAAATCCAAAAGAAGCATCGAAGGATTCAACAACATGTCCTAACAAGAACTAATGCGATGCACAACAAATCTTACTCAAGAATCTTTCGCCATACTCATCTCTTATCAAAACATTACTCCAAATCCTTAGACTCAAAAGAAATCATGCAATCAACAAAAATTCAACTCTTTAACATTCATTAATGTGTTTGGTGCGGTCTCACAATTGGAAATTGAATCAATACCATTTGGCTAGGTAGAAGAAGGCTTGAAAATGATGTAAAGAGGCGGTTCACATTTCTTTTGGTGGTTGACTCTCAAATGCAAGTGTCACATTTAGCAAAAGCAAGAAAGAAAAGAGACAATTGATGCATACAAGGCTAGGAGTCCAAAGTTCTACCCATAATCCCATTGTTGCAATCTTTCATTTCTCTTTTCTCACTACCCAATCGTTTAACCACTAGCCATTTTCGGCTAAACCCTTCAAACTTCCTCTTATCTTTTCTTTAAATTTCCGAATCCTAGGGAATACTCTTTTCTTTGCACTAGCTCTTTCTATCTTAGCATTCTCTAACATATTTTCTTCTCTTTTGATTTTATTCTAAGAGCATGCTAAGCCATCGTTTCCCGTTTCAAACACTTAGAGCTATATATTTTTCTTCTTAATTTCCTTTCCTAGAACTTATTCTTTCTTCTCCTTTTCTTTTCTTTCTTTTCACACTCAACCACAAACTTAAAGATATTCAATAAAGCATTTAACCATTTCGGTTCCATTCCCCACCTAAGACTAGTCTTAGACACAAGAAACTAGTCTATTGGAAACTTTGCCTTGTCGTCTCTAATGCTTGCAAGATTTTGCTAATGCAACACAAAGAAAAAGGCCTCACTCAAAGAACATATGCAAGGGCTTGAACAAAATGGTCGGGTTTAAAAGGTGTGGTACTATCCTCATCTAAAAGATGAACTTAGATCGAGATAGCCATTCAAATCAAGATAAGAGTGGTAAAAATAAGGCAAACATGATTTGAATGTCAAGTGTTTATCCATAGTTATGATCCAAAGTCCAAAAGTGAGAAAAGATTAATCAAGATTAAGTTCAAGTTGATAGAGTTGAATCTAGATCATGCAAGTTTCAAATGAGTTGGGATTTTCAAAGAAATAAGATTCAAGTATGGATGAGCCTCTACTTCATGATTGTTAATGCATCGAAAAAGTTCTAATGAGGGCATATCATGGAATCCTAAAATGAGTCTTTACAAGGAAATTTCATCATTGCTCCCTATGCAAATGCAATCCTAAAATGCTCTAAACTCAATCCTAGCATGAAAAAGATAATAAAAATGGTAATGCCATGAGAAACTATATGCAATTTTTTTTTTTTTTTTTAAAAAAAAAAAAAAAAAAACAAAAGACTCAAAGCAAAACAAACCAATTAAACATTAATCCACTCCCCCGGACTTAACTTTCACCGTCTCGGTGAAAGAAAAGTGCCAAAAGAGTAGATTAAAATAAGTTCAAATAAAAATCAAAATAAAACGAAAATGGTATAAACAATGAAAATAGAAGGGTGAAAGTGGATATCACCTGGAAGTAGCGTTGTCTCCATCGTCATCTGTCCTCCTCCTTCGTCGTGCAGGCTGGTCCGAGTCTGAATGTGACCGAGCAGGTGCTCGCTCTGAACAAGCAGGTGCTCGCTGGGTTTCAGTTTCTGGAACTTGGCAGCAGCCTCTGGACAGTGCCTGCATGAGCCTTTGAAGGAGGCTGTTGTTCTTCCTAGTGGATTGGATCATCCACCTCATGTACTCAACATCGTTAGCATCATCATTAATCGGAGGAAGATCAAACTCACCTAGTGATGGTGTGTCATGGTAAGGAAGAGCAAGGCGAGGAACCGAAGGACCAGCATCCTCGGAGTCAATTTGAGGTTGCCTCGATGTGCTTCGACGTGATGTGCTCAGGCGGGAAGCGGAGGAGGCTCGGCTCGGGTTTGGTACCAAGTAGTGCGGAGGAGGGTTAAACGCAAGATCATCAAGGGAAGAGAGTTGCGTGATTTCCAAGTTGGGCAGCTCCACATAGCTCGCCTCACCGTTTCCATTGAAGAATTGGTAAGTTGACGGTTTGATGATGATTTTGGAAAGGAGCAGGTGTTCCATATCAATGCGCCTCATCTCCGGGACGTAGGAAGAGTTTGAAAGATCCACCCTTAAACGGCGGAATAGCGGGGTGAGCAAGCTTCCAATACGTTCCGTCCTTGGTCCTTTGTTTATTGCGGTTGTGTTGTCTTTGATCGCACAAATCATCTCCGCGAAGCGTATACCCAAGTTGGACCGGTATTTCTCAAATTGGCTCGAATCTCCGTCACCTACAATAGGACCACACCCCAACAATAACAACAATAATTCATCGGTGTGAACTTTGTTACCTACGGCTCTTCCAAAGAGCATGTTGCTCAATATCCTTGCCACGATACGGAGTGCGGGGTGGCGAAGGCGGTTTTGGCTCGCCGAGTTTGAGGAGTAGTCACCCGAAGCGATTAGACCCCAAAAGGTCTTGGCTTCTTGGAACCTCTTCGGACTTGATAGCTTCGTGTCCGTCTCATAGAACCCATACGCTATGCAAAAATCGAGCATGGAGATAGCGTACCTCTTTCCTCCAGCAAAGAAAGAGAATGTGGCCTCCTCGAATGAAGGCTTGTCGGGGTTTGCGTATGAGAGAGTGGCGGTTGCTAGGCATTGCCTAGTGAGATCGGGATAGAGCACATCTTCCTCTAGAGCAAAGGCCATGCAACGAGCATTGTAGAGTATGCTCCTCACTTGTTGTTGAAGACCAAGTTCGACCAATGTTCTATCGCACATGAACCGAGTAGGTTCGAGATGGACGTGGAGGAGTTGGTTGTAGTAGAAGGCGTTGATTTCGTCCCAAGAGTCCGGTGAGGACATTGGGAGTCCGGCTTGGTCAATTTCAAACGGTTCGCCCTCCGGTCTAGGCCATGGAAAGGTGAGTGGAGAAGCGGTTGCGGAGGTAGAGGCCTTACCCTTGCCTTTTTCCTTGTTGGAGAACTTGGTTTTTGGAGCCATGGCGAATGAGGAGAGACGGAGAGAGGTGGTATTATGGAGGTGATGTTGTGGTGAGTTTTCCGAGTGAGCAGGCGCTCGGTCGTGAAAGAGCTTGAGCGGCGGCGAGGGAGTTGGAGAGATTGAGAGAGAGGTGAGCAATTTGGGAGTTGGAAGCTTGAGTGATTTTCGGTGAGAGGAAGATGAAGGATGTGAGTGGTCTTGAAGAATGGGAGAGATGGTGATTTAATGGAGAGGAGTTATGGTGATTGTGGCGGTTTCAAGGGAGTGGGGGTATGGTGAGATGGTCGGTAGTTTTGGGGAAAAGGGAGGCAAAAAGGTTTGTCTTTTGTAGGGTATTGGGAAAAAGAAAGGGAAATAAATGGAAAAAATAAAAGAAATGAAAATAAAATTAAAAAGGAAATAAAAATTAAATGGAAAACTCCCCCTTCCTTTTTTTTTTTTTTGGCAGGGCTGGACGAGCAGGTGCTCGGTCGGTCCGAGCAGGTGCTCGGGTAATTTTTACCCTTTTTCGCAGAACATAAGTACTGAAAACACAAGTGGAATGTCAGTAATAAAAGGAATTGAAAATCAAATTATGTACAAGAAATCTTACCGGTGGGTTGCCTCCCACCAAGCGCTTGGTTTAAGTCGTTAGCTCGACTTTGGAACCTTTTTAGGCTCGAGGAGGGTCACTAAAAGTGACGGAATCAACTTCTCCTATGTATGCATCCGCAAGGTATGGCTTGAGACGTTGACCATTAACAACAAAATCACCTCCTTTAGTAATCCACAATACTACGGCTCCATGTGGTTTCACTTCTTTTATAGTGAACGGACCGGACCATCTCGACTTTAGCTTCCCTGGAAACAACTTAAAACGAGAGTTAAACAATAAGACTTGATCGTTAGGAGCAAAGTTTCGAGGGATAATCTTCTTGTCGTGGTAAGCTTTGGCCCGTTCCTTGTAGATTCGGGAATTGTCATAGGCGAGATGCCTAATCTCTTCTAACTCATGCAGCTGCATGGATCTCCTCTCGGACGCACTAAGGATGTCATAGTTAAGCCGCTTGACAGCCCATGCCGCTTTGTATTCCAACTCTACCGGTAAATGACATGCCTTCCCATACACCAAATGAAAAGGCGTTGTCCCCAACGGAGTCTTATATGCTGTCCTATATGCCCACAAAGCGTCATCTAGCTTATTTGCCCAATCCTTACGCGTCGTACCGACTGTTTTCTGCAGGATACTCTTTATTTCTCTGTTGGAGACCTCAACTTGTCCACTAGTTTGAGGGTGATAAGGAGAAGCAACCTTATGTGTGACTCCATTCTTTCTTAACAAGTTCTCAAAAACCCTGTTAATGAAATGTGAACCTCCATCACTTATCACAGTCCTTGGAATTCCGAATCTAGGGAAAATCACCGTCTTGAGCATCTTGGTAACTACCGCAGCATAACAAGTCGGGCTAGCCTGTGCTTCGACCCACTTGGAAACATAGTCTACGGCTACAAGTATGTACTTGTTCGTATAGGAGGAAGGGAACGGTCCCATGAAGTCTATACCCCAGACATCAAAAACCTCTACTTCCAAGATGAAATTTTGAGGCATCTCATTGCGCTTACTGATATTCCCTTGCCTTTGACATGCGTTACATCGAGCAACAAACCTATTCACATCCTTGAACATCGTTGGCCACCAAAGACCGGCTTGAAGCACCTTCGTAACCGTCTTGAATGTGGCAAAGTGTCCGGCATACGATGAACCGTGACAATGGTGCAAAATCCCAGGGATCTCTTCCTCCGATACACATCTTCTATACAGCCCATCCGAACATTGCTTGTACAAGTACGGCTCATCCCAATAGTATCGCCTAACATCTCGAAAAAACTTCTTCCTTTGGCTTCCCGTTAGGTTTTCCGGAATCTTTTCAGCAGCCAAGTAGTTAGCAAACTCTCCAAACCAAGGAAAACTCGAAGATTGGACTGTCTGAATTGATCCACAAAAACTCTCCCGAGCAGGTGCTCGGTCGGGCCGAGCAGGTGCTCGCTCAACTTCTGGAAATTTTTCGCAGATCGAATAAATGCGCTCATCTGGCAGACTATCCTCCATGGGTGTCTCATCTTCAACTTGCAGCCTGCTCAAATGATCAGCAACCCCATTCTCGGACCCTTTCTTGTCCTTGATCTCTAAATCAAATTATTGAAGCAAAAGGATCCATCTCAATAGCCTAGGCTTGGCATCCTTCTTGGTCAGCAAATATTTCAACGCAGCATGATCGGTGTGAACAATTACCTTAGAACCGACGAGGTATGATCTAAACTTCTCAAATGCGAATATAATCGCCAATAACTCCTTCTCGGTAGTAGCATACCGACATTGAGCATCATCCATCGTCCGGCTAGCATAATATATCACATGGAGCTTCTTGTCCTTCCTTTGACCAAGCACAGCTCCTACAGCAAAATCACTCGCATCCGTCATGATCTCAAACGGTAAGTCCCAATCCGGTGGTTGAACTATCGGTGCACTAACCAAGGCACCCTTGATAGTGTGAAATGCAGCCAAACACTCTCTATCAAAGTCGAACTTGACCTCCTTACACAACAATCTAGTGAGAGGCCTGGCAATGTTGGAGAAATCCTTGATTAAGCGACGGTAGAACCCGGCGTGGCCTAGAAAGCTTCGGATTCCCTTGACCGTAGTAGGCGGTTGTAAACCCATCATGACTTCTATCTTAGCCTTGTCAACTTCTATTCCTTTCTCTGAAATTTGGTGCCCAAGTACTATCCCATCTCGGACCATAAAATGGCACTTCTCCCAATTGAGAACTAGATGTTTCTCCTCGCATCTCTGTAATACCCTGCACAAATTGGACAAACAAACAGCAAAAGAACTCCCATATACAGAGAAGTCATCCATAAATACTTCCATAATATCTTCAATTAAATCGGTAAAAATGGACATCATACAACGTTGGAATGTAGCTGGGGCGTTGCACAAACCAAATGGCATCCGACGGTATGCGAATGTGCCATACAGACATGTGAACGTCGTCTTTTCCTGATCGTCGGGATGGATAGGTATCTGAAAAAATCCTGAGTAACCATCTAGAAAACAGTAGTAAGGGTGATTAGCAAGACGTTCAAGCATTTGATCAATAAATGGCAAAGGAAAATGATCTTTGCGAGTAGCAGCATTCAATTTCCTATAGTCTATGCACATTCTATGACCGGTTACCGTTCTAGTTGGAATCAATTCATTTTTCTCATTCCTAATTACCGTAATACCTCCTTTCTTGGGCACAACATGCACATGGCTTACCCACTTACTGTCAGATATAACATAAATTACACCAGCATCTAGAAGTTTCATTATCTCTTTCTTGACGACATCCTTGAGACTCAGATTTAACCGTCTCTGATGTTCGACAGAAGTCATTGATTCATCCTCTAGATTTATTCTGTGCATGCACAAGTCAGGAGATATTCCAGTGATATCATCAAGTGAATATCCTAGAGCTTTTCTATACTTCCTCAATTCACATAGCAACAAGGTAATCTCTACATTATTCAATTCCGCATTCACTATAACAGGATATGTAGAGTTAGGACCGAGAAATGCATACCTGAGCCCTGCTGGGAGGGTTTTCAACTCTACCTTTGGAGCTTTCAGCTCGCTCCAAGATCCGGTGATGTTCTGATTTTCGGTCCGAGCAGGTGCTCGGTCTGAACGAGCAGGTGCTCGCTGGGAGTCTGACAGAACATCGATCTCTGTGTCCTCGGTCAGACCTAGGAATTCATCTTCTTTTTCCATTCTGATGTTGGAATCCAGAAACTTGGCAAACCCTTGGGTGTCTTCACTCAGAAAACCATGTTCACCTTCGGCTTTTGTCAACGCAACTTCAAGTGAATCCTTAGCTAGGATCTCCTCAACTACATCTTCCGACATCTCGGGATCATCATGGATTACGAATGTTTGCCCATCAATCATCGGCTTCTTGAGCATCTTACTCATCTCAAAACGCACCACCATATCTCCGAGACGGAGGTCTACTATACCTTGTTCAACATCGATGATTGCACGCGCCGTGTTTAGGAATGCTCTCCCCAAAATCAGTGGGTCCTTTGGTTCTTCATCGAGCTCTAGAACCACGAAATCGGCTGGGATTAGAGTGTCCCCTATGCGGACGTCTAGATCCTCGATTATACCTACAGGAAGTTTAGTGGATCTATCTGCAAAAATCAAGGAGATCTTAGTTGGTTTGAAATCGGTAAAACCTAAACGTTTAGCAACAAAATAAGGCATTAAATTAACACTTGAACCCAAGTCTACCAATGAGCATGCAAACGTGCACGACCCAATCTTTACCGATATAACAAACCTTCCGGGATCGCCTCTCTTAGGCAACACTTTACTCTGAAGTATGGCGCTACATTCTTTGGAAACCATCATCACATTCTCCTCTTGCACAACTTTTCCAGAAATCAGCTCCTTCATGTACCGTTTGAGAGAAGGTACCATTTGAACCGCATCAACCAAAGGAATCTTTACTTCCAAACCCTTAATCATTTCCTTACACTTAGCATCCTCCAAATCCTTCTTAGATTTCTTGGGAAGCACTGGGTAAGGCACCCTAGGCACATAAACTCGCTCCGGTGGAGTTTCTGGGATTTTCGCGGGAGCATTCTGAGCGAGCAGGTGCTCGGTCGAGGGAGCAGGTGCTCGCTGGGGTGTTTTCTCCAGATTGATCAGAACAGCAGCTGGTGGTGTTCCTGAGTTAGAACCAGTCTCCTTGTGCGCCACATCTTCTGCCGAATCATCTTCTTGGGCCGGTTGCTCAACAACTTTCTCCTTGGCCCTTACTTGAGAGGTTGTGGCCGTAGGTGGTGCCAACATTTTTCCGCTTCTTAACTCAACAGCATTACATGGCGAATACTCCTTCCTAGGGTTCGCTTCACCACGGCCAGGAAGAGCTCCAACCGGTCTTTGAATAGCCTCGGCCGTTTGAGCCACTTGTGTATCCAACTTCTTCACATGTGCGGTCACGGCATCATACTTTGCATTAAGATCCTTGTACATGTCATCCACCTTGTTGCCCAGCTCGGATGCCGTCTGCTGTTGGTTGGCCATGAGTTGATGGATGAGACCCTTCAAATCATCTTGTTGAGATATAGGTGCGGAAGTGGTTTGTTGTTGGTTCGTTGCTTGGAACCGATTCTGACTTTGGTTGGGAACGAATTGCTTTCCTTGAGCGTTGGTAGAGTAGAACTTCTGATTTGTACCCACTTGTTGCGGATAGACTTGGTCTTGGGGGTTCTCCACATTGGTGTTGCGGTAAGAGAGGTTGGGATGGCTTCGGTAGTTGGGGTTGAACCCACGGTTTTGGTACCCTTGGCCGTTCACATAGTTAACTTCCTCTACTCCATCATTCTGATCATCCACAAACTCTTGAGAGATAGGGGCAGCCCCGTCTTCTTCCATAAACTTAACCGGCCTTTGAGTCTCTCGTAGAAGCAAGTTCACTTTAGCGGTCAAGTCATCTATCTTCTGGGAGTCAACACTATTGACTTTCTTGGTCCTATCGTACTCGGGAGCCTTGTTGTTGGAGCTTGAGGCAAGGTTCTTGGTCATAAAGTCCCCATTACTCGCGGCATTCAATGCGTTACGATAATCCCAATCGACTCCATCGTAGAATATGTTCAAGATTTGCTCATCCTTGAAACCGTGATGAGGACACTCCCTCTTATACTCCTTGAGTCTTTCCCAAGCTTCACCAAAAGCTTCTCCAGAGTGTTGTTGAAAGGATGCAATCTTGTTTCTCAAAGCGGCCGTTTTGGACTTCGTATAGAAATGATCCAAGAACGCGGATCTAGCCTCATCCCAAGTCCTCAATGAACCAGCCGGCAGCGACTTCAACCATCTTTGTGCCTTGTCCGCGAGAGAGAACGGGAACAACTTACACTTCAGAAACTCGGTTGGAACACCATTAGAACCCGTAGTACTACAGATTTCCTCGAAGTTCTCAATGTGGTCCATAGGTATTTCAGCGGGTAATCCATGAAACAGATGCTGCTTCACCAATGAGATCAACTGAGCCTTGACCTCATAATCTTGTCTCTGAATGGTAGGGATGACGATGGCCGAACGGTTTTGATAAAATGCATGGGGATTATCCGAATCCCCTATGGTTGGGTGACCCCGCGGCTGTTGCCTTTGCAACTGGGTGATTTGATCTCTCAAAATCTGTAACTGAGCATTCGTAGCTTCCTGATCTGCCATGTTTTCTGTGCGAGCAGGTGCTCGTTCGGTGCGAGCAGGTGCTCGACGGCGATTCTGACGTTCGAGATGAGCGAGTTCTTCGTTCGTAAAATTAACTAGATCTTCGTTAAGATTTCTCCTCGCTCTTCCACTGGTCATACACCTGAAACATAACAAAATAAACAAAAAACAAAATTTAGCAAAATTCTTAGACTATATATAAAACCAAAATTCAAAGGTAACGCTATTGGTCCCCGGCAACGGCGCCAAAAACTTGATGTCTCGAGTTTTAACCCAAAATAAACTGCAAGTGTACAGACAAGAGCAGTAGTATAAGAGGTATCGAATCCACAGAGACCAAGGTTACACTATGAATTTATAGGTTCTAAAATAAAGCTAAGATAAATTAAATAGTTGGAAATGGTAACGAGCAGGTGCTCAATGCAATAGAGCAGGTGCTTGGAATAAAAATCGGATTAAAAACAGATGATAAAAGCACTAAGCCGAGATGATTCTCCGGTGATTTCGGATACTTAGGTTGAGCATCTATTCAGGGTTTAATTGAACACGGTCTAGAACTCAAACATAAATGTAATATTGCCCCGCTTTCGGCGGTGTATCAATATCTTTGTCTACAACCTAAATACCTAAACTTCCGAGTGGATTTAGTAATGAAGTAAACAAGCCTTAATGCAATGGTTCGATATGTTCACACTCGATGGCAACGATCAATGGCGTTTTGGTTACCACCGAATGCTCATCAATGGTAATTCTAGCAACCTATATCATTTTTGGTGAATAGATTAAACCTAGAGATCATAGACTAAGTGATCAGTTTAGCCTAAGCGTTAAGACTTCCTAGAGATGAAGACATAAGATTACCCTATTTGGCTCAACCATCTAAGATCCTAAATCACCATTGAAATCACCCCAACTTAGTTATGAAACTACTCGGACATGGTCAAATCAAATGCAACAATCAATAGATAAGAATTCATAATGGAAAATGGAGAATGAAAGGGGGTTTAGAATTCTTCTCTAGATGATTATTGGATGATGATTCGGAAATGAACAAGAGACTTCATTGGTGGAAGTGATGATTCGGATGATGAAGAACAAATGAAGAACAAATTACTTTTTTATTAAAAACGTGAGAAGGAACTCTAAGTCCACTCAATATTTCGTGATACCAGGATTTTTTTCTTCTGATTCAGAAGTCATTCTTTTAAATACAAGGAAAAGCATTAAAAAACAAAAGATATCTTTTTAAGCAAAAGAAGGAAAGTAAGTAGAAATCCCATTTATGATTAAAATCAATCATCTCCCTAATGAAAAGGGATTGATGTTGACTCATTAACTCCTGGGGATCGTGTGGGCCATCAGATGAACTCGGCGGCCATAGCTTTATTAGGTTTAGGTTCTGGTGTCTTGGTGCGAGCAGGTGCTCGCACGGACCGAGCAGGTGCTCGGTGGAGTGAAAACTCTTCTTTTTGCTCCAATTCTTCTCCTTTTCTTCATAGAGCTCCAGCAGCTCCAAATTATGCTCCAAAGCATTGTAGGACCTGAAAAGACATCAAAAGGAAACAAAAAGACAAGAAAAACAACACAAAACCATGGGTGAATTAGGCTAAAAACCTAATACATCACCCTCTCCTCAGATCGATTCTCTTCTCCTCGGAAGCCTTACGCGCTCTCTCCTCGGCTATCTCCCTATCACAGAAAGTAGGCATCCTACTGTCTCCGGAGTGATCTGCTACAAGCTAATATCTATGTTCCAATTGCACCCGCGAGCTGAATGTTTCTTGTGAATTTTTGTGAAAACCTGGAGGCTTCGCGATTGGCTGCGGCCGAACTACAAAACAGAAGGGAAAACAAAATTGGTTATAATCATAAAATAATCTAAGTGTCTAAATAAACGGCTACGCCGCGACCCTAAGCAAGCTACAAATCCGCTACCGATCTGCCTCCATTTGGTTTTGACTGACCGGAGACAGTTTAGCCCCTCCGAAGCTTCAGAGATCTTTACAAAGAAAAAATAATCTTCCACATTCTCGTCTTTACTGGAGAACCGGTCAATAACCCTTCGTAGCTTTTTGCAGGAAAGATAGTATTTTCTATTTTCTTTCAGGTCGCGATGCTGAACGTCGAGAAAGCACATCAAGTGGTTGGCATCAATCTCTTTCCTACGCTCATAACTCCGGACAAGAATCCCAACTAAATGATGGATTCCACGGAGATTGATTGAGCAAGCGCAAGTGGGTACTCCAATAAGAATAAAAGGATAGCCTCAGAAATCGGAAAACATTGGTAGCAGAGATAGAAAAACTCTCATAGAGAGTAAAATATCCCTCATGCGGTTCTTCTGCTCAATCATACGGATCTGGTGCCATCAGTTCAACCGATTCTGGAATCGTGAACCGTTGCCTAAGAGTAAGAAGAGTTTCATCGGTGGAAAAACTTGAACCGGGAGGATTGGGTCAAATCACTCTTCTTTTCTTTTGACTGTTTGTTGAGAAACGGTTTACCCAATGATTCAGTTCCTCGGTGGAAAAACTGTGAAGAATAGGGACGGCAATTTCTAAGCGATTTGGGTCCCCCGATCTCGGATCAGGAGAAGACCCGCGGTTTGATTCCTTCGTCGACATGAGCAAATCACTTTCCAAAACGGTTCGTTTAAAAGAAGCGTGGCTCGTTTTGAATGAGATTCCAAATTTTGGAAACGGTTCGTCCACAAGAGGGTGTGGCTCGTCTTCAAAAGAAAATGGTTTGCTCTCAAGCAACGTAGCTCCTTTCCAAGAAACTTCAAAGTGGTTTGTTTGTAAAAACGTGGCACACTCTAGAATGCGTTTCGACCAAATCAATGACTCGATTCGAAGCAAAACATATTGAGTTTAGAAATTCCCTCACTCTCGAATGGAAATTTCTACTCGCATAATTATCGATCTTTGGCTCAGGAATCCTTCGACGTCGGCTCGTGGATCCGCCAATCGTCGACTCGGTAACCCTTCGTTTTCGGCTCGGGGATCCGTCGATCGTTGGCTCGGCAATCGGCTCAGGATTCGGTTTGGATTTCGGTGAACAAATCTGACCACGATTAGCAATTCAGTGGCTCCGATGACACGGCTACGATGGCTCGCGAATTTATATTCTCGGCTTGGGTTACAAGAGTCTTAGAGGCGGCCCACGGCGGAACTAATCCGTTGCGGCGATGGTGTCGAGACAGATCCTAGGTGAACCAAACGCCCAGCCGGTCGGGGCACAGCTCGGGAGATCTCGGTCCGGTGTTTTGTCCTCAGACGGCTCAGGAGAAAAATGGCCAGCCCGCAGGGCACAATTCTGGAGATCTCGCTGATAACAGGTTTTTTAGCCTGGGTTAAGAACTTAATTCCTAAATTACTAATCCGATGTAGAAATAGATTTAGGTTCGTTCAGGGACTGGCAATACACTTTAGTTCCTTTTAAACACAATTCAAGCTAAGCGATTCAAGTGGTTTTAAAGTGTCACGAAAATAAATAACAAAGCAAAGTAAAATCGGTTGTAAACAAATATGATAAAGGCGTTAGACAAGGGAATTATCGCAGAGAATAGACCATCAAGAACCAAGCAATTATTCAGGATATCAATTTAAGTACCAATCTAGAACACAATCACGATTTTATGAGGATCCACTGTCGTGGCATCAACAACTTTATTAATAAATCTAGCACCCTAAACTGTCGTTTGAGACTAAACAAATTAACAAGCATTAACGATTAAGATTGATAAGTTCACGATTTGCCTTAACTTCAACTGTCGTTGGCTAAGGGTCAAATCGCCCATCTAAGTTATTTCAAGCAATCTACTACACTTTTGATGAGTAAATTTAACCTAATATCAAAGGCTAGGTGATCAAGCTAGTCTAGGCATTAAATTCAACATTAGATGAAGATATCAAATATGTAAGTATAATCCTATCTATGCCGAGTTCATTGAATCTCTAAATCCCTTTGAAAAACCCTAATCTAACAAGGTAGATTACTCGCACATGATAGAACTAAAAACACAAAGAGAGATGAATGAATTCATTGTATAAATAAAAGAGTAAGGTTCAAGAGAAAACTCAATAACAAGCGATGAACAACTCTTGAAATCCAAAGCAAACGAAATCTCTCCAAGGTCTCGAATCCAAACGTGAAAGACAAGTAAAAATATGAAAAGTGGTTTTGCGTGTAAACTGTGTAAAAGAGGTGTGAAGGAGCGTGAAGTGTCTTTTTTTCCAAAGGAATACTTCCTCTTTTAAAGGAGAAAGAGGCGGCTAGGAAAATAAGGAAGTAAATCTTGGATAAATCTTCTAGGTAGATCTTCTATTTAGTGAATATCCTCTTTTGCAAATCTTCTGAGTAAATATTGAGTTTAGTGAATATTCCTTTTCTTCAAATCTTCTAGATATTCACTTAAACGGCGACAATCTTCTAGGTAATCTTCTGGGGAGCAGTCAAATCCATTCTGGGAGCAGGTGCTCCCGTCTTCTGCTTCAAAAACCTCCAAAAGATCGTGTTTTCCTTCCTTTTCACCAAACCTCCTAGCAACCTCCAATTCTTCATTCCAGCCACCTTTGGACCTAAAAAGACTCAATACAAAATAGAAAGACTCGATAAAACCCTACAAAATAATGGTTAGAATACGCCAAAAATGGAGTATATCAATTCCCCCAGACTTAGATCTTTGTTTGTCCTCAAACAAATTCAAAACCAAGTAAAGGAAAAAGGTTTGAAAACATGGAAATTCTTTTATTCTCAGCGAACCGTACCTTTGGCTTTCGATCCGCAGACCACATAACTCAGATTACGAACGACAAAGCTTCGCCAAAACAACCTCAACACACTTCCCGACCAGGCCATTTCCCAAATAATTCGTTGTAAAACACAAACCAAACGTAATCAAAGTATACGTAAGGATCTCGCTAAAAACACTTTCTCAGGAAATACGGCGCTAAAGGGTTTAAGGTCATTTAAGGGTGGAGTTAAAGGTGTTTAGAGTGTTTAAGGGTTACCGATGTTTCGTAGAGGATGCAGGATATCGCACAAAATTGCAAGAGAGAGCGGGTCTGTTTGATGTCCACATTCTCTAGATCACTCATTCCATCCCTGTTTGTTTTCCTCCTTCTTCCCGTGAACTGCTGTTCCCCTTGGGTATATTTGCTGGATTTGAGAGACATATATTCTTACAGATTTCCGCTCTTCATCACCGAAATTTTTTTTTTTTTTTTTTTTTTGTTTTTTTTTTTTGAATGATGATGATGAAGAGGGTTTTTAATTACACAGATATGCCTCTCAAAAACGAAAATATTAGAAGTGATGTTCATACCCAAGTGGATCTTGATAAAGTTCCTTTTACTCCCTCGTCCACAAATCCTCATAAATAAGAGCAGGTGCTCTGTCCTTCAGAACGAGTGATCTAGAGGTTGTGTCGACCCTTCTCTCTCCGGCCCTTTTGCACATATGCTGCACATATGACAATGAAGTAACAAGACGGCAAGGGGTTTGAAAAGAGGTAAGGTTAAAGGAGGGTACTAGCTAAAAATGAGCTAGCTATTCAGGATCAACAAGAGTGGTAAAAAGGAAAAAGAAGTCCTGAATATTAATCGTTTTCCTAATCTAGTGTCAATAGCGAGAGAATTTTGGTCAATCTGGAACCTGGAAGATGCTGCATTGAAGTGTTCCAGCTAATCCTTGTAATCCATGCTCTGAAGAAATGGTCACTAGAAAGAGAGTTAATTAGCACAAGTGGTTCAGAAATCGTCATAGAATAAAGTCCTAATTCCCAACTAAAAAGTCTTGACTCAATAAAACAAAGAAAAACAGACTCAAAAGGACATAAGAAAAGAAAACATCCAAAATAAACAACATTAGCAACAACTCCCCCCAGACTTACTTTACACCGTCTCGGTGTGAAAATAAGAAAAGAGAGAATTAAGAAATAAATAAGTCCAAAAATAAAGAAAAATGCAAGAAAGAAAATGTCTTAGCGGAATGGGAAGAGGTGCTAAGCACTCGTAGTGTGCTCTGAGTCATCGTCATCGGTGAGTGGCTTCTTACGCTTGGACGAACGTGTCACACGGCCGGAAGAAGATGGTACGGCAGCTGGTGGAGCAGGTGCTCTGCTGGCAGGGGGTGGAACCGCGGAGGTAGATGGTGCTGTAGCAGTGGCCTTAGAACCATTGCAACCCTTCTAGAGCATGTGGAGAATGCGGCGCATGAGTCCATTGTTCTTCTTGGTGGAGTCCACCATCCAAGCACGATACTCTCGGTCCGAAGGGTCATCCGGTAGGTCACGGAGTGTGTACTCGCTACGGTAAGGCATGCGCCAGGTCGCACGTGATTGCCGCACTGTAGCGGTCACATCCGCCAAGTCCTCTATCTCGTTGTCGCTCAAGAAAACAGGAGCACCAGGAGCAGCTGATCCAGCTCGGGTGTTTTCTGGAGGAACAGGTGCTCCAGCTTCAGTGCAAAGAGAAGCATTCCCCGGAGTGAAACCGATGTTTTCGCCATCTCTCAAGTTGGTCAATGATGGCTGGGGTAACCTGCAAAACAGTACACGGTCATCGCGTCCAGTGAAGCGGTAGATGGTGGAGTCCACCAAAATCTCGCATTTGAGGAGGAAGTTTGTATCCATGACGAGCTCCTCCTTTTTGCAAGGTGTATCACCGAGATCAACTCCCACATGCTCAAAGAGCTTGGTCAAGATGCTTCCGATTCTTTCCGTTTTCGTCTTTCCATCCATGGTCCGCTTATCCGCGATTACTCGAGCAAAGACGGCTCCCATGTTGACATCGAGATCCACATCACAAGCTAACTCGGGTACCGTAGAGAGAACGTCCCGAACCCCATTGTATAATAGCACTAACTCCCGAATCCGTACTTTGCTATGCAATTCTTGAGCAAAGAAGATGGTAGATAATGCCTTAGCCGCTATACGGATGGCGGGGTTACGGATTGATGATTGTGATGAACTTCGGGACGCGTAGTGGCCATGGGCAATGAAATTCCAGAAGGCATTCCTTGCCGTGAAAGCGGTTGGTAGAGAGACGGCTTCCGATCCGACATCAAAGCCATAAATCTGACAAAGGGTCCGGATCGAAACACTATGCTTCCTCCCGTTAGCAAAAAATGAGAGAGTCCCTTGAGACGCCACCGGTTGCTTAGGATTAGCAAAAGTCAACTGAGCTGAAGCCAAGCATTGTCGCACCATATCCGGATAGAGCACGTCCGTGGAAGAGACGAGCTCGAGAAGTTGAGCGCGTGAAAAGATGTCGGTTACTTCTCGGTGGATGCCGAGACTCATCAATGTGGTGGGACACAAGAAACGGGTTGGCTGAATATCGATCCCTAGCCAATTGTTGTAGTAGTATGCGTCGTTTTGATCCCATGCTTCATCGGAGTTGAGCGGGAGACTAGAATCGGGAAGTGTGAAGCGTCGATTGGCGGGCCTTGGCCACGGGTAAGGTGTTCCACTTGAAGTGGCAGTTCTCATGCCTTTGGCCTCTCTACTCTTTGGGTTGCCGTAAGAAATCTTTGTCATCTGCAAACACCACAAAGAATAAACCAAACACACACGTATAAGTCCGAGTCTCACTATCAATACACATACATCAAAATTTTCTCAAGATAAAGCTCTCATTCAAATCCCAAAATCCTATGTAAGCATGTTCAAACAAGCAAAAACACTAGTTCCTGTTCATAGCAGTGAGTAATCCAAGCCCAATTACACCATAAATTCCTTAAAAGGTGATCTTTTTCAATCAAAATTAGGGTTTTGTTTCAAATCAACAATTACGAGCAGATTTCACAACCTAATGGCACGAAATTGATAAAGAAATAAGTTGAAAGCAAACCCAAACTGATTCTAGCAAGATTAACCATCGATTTCACATTTGTTCTTCAAAATTTCGGACTGAAAATAAGAGATTTGGAGCACATACCTTTGGAGTCTCGAAGAACGAAGTGGATATTCGGAAAGAGGGCGAAAAATCGAGTGAAATCAAGCTAAAAATCGTACAAATCCGTGAAGATTTGACAATGTTGTGTTTTAGAGAGAAAAAACTTGAATGTTTTAATGGAGGAAAAACCGTGTAGAAGAAAAGAGAAAGAGAAGAGATGAGCGCGAATATATAGGAAGAAGTAAATAAATGGGTCCCACAAAATCATTTATATCCCAAAAAATTAGGAAAATATTCTGATTTAAAATCTGTTTCCTTTTTGGCTAGATATTCGGCCCATCAAAAATTCTCTTTTGGACTTACCTCTTAGTGGGCCTTATCTTAAAATTCGAAATTCGAAATTCAAAATATACCCAGAAGAGCAGGCTTTAGTGGATTGGAGTAGGTGCTCCGTTTGATTGGTTCGGCAAGTTTTGGGCAGGAACTTTCGTGTCGATCGACGGGGAGGTCTCTGGCAAAATTTTCCCTTCTTCGCATTCCGTTTTTTTTTTTTTTTTTTTTTTTTTTTATAAAAACCCTGAAAAATTCGAAGCGAAAAACCAAAATTAGTAGAAAAAGAAATCCAATTTAAAAGAGTTAGAAAGCATACCGGTGGGTTGCCTCCCACCAAGCGCTTGGTTAAAGTCATTAGCTCGACTTGGTTAGCCATTTTAGGCTTTTGGTGCATCGCCTAAGGGGATGAATCCACCTTCGGCTTGGGTTGTCTCGCCAAGATACGGCTTAAGCCGCTGGCCATTGACCACGAACTCGGCTCCTTTAGCGTCCAGTAACACCACAACTCCATAAGAACGGACCTCCTTGATGACAAAGGGTCCGGACCATCTGGATCTCAACTTTCCAGCGAAGAGCTTGAGACGAGAGTTAAAGAGAAGTACTTGATCGTTTGGTTGGAAGTTTCGGTTGAGGATTCTTTTGTCATGATAACGTTTGGTCCTCTCCTTGTAGATCTTAGAACTCTCATAGGCCAGGTGCCTTATCTCATCTAGCGCGTGAAGTTGCATGGATCGTCTTTCAAACGCTGGTTTGATGTCATAATTCAATAACTTAACCGCCCATGCTGCTTTATACTCTAGTTCAACCGGAAGATGACACGACTTCCCGTATACCAAGTGAAAAGGAGTCGTTCCCAACGGAGTCTTGTACGCGGTTCGGTAAGCCCACAACGCATCATCCAACTTGTAAGACCAGTCTTTCCTAGACACTCCCACGGTCTTTTGCAAGATACTCTTGATTTCCCTGTTGGAAACTTCAACCTGTCCGCTAGTTTGTGGATGATATGGCGTTGCGACCTTGTGCGTTACACCATTCTTTTTCAACAGTCCTTCGAAGATCTTGTTGATGAAGTGAGAGCCTCCATCGCTTATGACCACACGCGGCACTCCAAACCTAGGGAATATGATAGACTTAAACATCTTCACCACAACGCGGGAATCATTTGTTGGAGACGCAATAGCCTCCACCCACTTGGAGACGTAATCAACTGCAACTAGGATATACTTGTGTCCGTGGGAGGATGGGAATGGTCCCATAAAGTCTATTCCCCATACGTCAAACACTTCAACTTCCAGAATAAAGTGTTGAGGCATCTCGTTTCTTCTAGAGATGTTTCCTTGCCTTTGGCATGTATCACATCGTGATATGAAATCTTGCGCATCTCTGAACATGGTTGGCCACCAATACCCGGCTTGAAGTACCTTAGAGACTGTCTTGAAGGTGGCGAAGTGACCAGCGTAATTAGAACTATGGCAATGAAAGAGAATTCCAGGAATCTCCTCATCCGGTACACACCTTCTAAAAATACCATCCGAGCAATGTTTGTAGAGAAAGGGCTCGTCCCAAAAATATCTTCGTATATCACGGAGAAACCTCCTCTTCTTATCTTCCACAAAATCAACCGGTTCATGATCAGCAGCTAAGTAGTTCGCTATCTCCCCAAACCAAGGAAAGCTCGGAACAGCTTCTCTAGATATAGCTTCACAAAAGGCTCTTGTCCGGATTGACGGTTCTGGCAAACTGATTCCAATTGCATAAACATGTTCATCCGGAAGGGAATCATCAAGAGGTACCTCATCATCAACCCTCATGCGTGACAAGTGATCAGCAACTCCGTTCTCTGTCCCTTTCCTATCAACAATTTGAAGATCGAATTCCTGGAGTAATAGTATCCACCTCAAAAGTCTCGGCTTAGCATCCTTTTTGGTGAGCAAATATTTCAAAGCCGCATGGTCGGTTTGCACGATCACTTTGGAACCAACAAAATAAGTCCTAAACTTCTCAAAAGCGAATACAACAGCTAGAAGTTCCTTCTCGGTTGTCGCGTATCGGCACTGAGCTTCGTCTAAGGTTCGGCTCGCATAGTATATCACGTGAAGCTTTTTATCTTTTCTCTGCCCCAAAACCGCTCCTACGGCGTAGTCGCTTGCGTCTGTCATCACTTCAAAAGGGAGATCCCAGTCCGGTGGTTGGACAATGGGTGCACTTACCAGAGCTCCCTTTATTGTGTGAAAGGCTTCAAGGCATGCTGCATCGAACTCGAACTTAGTCTCCTTACACAAAAGTTGCGTGAGTGGCCTTGCTATCTTCGAAAAGTCTTTGATAAAACGGTGATAAAATCCAGCATGACCTAAGAAACTCCTTATTCCCTTGACTGAATCCGGCGGTTGCAAACTCATCATAACCTCAACTTTTGCTCGGTCAACCTCTATACCCTTTTCAGAAATTCGATGACCTAGAACAATACCGTCTCGAACCATGAAATGGCATTTTTCCCAGTTGAGCACTAGATGCTTTTCCTCGCATCGCTGCAACACCCTGCACAAATTCGACAAACACACGGAAAAAGAGCTTCCATAGACGGAGAAATCGTCCATGAAAACTTCCATTATCTCCTCAATCAAATCGGTAAAAATTGACATCATGCACCTTTGAAAAGTTGCAGGGGCATTACATAACCCGAACGGCATGCGGCGATAAGCAAACGTGCCGTATGGACATGTGAATGTCGTTTTCTCCTGATCATCTGGGTGGATGGGAATCTGAAAGAAACATGAATACCCATCTAAAAAGCAGTAGTATGGGTGGTTAGCTAATCTCTCAAGCATTTGGTCAATAAATGGCAGGGGAAAATGATCTTTTCGTGTGGCAGCATTTAACTTTCTATAATCAATACACATTCTATGGCCAGTAACTGTCCTAGTAGGTATCAATTCATTTTTCGCATTAGTGATCACAGTTATTCCGCCTTTCTTAGGTACTACGTGAACTGGGCTAACCCACTTACTATCCGAAATTGCATAAATTACACCTGCGTCTAGAAGTTTCATGATTTCCTTTTTAACTACGTCCTTCAGATTCGGGTTTAACCTTCTCTGATGCTCAATAGAATTCTTTGATTCATCTTCTAGGTGTATCCTATGCATGCAAAGTTCAGGTGAAATTCCAGGAATATCATCTAGTGAATACCCTAAAGCTTTTCTATACTTCCTTAGTTCGCACAAAAGCAAAGCGGTTTCCACATTATTCAACTCAGCATTAATGATTACGGGGTAAGTAGAGTTAGGGCCTAGGAACGCGTACCTTAGCCCGGCAGGAAGGGTTTTGAGCTCGAGTTTTGGAGCTTTCAGCTCGCTCCAAGGGCCGTCAACAATGTTTCCAGAAGGTGGGGTCTCGTCTTCGGGAGCAGCTGCTCCTTCAGCATCGTCCGGTTTAAGATTCAAGAAACTGGTGGACTTTTCGTTCTGACCCGAATCCATTATCCTGGCTAACCCGACTGCATCCTCACTTAAATAACCATGTTCACTTTCGGCCTTGGTTAGCACCACTTCAAGCGGATCATCGGTTAGGAGTTCTTCCATGTCGTCTTCCGAGATCTCAAGGTCTCCTTCGACGGCAAAGGTTTGCCCATCAATGGTTGGCTGTTTGAGCAATCTATCCATCTCAAACTCCATGATAATGTCTCCCAGCTGGAGACCAATTATACCATTCCTCACATCGATAATCGCACCAGCTGTGCGCAGGAAAGGACGTCCCAAAATCAAGGGATCCTTCGGTTCTTCATCGAGTTCCAGCACTACAAAATCAGCTGGGATCAACGTGTTGCCTATCCTGACATGTAAATCCTCTAGGATTCCTACGGGTAACTTCACCGACCTGTCAGCAAAAACCAAAGAAATACGAGTTGGTTTAAAGTTAGTATAACCAAGTTTCCTTGCAACCGAATAGGGCATGAGATTCACGCTGGAACCCAAGTCACACAAGGAACACTTGAAACACGTAGAACCAATCTGCACGGCCAACACAAATTTCCCGGGATCATCGAGCTTCTTAACCATCCGGTTTTGCAGAACGGCACTGCAATCCTTAGAGACCAATGTAGTACCTTGCTCTGATGAAACCTTACCAGTGATCAAACCTTTAACGTACTTCTTCATAGCCGGCATCATCTGTATAGCATCGGTTAGTGTGAGTTTAACCGTGAGTTGATCTAACATCTCCTTACACTTTGCCTCCTCTAAATCTTTCTGCGATTTCCTTGGGGGTACTGGGTAAGGGACTGGGGGTTTGTAAACACGAGACCGAACTTGGTCAACTAGCTCATTCGGTCTAAGTACAGGACGAGATGATCCAGCAACTGTTTCATCCTGTTTTTCAGTTGGAGCAGGTGCTCCCTGTTGGAGCGGGTGCTCCGCAGATTTTTCTGGGCAGTTTTTAGCTACTGCCTCCACAACCGGGGGTAAAGTTCTTCCACTGCGTAGCGTGACAGCAGCAACCTCTCTGGGGTTTGTGGTCGGCTTTCCTGGCAGCACTCCCTGTGGGCTTTTAGCGGCCTCCGCGGTTTGGGCTACTTGCGTGTCAAGCTTCTTAACATGGTTAGTCACGGCTTCAAGTCTACTGTTTAGGTCCGAGTACATGGAGTCTACCTTAGTGTTCAGTTCAGCAGCTGTCTTATTCTGGTTTTCCATCAACTATTGCATCATACTCTTAAGTTCGTCTTGAGAAGTACCACCGGAGCTCGCATGAGCTTGGAAGTTGTTGAACCTGGGCTTTTGACCTTGAAACGGAACGAATGTCTTGCCTTGAAAACCCTGAGGTACCGTCTTCTGGAAACCTTGATCCTGAAGTTTTTGGTTCTGATAACCGGTTTGTTGCGGGTATCCCTGATCCTGCGGATTCTCTACATTCGTACTCTTGTAAGAGAAATTCGGATGGTTCCTGTAGTTTGAGTTGAACCCTTGGTTTCGGACATACCTTTGCCCATTCACATAACTCACCTCCTCCGGATCAAATTCTCCTCCATCGGTCACATCCTCAGCTAGTGCTTCTCCATTCTCATTGGCAAAGTGAACCATCCTTTGGTTCCCTTTGAGCAGCAAGTTAACCTTAGCCGTTAGGTCATCGATCTTACGAGAATCTGTTCCATTAGATTTTGTAGTCCGATCATACTCCTGAGACTTGTTGCTTGAGCTTGCGGCTAGGTTCTCAATAAGCTTGTAAGCATTCTCCTTTGTCTTGGTCATAAAGTCCCCATTACTAGCAGCGTTCAACGTGTTCCGGTAATCCCAATCAACACCGTCGTAGAAAATTCCCAGCAAGTTCTCATCCGTAAATCCGTGATGTGGACACTCCCTTTTATACTCCTTAAATCTCTCCCATGCCTCATAGAAAGATTCTCCAGTTTGCTGTTGAAACGTGGAGATCTTGTTCCTCAATCCCGCGGTCTTAGCTTTGGTATAGAAGTGATCCAAGAACGCTGCCCTGCACTGTGGCCAAGTCGTGATAGATCCAGCAGGTAAAGACTTGAGCCATCGTGAAGCCTTATCCGCGAGCGAGAAGGGAAAAAGCTTGCACTTTAAGAAATCCGGATTCATCCCGTTGGAGCTTGTCGTGGAGCAGATTTCCTCGAAATTTTCTATGTGGTCCATCGGAATTTCAGCGGGCAGTCCGTGGAATAGATGTTGCTTGACCAGCGTGATCATCTGAGGTTTTATCTCATAGTCTTGCCTTAAGACACCAAGAGGAACGATTGCAGCTCGGTTCCTATAGAAGGCGTGAGGATTGTCCATATCCCCGATGGCACGTTCTTGCTGTTGGTTACGGCTTTGTTGCTGTTGCAGCTGAGCCATCTGATCTTGTAGCCTCTTCATCTCGGCCACCATGTCAATGTCTGTTTGGTCACCCATGTTGACCTTATCAGATTTTGTCTTTCGGTTGGTTCGTTCTAGTCTTGCAAGTTCCGAGTTACTGAAGTACACGACAGGTGATTGTTGACTTTTTCGGGTAGACTTAGCTTTCATGCACCCTGAAACACAAGCAAGAGAAACAAAAAGAACGAATTAGTACTTAGTCTAGAAACGTATTTGTAAAACTAAAGGTATCGAAGTAGTCCCCGTCGCAACGGCGCCAATTTGATAACAGGTTTTTTAGCCTGGGTTAAGAACTTAATTCCTAAATTACTAATCCGATGTAGAAATAGATTTAGGTTCGTTCAGGGACTGGCAATACACTTTAGTTCCTTTTAAACACAATTCAAGCTAAGCGATTCAAGTGGTTTTAAAGTGTCACGAAAATAAATAACAAAGCAAAGTAAAATTGGTTGTAAACAAATATGATAAAGGCGTTAGACAAGGGAATTATCGCAGAGAATAGATCATCAAGAACCAAGCAATTATTCAGGATATCAATTTAAGTACCAATCTAGAACACAATCACGATTTTATGAGGATCCACTGTCGTGGCATCAACAACTTTATTAATAAATCTAGCACCCTAAACTGTCGTTTGAGACTAAACAAATTAACAAGCATTAACGATTAAGATTGATAAGTTCACGATTTGCCTTAACTTCAACTGTCGTTGGCTAAGGGTCAAATCGCCCATCTAAGTTATTTCAAGCAATCTACTACACTTTTGATGAGTAAATTTAACCTAATATCAAAGGCTAGGTGATCAAGCTAGTCTAGGCATTAAATTCAACATTAGATGAAGATATCAAATATGTAAGTATAATCCTATCTATGCCGAGTTCATTGAATCTCTAAATCCCTTTGAAAAACCCTAATCTAACAAGGTAGATTACTCGCACATGATAGAACTAAAAACACAAAGAGAGATGAATGAATTCATTGTATAAATAAAAGAGTAAGGTTCAAGAGAAAACTCAATAACAAGCGATGAACAACTCTTGAAATCCAAAGCAAACGAAATCTCTCCAAGGTCTCGAATCCAAACGTGAAAGACAAGTAAAAATATGAAAAGTGGTTTTGCGTGTAAACTGTGTAAAAGAGGTGTGAAGGAGCGTGAAGTGTCTTTTTTTCCAAAGGAATACTTCCTCTTTTAAAGGAGAAAGAGGCGGCTAGGAAAATAAGGAAGTAAATCTTGGATAAATCTTCTAGGTAGATCTTCTATTTAGTGAATATCCTCTTTTGCAAATCTTCTGAGTAAATATTGAGTTTAGTGAGTATTCCTTTTCTTCAAATCTTCTAGATATTCACTTAAACGGCGACAATCTTCTAGGTAATCTTCTGGGGAGCAGTCAAATCCATTCTGGGAGCAGGTGCTCCCGTCTTCTGCTTCAAAAACCTCCAAAAGATCGTGTTTTCCTTCCTTTTCACCAAACCTCCTAGCAACCTCCAATTCTTCATTCCAGCCACCTTTGGACCTAAAAAGACTCAATACAAAATAGAAAGACTCGATAAAACCCTACAAAATAATGGTTAGAATACGCCAAAAATAGAGTATATCACTCGCGGCTCGTGTTATAAGCCGTCGGAGTCGCGGTACGACGGCTCGGATTCAGGTGACGCTACGGCGGCGGCGCACCAGCAAGAGACGACGGCGGTGCGGAAGGAAGTTGGCGGCGGAAGTAAAAAAAAAAAAACAACACCTTAAATAAAAAGAAAACGTGAGGGAGAGGGAAAAAGGGGAGAAGAGTACCTCTTGAGTTTTCTTTGAAGAATGGAGTTGTGATGATAATTCCTCTCACTTATATAGGGGGGAAACCAAAAACCTACCTCAAAACTCGCAAAAACCCTAGTGTTTTCCCTCCCCTTCTTTGAAAATCCACTAAAACCCCAAACACCTCTTTTACTCAACAAAGCCCGAATCATGAAAATCAAGCAAATAAAAGCCACAGATTGGCAAAATAAAAATATTAACGGTGACGCCGTTACACGGCTCGGTATTTCCCGTAGTGCGGCAAAATAAAAAAATAAAAAAAATTTGGAATCGAGTATGCCCGAACCGCGCCTCTGTGCTACACTCCCTTTTACACCTAAACAGCTCGGAGGATACTCTAAATAAAATTGATCAAATCAGAATCCCGGATCCTAAACACGGGAAAACAGTCGAAACAATTTCTTTTGTTTGATCTTAAACTTCTAAATATCTCGGCTTCACCATTACTGATAATTTCGAGCTGGGGGGCTAACTGTAGGGGTCAAATTCCACCTTTTGAAGATCATCAGAAGAAAATGGCTAAGTCCGGGTGAGGAAGAGCTCTACCGAAAGTATAGGATGCACCGACCGGTTGGGAGATCCGTAAACCAGCAGCAGTAACAAACTGAATCGGACAAGTCGGTTTTAGGACTTAATCGGCTCAACAGGCCCAATTCAGCGCAACCCATCTAATTGGACCGAACCGAGATGTAGGTAGGCCAAACCGAGATACAGGTAGGCCGAACCAAGATGCAGGTGGGCCGAACCGACTTAAGGAGTGCAGCTCACGCCAAAAACCCTAGCCGACTTAGTCTAATATAAATATCATTGTATCATTCTCTTGATGGGGGATCAAAAAATCTCTAGCAGAAAACCCTTGTACTTTTACAGCAAACGCAGCTAATAAAAACCTTCTTCTCAACATTTGTTCTTGATTTCTAACTCTTAAGTTTTGCAGATCTACCGTGAACCCGATAAATTCTAATTGTAGGAATCCAGCTCCCACACCTACCCACCGCCGATCTCTTTGGGTCCGATGAGAGTATTGAAGAGCTCGTTAAAATCAATCTCCTCCAAACCGAGCCTGGAGCGAGCTTCAACCGCCGGTTCTCTCACGAAGATTCCTATGGAGGCGGAAGTAGGAAGCATTGTGAGTCGTGGACAGCTTGCCGAAACTCTTCTCTCTGGTAAGGAATTCTGTTGGCCGCTCATCAATGTGTTAATGGGATTACTAGGCCATTGTTGCTGGGCTTGGCCCAGTCCGATCAATCATGTTCAAAACCAAGCCCAATGGATAAAAAGCCCATCAGTTGCTAATCAGTGGTCGTTGCCGGAGCACGACATTATCAACTCCTTGGGTAGAAATCAAAAGTTTTCTGGGTTCTTTCAAAACCCTGTAACCTCGACAATCTGCCACAGGTCTGATCCTATATATCCTTCTTCCACTCATTTATCCATTCAAGTTAGCAGAGTAGGATTTAGTTGTGTTTTAGGACTCACCTTTAGGGTCGAGATTGCTGGCTTAGGTCGGATAGATTCACAGTGGAACAGTGCTTGGTTGTTAAAATCGTGTGTTTATTCTTCCTCTCTTGAGGACAATTTCATGCGTCCTGTTAGTCTCTCTAGGAGAGATGACAGGTTTCCGGGTTCAAACCCAAGGAAAATCTTCTGCCTTTATGGTAAGAGTATCTTTAAGCTCTGTGTATTTGGTTTTAACCAAGCGAGCTATGAATGATCATATGATGATCACGGGTCTAAAGAAAGCTAGAATCATGAAGATCCCTCTCCAATTCTCAACAATCCAATGTCCCGTGGACTGGGATGTGCTTGTTGTTTTTTCGGTGATCGGATGGTTTGTGTGAAGGCTTCAGGCAAAGTTCACTGTTTTTCGAACTCGTCTTCGGATACCGATTTTGGCTCCCTAGCTATCATGTAGGAGATTACAATTAAGCCTTGTACCTTCTTCTTTACCTTGCTCTTAATGTTTTTAATTTTATGTTGTTGTAAGCCCCTTGTGGTGGTTAAAATCTGTAACTCATTGGCTAGCGATGTGAACAAATCATTTTTGATGGAGTGTATCAGTTTCGAGTAATAGAATTCCATGGGTTAAACAAAAAAAAGAAAAAAAAAAGTTTTTAACCCAAAATGTTGAGAAATGAGAACATCTCCGATATAGAGTATTTCAGCAATATAGTATTAATATTGCTGGTTATTTTAAGTTTAGAAACCCATTAGGTGTCTCATCTATATAACACTAATATTTTTATAAGTTTGACAACAAATATATCAAAATATAATTTTCAATTTAAAGATGCCCTCTCCTCAAAACATTGATGATACATGTCTTTTCATAAGTGGTTCATATTTTTGTGATAAACATAAAAGCTTTTTAAAATTGAAAATTGTATTTTGATATATTTGTTGTCAACCTTCTAATACTATATAGATGAGACACCTAATGGGTATTTCACCAGTGGAGAAAGTATTTGTAGTGGTTTTCAATACTTAAGATAAACCAAATATATTAATACTATATTTATGAGATATCCATAGAATTTTACCAATGGAGATGCTTTTAGATTCCATGTATAACTTTTTCTTCCAACACCTCAACGCACATTTAAATTCCACATATTCTAATCACCTTTTGTGTCACTGCTGTTACATGGCTATAAATAGGCTTATTACTCACTTTATTGAACATTAAAAACAATAAACCTTCTTCAAACTCGAATAGAGCCTAATAATTTTTTTTTTAGAACAACAATGCTCGACTTCACGTCAATACTTGCGTTTATTCTAGGTTTTTTCATCCTAGCATTAACTCTGAAGTGTAAGGAGACGATGAAAACCGCGTTAGTGACTTCCTACAAAAGAAACATTCCTCTCCCTCCCGGACTGAAATCTTGGCCTCTAATCGGAAACCTTCCGGAAATACTAATTAGAAAGAACAAACCGGTGTTCCGGTGGATACATTCACTCATGGAAGAACTCGACACCGATATTGCATGTATCCGTCTCGCCAATACTCATGTCATCCCCGTGACGTCCCCGAGAATTGCAAGGGAGATTTTGAAGAAGCAAGACTCCCTTTTCGCCACTAGACCGCTAACGATGGGCACGGAGTATTGTAGCCGCAGGTACTTAACCATTGCGGTGGAGCCACAAGGTGAGCAGTGGAAGAAGATGAGGAGAGTAGTCGCATCTCACGTGACGAATCCGAAGAGCTTCAAATGGACGCTTGAAAAAAGAATCGAAGAGGCCGATAACCTCGTCCGGTTCATTAATAATCGATGTGTTGAAAACCGTGGAAATGGTTTTCCGGTTATTGATTTAAGGCTTGTAGTGAGGCAATACAGCGGAAATGTGGCTCGGAAGATGATGTTTGGTGTAAGGCATTTCGGGAAAGGAAGTGAAGATGGATCAGGGCCAGGTTTAGAAGAGATTGAACATGTTGAATCTTTGTTTACGGTTTTAACACATCTTTATGCCTTTGCCTTGTCGGATTATGTCCCGTGGCTAAGGTTCTTGGACTTGGAAGGCCATGAGAAGGTCGTGAGTGGTGCAATGAGAATTGTAAGTAAGTATAATGATCCCTTTGTCGATGAAAGACTCGTGCAATGGCGCAATGGTAAGATTAAAGAGCCTCAAGATTTTCTCGACATGTTTATAATGGCAAAAGACAGTGACGTGAAGCCTGCTTTGTCGGACGAAGAGATCAAAGCCCAAGTGACGGTATCCCTACTTATCATTTATCTATAGTTTTCAACCATTAGTATATATTAATGGTACCATTTATAATATTAATTTGTGACGGTTCAACAATCGTCAATGATCTCTCCTCAAATATAGCATTTTTTTTTTAACATCTAGTATATAGCATCTATGACTCGGATCCGGTAGCATCGTTACAACATCCTCTAAATGGTTAAGTAAAGCGCATTTAGATAGTTCAAAACCGATCATATTGCTTCAAAAGATAATAAGAAGTTAGAAAGTTTCTTTAGATTTTTTTTTTGCCATTTGGCACTCCATATATATTATTTAGAGATTTCATTTTCATTAGCAATGTTTTACAAAAAAAAAAACAATTAATTTGATAAGATCTCAACTTTTTGGTGGTTAATTACTTTTGTTGTGGATTGTGTAGGAATTAATGTTGGCGACCGTGGATAATCCGTCAAATGCGGCGGAGTGGGCCATGGCGGAGATGATTAAGGAGCCGAGCATCATGGAAAAAGCTGTGGAAGAGATCGATAGGGTAGTTGGAAAAGACCGTTTTGTCCTTGAATCCGACCTCCCAAATCTCAACTACGTCAAGGCTTGTGTGAAAGAGGCATTCCGGTTACACCCTGTTGCGCCGTTCAACCTCCCTCACATGTCGACCGTGGACGCAGTGGTTGACGGTTACTTCATCCCCAAGGGAAGCCACATTCTGATTAGTCGTATGGGAATCGGGAGAAACCCTAACGTGTGGGTCAAGCCACTTAAGTTCGACCCTGAGAGACATTTGGAAAATAACGTAGACGTGGAGCTGAACGATCCGGATCTTAATGTGATATCGTTCAGCACGGGACGAAGAGGGTGCATGGGTGTGAACATTGGGTCGGCCATGACGTACATGTTGTTGGCTAGGTTGATACAAGGGTTCACTTGGTCTTTAATGCCTGGTGAAGGTAAAATTGACCTTTCGGAAAGCAAGAGTGATCTTTTCATGGCAACGCCTTTACATGCGGTTGCTACACCTCGTCTGGCTCCACAAGTTTATTATCAACTTAGCTAGAAGTGAAAGTAAAGAATAGCGATTTCGTAGTAATTACTTGCATTGCATATATGTATGTTAGATAATCTTTCTCAAAAACGCTATCATTTCTAGTAAATAAAAAAAAGGGTCAATTTGCCAAATAACACAAAAAAAATTATAATTAGGTAAGTAACAAAAATGGGGGTATGTGGCAAATTATGAACCCTTAGATTTAGGTTAATTTGCTAGGATTTGAATTATAGATTTTTTTTATGTTATTCCACCTAATTTCCCCTTAAAACATACGAAGAAAAAAAAAGTTATTAACGTGTAATAAATAAATAGAAAATACTTTCTCAAAAAAATAAATAAATAAATAGGAAATAAACCTCTTCTTTCTCTCTTTACTAACCAAAAATATGCTTGGGAAAGAAACTTCCAAGATTACATGCAAATATCATATTAAATATTTCGTTAATTTTTGGTCAGTTTCCAATAAAAGAAAACCAATGTTTTTAAAACCGGACTGGACCCGCGGTCGAACCGGATTAAACCAGGAACTGGGTATGTGTCCGGTTCGGGTTAACATTAAAACCCAAATAGAGATAGACGGGTTATCGAACCGCCAAAAAATCAAAAACCGGTAAAAAACCGGAACCGCATTAAATCGGGTTCAATTATTTTGTTAATTAAAAAAAATCAGTTTATTTTCTTTTGGTTCTTATTTTTCAACATAAAAAAATAGTAAAAATAGAGTTTATGAAGTTAGCGAGATAGTAAATTTCTTTCTTGTTAAACATTTATAATTTTTAAATCGTTTTAAGGTGTATATTATGAATATATATTGGATGTGGTATTTTAATAGATTTGGTGGAGTTTTGGATTTGATAGGATTTAGGTGGATTTTGAGGATTTGTTATGATTTTGAGTATTAAATAATTAAAAATAGCAAAAACAATTGTGTGATTTGGTGTGGGAATTTAATGGATTAAGTGTGGTTTGTTTTTATTTTTGAGAGGATTTGTAGTGATTTGATATTCTTCTTACTCATACTTGTTCTGCTTTTTATTATACTCTCATCATATTCAAGAGACTATTTTTCTTCTCACATCATTTATACTTCTACTTCCTTGTCGTTCATATAAACAAGAATCAAAAATAAAGAAAACTATAGAAAAATATCTTTTTTTTTAATTGAAATCTATAGAACAATATCTGAAACCCAACAAAACAACATTATCCAAAACCCAAGGAAGATAACGTTAAAAACATAAGAAAAAATCCAGCAAAAAAATAAGACAAAGTAATATTTATTATTCCTATCTTCATTGGCCATGCTCAATGGTGACATTTGAGGGAGTGTCTTAACATTTTTTTTATTAAATAATATTATTTTTTAGGACACTTGAGTGTCTTAAAGAAGAAAAAGATCCTAAATAGGATTTTTTTATGCTTTAAGACACTCAAGTGTCCTAAAAAATAATATTATTTAATTTTAACAAAAGTTAAGACACTCACTCAAATGTCACCATTGTACATGCCTTAAGATCTCATTTACATTGCATCACTCCACATTATTGCTGCTATATTGGCGACAAAGAAGGAGGAGGACGAGGAAGAGCATAATAACAAGAAGGAAGAGGCTAATCAGACATGTAGAAGAAAAATAAAAAAATATGAAAGATATAAGAAAAATGAAAGATAGTTTTTTTGTTTTATGTTTTGTTCAAAGAGGTGTGATTTGATGAGCCTAATTTATAACTAAAAGTGTATATCAAATCATCTCTTTAAAAAAATTGTGGAATTTGAAATAACAAAGGATTTGATATGAGTTTAACAAATCACAAGTTGAATAACAGAGGATTGTATATTATTTTGATGTATTTGACATAAATTTCATGTTCCATAACAAAGGATTTGAAAACAGATTTTAAAATCACTAGTTGATTAAGAGGGGATTTTAGAAACACCACCAAATCCATTAAAATACCACATCCGATACTTAATTTTTTTTTATTGATATTTGGATAGATATGGAAATATAAATAGCACAAGAATATAAGACTAAATATATATATACTAATATTTTTTTTAAAAACTAGTAAATCCGGTTGGACCACATTAACCTATGATCCAAAATATTTTCCGGTTTGGTCGCCGGTCCGGTTTTAAAAACATTGACGAAAAGTAAAAAACCATTGTATTTAATAGTGATCTAACTCTTCCAATATAAACCTATACGTCCGTCTCTATTTCTCATTTCTCATTTCATCTCCCCACTAAAACATTTCATGGCTAAAAGAACAAGAAGCAGGAAACCAAGCCAGTGGTAAACTCACCAAGCCACAATGATAAGACTACAGAGGAAGAACAACACGGAGACGAGACACTCACAACTCCTTCCCATGTTGCAATCACTGAAACTGAAACAGAGAATCAACTTTCGACGAAGCCGAAACTTTTTCAAAAACTTTTTCAACATGAAGACGAGGACGAGATCCGGGTGGTACAAGGCATCATCAACCTGAAATCTGATTTTAAGAAGCTCACTTTTGCCAGTGAGGATAAAATTTGCATATACGAAGTTGTGAAGAGCTCTATTAGTTTTGAGGTAACTAGTGAATAATTCATGGAGAAGATTAAGTCTTTAAAGAAGAAGTTCATAAGTCAAGTTGAGAAGAAGGTTTTAAAACCAGGTCATGATCAGAAGAGATTTGACCTGTCCATGAAGATTTGGCGTCGTCATGTTGAATCTACTGTGGGTTAATTGGGCTTAAACATAACAACACTTATTGGGCCAAATCTGGTTGAAGCCCATAACGAGATTGAAAGGATTAGTTGGAGTTGGTTCAATTGGTTAAGGCCGGTCAAGTGGTTGTGATGGTTCTAACAACTTATCTGATCAGTAGAAGCTATATAAGATCAGAGTTGGTGATCATGGAAAAGTAACGAGAAAAGTCATCTTCTTCCTTTAAGAAGTATTCTCTCTTTTGAATTCTCGTTGTAACCCTATACTTCGATTCTAGTGGATTCCGGTGATAATTGTCACCGGCGAGCCTAGGGTGCCGGAACTAAGCACCCGAACTCGAGTCTTGTGTTCTTACTTTTATGCTCAAGCGATTCTACAAAGATCAAACGATTAGGATTAGAGTTTGGATTCCGCGATTATAAACACTACAAGTGGTATCAAAGCATTGGTGGTAGAAATCAGAGCTAAGGTAAGGAAAGTGGTAATCGGAGGAAGAGATCTTACCGGAATAGGAGATTCTGGTGATCGGAGATTCTGGGTTACATTGGAGGAGATAACGGAATCAGATTTGGATCTGCTTGGTTACGTGAAGAAGAAGTTCACAGATTTTCTGGAACAATTAAAGGTTTTTGATTGTATTAGGCCAGATCTGTGAAGAAGGAAGAAACGTTAATCTCAAATTGGTTAAAGAAAGAATAAGAAGATAAGATCAAAGGATTTCATCAAGAACAGATTTAAGGAACTGAGTACCTTAACATAATCAGGTGTTTCTTGATCCATTGCTTTGAGAATTTTCTTCTTCTCTCAGGTTCTTTCCTTTGGATTTGTGTTCTACAGATTGCTATTGAGTCTTGTGGCTTTGTTGATTCTGCAGGTCATATAAAGTAAAGAAGATATCAGTAGTCATGGATCCCACTCCAGGAAGATTTGAGATGGAGAAATTTGATGGTTCAGGGGATTTTGGTCTTTGGAAATTCAAGTTGATGGGACAGCTTGAGATACAGGGTTTGCTACAGGTTCTTAGTGAGGATTGGTCTATCATGTCTACTAGAGAAGTCATGAAAGAAGGAGAACCTAAGCTAGCTATCAGAGAGTCTTATGTGGATACTAAGAAAGCTGAGAAGGATCTCAGAACTAGGAATTTGACAACTACATGTTTAAGTGACAGGATCTTGAGGAAAGTGATGAAGGAGACGACTGCTCTGGGGATGTGGAAGGCCCTGGAAAGAGATCATCAAACAAAGTCATTGCCAAATCGCATTTACCTTAAACAGAGATTTGCAAGTTTCAAGATGGAGGAAAGCAAGTCTATAGAGGATAATGTGGATACCTTTCTCAAGTTGGTTGCAGATTTGGCAAGCCTGAAAGTTGAAGTGTCTGAGGAGGATCAAGCTATACAGCTTCTCTCAAGTCTTCCTCCAGCTTTTGAACCTCTGGTACACACCCTGAAATATGGTACAGGGAAGGAAACAATTAATGTCAATGAAGTTACTAGTGCATCATATGATAAGGAAATGGAACTTAAGCAGAAAGGAAAGCTACACAAGGGTAATTCAGGTGGAGGCAGTTTGTTTGTGGGTTCAAGAGGAAGATCTAACTACAGGAATAACAAAGGAAAAGGAAATAACTACAGGGGAAGGTCTAACAGTAGAGGCAGGTCAAAATCTAAAGGTAGATTTACCAGAGAATTCAAGGGTGGCTGTTTCATTTGTGGAAAGGAAGGGCATTGGAAAAGGGAGTGTCCAAATAAAGGAAAAGGAGAATCAAATGATTCAGCTAATGTGGTATTAGAAGTACCTGAGCCTATGGTGCTGACTGTTAGTACAAACTTATCTGATGGTGAATGGATCTTGGGCTCTGGATGTACATTTCACATGACTCCACATAAGGATCTTCTGTTTGACCTGAATGAATACGAAGGAGCAAAAGTCAGGATGGCAAATAAGAGTATAAGTCAGGTTAAAGGAATGGGAAAAATCATAATCATCAATCCAGATCAGTTTGTGGTTATTCTAAGTGAAGTGAGATATGTTCCTGATTTTGATAAAAGTCTCATATCAGTGGGAATGCTAGATAAAAATGGTGTCAAATATGAAGGTGGAGATGGTGTTCAACACTACTACAAGAATAAGAAAAAGGTTTTTACTGCTAAATGGGAAAACGGGTTATACTACTTACAAGCTCAAGTAGTTAAAGCAGAAGCAAATGTAGCAAGTGTGAATGAATCATATGCAAATCTGTGGCATTCAAGGCTAGGTCACATGAGTGAGAAGAAAATGAGTATTCTGATCAAGAAAGGCTATCTAAGTAAGTTAAAGATAGAAGGACATCTTTTGTGAAAGTTGTGTCTTGGGCAAGTCTCATAGGTTGAGTTTCCCATCTGCCAAGCACACAACTAAAGGCATTCTTGAGTATATTCATTCTGATCTCTGGGGTTCTCCTGCTAATCCAGAGAGTCTAACTGGTTGTAAGTACTTCATCAGCTTCATAGACAATTTATCCAAGAAGTGCTGGGTCTATTTCCTGAAAACAAAAGATGAAGCGTTTAGTAAATTTGAAGAATGGAAACAAGCAGTTGAAAATCAAACAGCCAAGAGGATTAAATGTCTAAGAGCAGAAAATGGTTTAGAATTCTGTAATGCTAAGTTTGATGGGTTATGCAAGTCTTCAGGGATTAAACGTCATAGGATGTGTACTTACACTCCACAGCAAAATGGAGTTGCTGAGAGGTTAAACAGGACAATAATGGATAAGGTGAGGAGTATGTTGGCTGAAACTGGTTTAGAGAAGAAGTTTTGGGCAGAGGCTACTTCTATAGCAGTTTATCTAATCAATAGGTCTCCTAATTCTTTTATTGATTTTAAGTTACCATAAGAGATGTGGTCAGGTTCTAAGGTTGATCTATCTCATCTTAAGAGGTTTGGTTGTTCTGCTTATGTGCATACGGTTCAGGATAAAACCAGTCCTAGAGCTTTAAAGGGAGTATTTCTAGGTTATCCATCTGGTACTAAGGGATATAAGGTTTGGCTAACTGAGGAAGGCATAAGCATAGTTAGTAGAAGTGTCGTGTTTAATGAGATGGAACTCTATAAATACACAGTAGCTGATTTAGAGAAAACTGTTTCAGGTGGAGCAGATTCTGGAAAGAGAACTAAGGGGAAATCTAAGAAGACAGTGTCATTCAGTTCTGATCTAATACAGGGACCTATACCTACCGGATCTGAAGAAGGTGAATCTTCTGCTCAAGGTGGAGACTCGGAAGGAACTTACAGTTCTGAAAGTTCAGATAAAGAAAGTGATGAATCTGATTCTGAGTCAGCAACTAAAGAATCATCACAGGTTGATTTAGGATCAGGAGAAAGTCAAACAACTTTGGGTGATAATATCTTAGCAAGGGACAGATCTAGGAGAGAAGGTGTTAAGAAGCCTTCAAGGTTTGAGGATGAGGATTTTGTTGCCTATGCTTTATCAGCAGCAAGTGATATTGAGATTATGGAGCCAAAGTCTCATAAGAAAGCTATGACTTGCAAGGATAGAAAGAAGTGGACTAATGCTGAAAGAGAAGAAATGGATTCTCTATGGAGAAATGGTACTTGGATACTAATAGAAAGGCCACTAGATGCTAAGATTGTTGGCTGCAAATGGATCTTCAAACTGAAACAAGGGATTCCAGGAGTTGAAGATCAGAAACATAAGGCTAGATTAGTGGTTCAAGGGTTTTCTCAAACAGAGGGTGTTGACTACAATGAGATATTCTCACCGGTAGTAAAACATGTATCCATTCGGATAATGTTATCAGTGGTTGTTAATCTAGACTATGAATTGGAGCAAATGGATGTCAAGACTGCGTTCTTACATGGAAGTCTAGATGAAAGAATCCTAATGCAGCAACTAAAAGGTTTTATAAGGAAAGGAGATGAGAACAAAGTCTGTTTGCTAAAGAAGTCTTTATACGGTTTAAAGCAATCTCCTAGACAATGGAATCTAAGGTTTGATTCTTATATGAAGTCTCAACACTTCCACCAAAGTGAATATGATTCATGTGTATACATGAGAGACATTCAAACAGATAAGGCTGTCTATCTACTTCTATATGTGGATGACATGCTAATAGCCTCGGGTAATTGGACAGTTATCAAAGAGGTAAAGGCTAGTTTGAGTAAAGAGTTTGAAATGAAGGATCTAGGTAAAGCCTCTAGGATTTTAGGTATGGATATTATAAGAGATAGGGAAAAAGGAATATTATCTCAGAGGAATTATCTAGAGAAAATGTTAGATGAAAAATCGGTAAGCACACCAATTGCGTCACACTTCAAGCTAAGGAGTGTAGCTAAGGATGATAAGGAAGATGAGGCTGTTCATATGAGGGATAAGCCTTATGCTAGTGCTGTTGGAAGTCTAATGTATGGTATGATTGGATCTAGACCTGATCTTGGTTTTGCAGTTGGTTTAGTGAGTAGGTTTATGGCTACACCTAGTAGAGAACACTGGGAAGCTGTTAAATGGGTCCTACGATATCTAAAAGGAGTTTTGGATACTAATCTAGTATTCAGAAAGAACAAAGAATTGAGTATTGAGGGGTTTTGTGATTCAGATTACGATACTCATTTGGATAAAAGAAGGTCAGTAACAGGCTATGTGTTTCAGGTATGGGGAAATACTGTGAGTTGGAGATCTAATCTACAAGAAGTGGTAGCTCTATCTACTACAGAAGCTGAATACATGGCACTATCAGCTTCATCTAAGGAAGCTATTTGGCTGAAATGGTTCTGTGAAGAAATGAGATTTAAGGTCGACAATGTAAGGATACATTGTGATTCGCAGAGTGCTTTAGCCCTAGCTAAAAATGCAGTATTTCATGAAAGGACTAAACATATAGCTACTAAGTTTCACAAAATCAGAGAATTGGTTGAAACAGGTGATGTGAGTCTATCTAAAATTCACACAAGCAAGAATCCAGCAGATTTCTTAACTAAAGTCTTACCTAGACAAAAGTTTGAACTCTGTTGTGATCTGCTCAACATCGCCTAAGAAAGAACAGCTCCAGGTAACTTTGAGTCATTGATACCTCGTAAATGAAGAACAAATGGTTAGAGGTTGTTGTAGTGTCAATGGCTAGGTTAATATAAGGTTGTAGATTATATTAATTACTGGAGTAGGAGATACCTGTGAGGCTTAGGAACTGGAAGTAGGATTTTCATTTCCAGGTGGAGTATCTGCATATAAAATAGTGAATAGTCATTATTTTTGGTTCAGCAAAGTTAGTAAAATGGAGTTTACGATTTGCTTATAGTTTCTAAACGGATTTATAAGGTTTTTGAGATCAGTTTAGAAAAGTTTTCGAGGTTACCTGAGTCTGATGAAGCGTCATGTTTATTGTGGTTCTGATATGCGGATCTTCTTGGTGGTTGAGTGTTGGCATATTAATAGAACTCGGTTAAGTTGGTTCATAAGAAGCTTCTGGGCTGTTTGCTTATGGAATTGATCTTTGAGTCTTCAGTGTTGACAGAGTGTTTGCAGGAAGAAGAAAGAACTGAAGCGAGTTGGTCGCTTAAGTTTTAGAGGAGCTTACGAGTGAGCTTCAAAGATCTCCGAATCAGCTACTGGAGTTTGTTGATTTCGTGTAAGATTCGTAAGTTCTGGGTTTGGGAATCGTCTTTTTTGGTCGATTGATGAAGGTCTGGATTCGAGTGAGTAAACTCGATCGGTTTTAGAACCTGAAACAGAGAATCGAAGATTGATTGGAATCAGTGAAGAACGAAGCTTCGAATATTTCTGAATCGGGAAAACAATCTCTGTTTTTTGAACAGGAATCGTGTTTGTTCAAAGAAGTAAGGAGAGATTGATTGGCTTACCTGAGTTGATTGGCGATGAGGATTAAACGGCGGTTTAAGGGATCGGAGGAGATGGTTGGAAGTGTGACTCGATCGGAGGATCTCATCTCTGTCTCATTTTTGCTGCCGCATAATCGAAGAAGACAAGGAGTCTAGGGTTACAGGAAGTGAGTTCGGTTTTTTGTCTAAGTCCAAAGGTGGAGTTTGTGGGTTAATTGGGCTTAGAAAAAACAACACTTATTGGGCCAAATTTGGTTGAAGCCCATAACGAGATTGAGAGGATTAATTGGAGTTGGTTCAATTGGCTAAGGCCGGTCAAGTGGTTGTGATGGTTCTAACAACTTATCTGATCAGTAGAAGCTATATAAGATCAGAGTTGGTGATCGTGGAAAAGTAACGAGAAAAGTCATCTTCTTCCTTTAAGCTTTTCTTGTATTCTCTCTCTTGAATTCTCGTTGTAACCCGATACTTCGATTCTAGTGGATTCCGGTAATAATTGTCACCGGCGAGCCTAGGGTGCCGGAACTAAGCACCCGAACTCGAGTCTTGTGTTCTTACTTTTATGCTCAAGCGATTCTACAAAGATCAAACGATTAGGATTAGAGTTTGGATTCCGCGATTATAAACTCTACATCTACTGCTTTAAAATCAAGAAAGAGAAAAGTGAGAGAAAAAAAAAAAAAAGTTAAAGAAGAGGATGAAAAAGCTACGAGACACGGAATCGGGCGCGTGAACACACGCGCGGCGATTTCTTTGACGAAAACAAAGCTCCGGTTTCTTCCTCCGCCGATCCAGCGTTTGCCTCTCCGGTTACTGGTTTCGGCCGGTGCCGTGAGAGGGCATCTCCCTTCCCTTTCTTTCTTTTCGATCTACAGAGCTCATCCCTCCTAGTTGTCTAGATCTGATCTGTCTCTCATGGTGGTTTGGTCGGAGAACCGCCGTACATGACGGCCACGTCTTGGTGTTGAGATTCTCGGTCCTCGTCCTTTATGCTTGTCATTGGCTGAAGGTCCTAGGTCGGGAGTAGCTGCTTCTCTTCACTCGCCTCATGTTTACGACCGGCGTAGATCTATTTATAGATCACCCTCAACCAAGGTGATTCCGGTGAAGTTTTGTTTGATTTCGCTAAGGAGCGACGTTCGTTAATCGTCTTTCATCAATTTCTTCACCCGTGGTCTCCCCACCTTCCTTGATTTGCCTTGGAAGCTCCGCCGTGCTAAAGTCTGCCCTGGTGATGCGTCTTCTTCTCTGCTGCCTCTTCCGTTTGGGGATGGATGTGGCTTCGTCGGAGTGTTGATCTCTGTCCTCGCCAAGCTCTCTTTTGTGTTTTGACCATTAGGGCCTGTTCGAGATTCCTAGTAGCAGGGGCTGTGTTTTGATTCGCTTTCGTGGTGGTCGATTCCGCTTTTTCTTCTGTTATTGGTGCCCCAATCTCTCAGGTTTCGCTATGATCAATTCGGTGCAGGTCTTTGGTCCTCTCGGTGGTTACGGTCTCTCTTTTGTCCGTTGAGACTCGATGACGAATGCGGCTCTGTTTGGGTCTCTACCGTGGGCAGTGGTGTGTTCCTTCAGCTGTGCATTCTCTGTGGCGTCTCGAGTGTGAGGTAACGGGTATAACTGATTCTTGTGTCTCTGCCGTGGTTCCTTATGATGGTGTAGAGTTTGATATAGTAGTGCTTCCGGTGGAGGCCTTTGTGCTGTGTCATTGGTCTGCCTCATTGTAGTCTAGCTTTTTGGTTGTTGTTGGGTCTGGATATCGCTTGTGTCTTCCACCTTTGTTGTTGTTTCTTGATGTCTGCTGGGTTAAGTCGTCTGTGTCTGTTGCTTTGGAGGCCTTGTATCACCATTGGTTTTCAGTGTTAGTTGTTTTTGCTTTATCTGGCTTGTACTCGCCGACCTCGGGTTGAGCTTGGGAGGGGAGCCTACACTGTCTACTAGAAATGGTCCGTTGGCTCTTGGTTAGTGCTAGCTCATGGATTTGTGCTTCGAGTCACTCTCACACGGCGCGAGAGGAGTTGGTGATCGAGGACTGCGAAGTAACTGCCGTTGACGACATTTTGTTAGGGCCGCCTAGAACGTCTTCCATCGCAAAGACCTTGAGTCCTCTGGATTCTCCGGTTACGTCTATGTAGCCTCATCTCCGCATCACAGTTTGGAGGAGCAAGTTATATCGTTGGTTTGACGTTGAGCGGCGGACTGAGAATGTGTGAGAACTATGATTTTCTTGTTTTTAACCCTTTTGCCATGAATTTCATTCTCTAGGATTATAAAATCTTTTGTAACCCTAAACCTTTTCATTTTTAATGAAATATTTACAATTTAGCAAAAAAAAGAAAGAAGAGGATGATCAAGACTGGTTTCAGAAGTCTTATCTTGTAGGATATATTGCTGAGTTTGGGTCTTGGTGAAAAAACTGTGAGGGAAAGGTGGAGTTTTGTGCAAAGAAGAAGAAACAGAAGCTTTGAAGAAAAATGGAAAATGTTGGAGTTGGAACGACTTGGATATATGTTGCGCAAGACGGAACTTGTTCATGAGGTTACCTCTGCCATAGCTGAAGCTATGAATCTCTGATGATTCCTTTTGGTTTATCTTTTATCAGTTTATCTTATGACATTTCTGGTTTTTATGGTTATTTTATGTCGGATTTTATTATGTCGAAGAGTATCTCCATCCAATTAGAGTCATTGAGTCTCTCTTTAAATATATTTAAAATAATTTTATTATTTACTTAATTTGAAAATGGGGTTCTCAAAACATGACAAACTTCTCTTAAGAGACTCATATCTCCCTCTCCTATTTTTTGGTTATCTAGTTAATTACAGTAGAAACTCTATAAATTAATATTCGATAAATTAATAAACTCTCTAAATTAATAAATTTGGCCGATCCCGAGTCGGGTCGGTGTAAAATATATCACAATTCGATAGAATAATAAGATAATATTTTTTTTAGAAATCCTATGTAAATATATGGTCCCAATGATATCATAAATTAATATATGCTATATAAACATGATTAAAATATATTTATATATCATTTTAGTGTTGTTTTTTTTTCTTAGAACTAAAATTTGTTTATTAATTCTATCATTATTTGATATAGTATAAAACAAATAAAGAGAATAAACTAATTTCATAAAAATACAGTATAATAAAAATTAAAAAAATAAAAATAAAAATTATTTTAAAAAGAATATAGAAAGTTTCTATTTTCGGTAAATTAATAACTCTATAAATTAATAAAATATCGTAGTCCCAACATTATTAATTTATAGAGTTTTTACTGTATAAGAGTAGTCTCTTTTTAGGATAGTTGTTTTTATTTCTACAAGTTTATCTTAAGAGTTGTCTCTGTTTCTGATGGTTGTTTCTATGAGATGGTCCATTGTGTTTTCTTATTGTTTACCTTAGAACCAAATGTGGTTATATCATCTGCCTTAATCGGCTTGGTAGTTTGCAATAAATTTCAGCCATTTTACTCAAGCTGGTTAACTTAAACTTAGCATTAAATGTCATTTTCATTTCATTTATTAATATTGATGGTATATTTCTTTCAAGTTATAGTTTACCTCTAGAGGAGATGGAAGTAGCCAAGTAGGAGGAATAGCAGTTCTTTTTATAATTGTTTCGTGAAGCAAGAAATAAATATTAAAATCAAATAAAAAACCATCTCAACAAAAGACCAAACACAGAAAATAAACATTGAAATACGATAACCTTGTGGTAACTAACAAGTGTTATGTAATAAACTTAGCTCCTAACTCTTTAAAGACATGCATATTTTCGTCGTTGGGGACTAAGATCAAACTTTGGAAATAATTTTGCTTAGCGCCTAATGCTCTCTTGAACATTAACGATACGATATTACGAAATATTTGGGTTTCGTATTCGATAATTCATATTATGATGAAATGCAAACGTGAAGAGAAAAGAAACACCATAAGCCAGAAAATCTTTAGCCACTAGATAATAAGATGAAGCAGCTCAATATTTGATATAACAAAACGATAATGAAAGAAAGAAATTGTTTACTATCCAAAACAAATGTCTAATAAAACGCATTGAGCAGTGCAATGTCACTGATCTCTGGCTCCAGCCATTAATGAAACTACTAAGCACTGATATTAGCATAATAATATAACTACTTTTCTTTCTTCATCTGTACCTTTCCGTTCTCACCCGGAAATAGCAACAAGCTGCTCATCTTTCGACAAAATCCATTAGTTCTGGTCATATGCACAAAAAACAAAAGCTCAGTCTACGCAATCAACCTCAAACACACCCATGTTGAGAGTCAAGCAATCACACTAGATGTTCCCCATGATTTTTGAATCAGTCGGCGTGATACTCTACTTCTGGAAGTCACTTTTTTCTTTCGCCCTAAACCTTTTTTGCCACTCTCTTTCTCTGTACCACCATTACCAGAATGTTCTATTATGTAACAATCCTGTTGTTCATCAGACTCCTCCTCAGCTTTCACTGCACCGCCATCATCAGCCAATGGCGTCTTATCTCCTAAATCGCCACTTCCCTGCCTTTTTGTATCAGTTCCCGAGTTAGATTCTCTCTGGTTGTCAACTACATCATGAAGGGAATCAACATCTTTATCCGTCAGTTTCCCAATCTCTTCTTTCTTCTCCAAGTTCCCGTTAAGTAACTTCAGATTGGCTACCGTATCATTTCCTCCCTCTTCTACATTCATTAACATCAAGCAGCTATCAAATGGGTTAGAAGGAGATTCAACATCAGCAGTTGCACCATTTAGCTCATGTGCGCCGTCTTTAGACTTCTCGAGTTTATCTTTATCGACATCTACATGCAAACTCATCTCATGTGCCAACAGCAGATAACCTGGAGTAGGTTTTG
This sequence comes from Draba incana, assembly GCA_963576765.1. Classification (NCBI taxonomy): domain Eukaryota; kingdom Viridiplantae; phylum Streptophyta; class Magnoliopsida; order Brassicales; family Brassicaceae; genus Draba; species Draba incana. The sequence continues at coordinate 36,097,866 of OY755204.1, forward strand.
TCAGTCTATAGAATTAAATACTGTGTCCACGAGAATAAATCAAATGCCAAAAAAAATGAATTAGCACCATTGGAAGAGGACACATTTGGCTCAGCAATCTTTTCCTTCCCCAATGGTTTCTCTAGCATGTCTACACCAGGGAACACCAGCAAGTTCAGATTCTTAATTGCTTTTTTCGCTGATTCCTGAACAGGCTTGAAGCCAAAGCCTGAAATCCATGTGTCCATCAGCTCTGGCACTGCTGGTATGACTAATTTGTCTACTTTGAGAGAGTCGAGAGCCTGAAAGCAAAGCACACGTAACATGGACCTTCAGAATTGAGAACAAAAGAGTGTACTGGATACACAGAATGAAGTGTAAATCAAACTAAAAATGAGACTGAGATTAGAACATAACAGGTGAATCGTTGGCATATGCACAAATCTATGTTCATTCTAACATTATTTAAGACCATGTGTAGGCAGAAACATAACTAGTTCTCATCAACTAGGCAGAAACATAATCAGATAAGCAATCCGACAAATTGTCACTTTTCGTGATTTAGATCAGATATCTACACAAATCTATATTTTTGATTTAGTGTGATTTATCTAGCAATCATTAGCGTCTTATATTAATTAGGAACATGGAAATGCTAACACAATGTCCTATATTTCTTAATGCCCCTGTTTGAAAGAAACTGGTTAAAAGTAGTACAGTCCTAGTCAATAAAACCAGCAGTACAGTAACAAAATTGACAGGCATCTAATAAAGCAAAGACTGAGAGAAATATACAAGAGTTTTTTAAAGTAAAAATCGCCAAAAGAGAAAGAACAAATAATTTAGGATATCACAAGTGGGGAAGGCTTACAGATTCAATGCCGCTCATTAATCGACGACACATTCCTTGCCGCCTGTACATGTAGCGGGTTCCAATAAAAGGCATTTCTGCCAACTGATTACCGTGGATCCTGAGTAAAAGAAAAATCGTAAATATTTGGTCACAATAAACACTTGACTGGCCAAACCAAGGGAAGAAAAGCTAATTCATATACATAGCACTACAGTTACTAACCACATAACATTATTTAAGACCAGGCAGGCATATACCCAGGGAACTAACTTCAGTACGCATAGATATTAACACCAAGTGGATTTCTAGTATTGGGTCTACATACAGCCGATTACTCTTAGTTCGAACTGTGTCATGTAATTGGCTTCCGATGCTAGGTTAAGACTAGAAATTATAATCCCCTGTTATCAATGTCATGATACCACAGACATACCTAATAGATGCTACAGCAATGATTTCGTCACCCTTCTCCAAAACAGCTGTGAGAAAACTGCCGTAATTTAGGCGATGAAAGTTTGACCTACAAAACAATAAGGAAAAGGTTTAAATATAATCTAGTAGCATACGTACTATTTATATCGTAGTTGATACAGTAGGTTACATGTCAAAAGATTCGCCTACCCCATCATCTTACATGAAAAGGGATGTAGAGGAAAGAGAAAACAGATGCTGAAAAAATTACATCACCCCCTTGTAACAACAACAAAGACATTTACAGGAATTCTTTTTAGAGGAGAGTTGTCACAATATGCACTCATTAACAAAATAAAAAGTTCCATACGTAATGCACAGAAGACGATCAAAAAGGCATGCCAATGAACTTATTAAACGAAACAGAAGAGTGTAAGGACATGTTTTGGGAATGAGCTTACCCAAAATTATAAACAATGTTTTGAAGCAGGTTGACTCCACTCCTGTGATCAACTAAAGGTGAAAAGCACTCATCCATAACAGAAAATGCAACGGCCAGTTTGGCATTATATGCAATCTTCTCAGATATGTCACAATCGGCAACCTCACGAGGGAGCTCAGAGCGTCGAAGGAATGTCCAGGAGAAGCCCTCAGGCAGTGCGTGTTGTACTCCAATGAGTAACTGAAGCCCCTCAAATAACTAGAAAAAAAAAGGAAGAGGAGAAGAAACAAAATGCACTCATAACACTTCCCCACAATGCTCCCACAAGAAGCACTTTTTCAGAGTTTCAAGTGATAAAGAGAGAAAAAGAAGGCTACCTCTTGACAATACTTTCCACAAAATGAATCAGTAATCCTTTCACCGGGCAACATGCTATCTTGCTTGATGCATTCATGGTGATCTGCAAAAGTATGGACGGTAATGATTAAAGCCAAAAAAACCTTTTTAATAAGTTTAACAGGAGCATATGCAGAAATATGATTAATGGCTAAGATGCCTTTAATATGTAATTCATACATTTCTCTTCACATAGGAGGCACCTCAATAAGGGGGTTGGAGTTGTAGGGTCATTATTAGCTGCTTCAACTTTCTGGCAAAATTTGCATGAGCAGTAGCAACAAAACCAGGCGCCAGATGGAAATTTCTGCAGTTAACAGAAGAAACAGAAACGAGAAGCCTCTTCAAATATAAAAAAAGCTGCAACAATATAGCTAATTAAAAAATTATAAATGGTCTATCATCCTATGTTCTTAACCACATATTTCCCCCAATTTCTAATAATAAAAAAATATAGTCATTGAATATTCACATCATAAGGTGCAACTTACTTTAATGCCCAAGCAGCTCTGATGGAAGGTTGATGGGCACCCATCACAGCAGATAAGATCTCCCCCATCCCCACAAATAGCACATGTATCATCATTTGGATCCCCAACACCAAAATCCACAAAATGGAACCCTTTAAGCTGTGATTCGCTTTGTTTATTCCAAGACTCAAGAAAGCACCGCAAGAGAGAATTCCCACTCTCTAAATACAGACTTCTGAATGGCATGTTGTCCTTTGACCCAGCATGAACCTCGAAATCGAGAACAGAGAATACTTCATCACAGCAGTTGCATCGAATACCTTCTTTTGTAATTATTCCTTCTAGAAGCACTTGTGTCTTTTCGCAATTCATGCACTGAACTTTCCCGTTAAGTGGCACAACAGCTGATTCAATCATCCAACCCAGCATGGTGCGTTTCCCTTCAAATAAAATGTACCCATTCTCCTTGGAATCCGCATTCTCCAAAGAACTACGAGCTGACAGACCACAACGCTTTCTATGATGTTTTTCTTCTCTTTTTATTTTTCTGACTGACCCTGAAATTCTGTCTACATTATGCGACCCATGACTCCCTTTTTGTTTCTTCTGCATTCGAATTTTTTCCTTCTGCACTTTTTTCCCATGTAGTGTACGCTTCCTATTCCCCTTCGTTGAGGCCATGTTCTCATCAGTCTCTTGGTCATTCCAGTTTCGCCTTCGCTTACCTTTATCACATCTTTTTTTCTGAGTGTTTCTCGCTAATAGGTGAAGGTCCTCTTCTGGTAGCAAGCCAAAACCAGAACCAGTGGTAGAGCTATTTTGATCATTCATGCTGCTTTCCAGTTGTTCTTTATAAACGCTATAAGCCTTGGTCACTGACCAGTGAGTCTTTCCCTCAGGATTAACATAAACAGCATCTTGATATTCTTTCCCGTTTCGGGGCCTGTATTCAACTGTCCAACCAGCAGCTAGAAGTAACTGTACTATCCGGTCACTCAGCATTTTCTTAGATTTTGACTTGGATTGATTTCCAGTTTCATTCTGCTTATTTTCTTGTTCTCCAATCCTCCTTTCTCCATCAGTTAAAGGATTATTGTGCCGTGACTCTAAGGGACTCTCACGAAGTTTCAGTCTCTTCTTCGCTTTACCACCTGATTCATCTGCCACCCGAGAGTTCCTTTCCTTCTGTGGTGTTGGAGGCCTTCCACGCTTACGTAGCATCTTCCCTCCCCTGCAACTGCCTCCATCAGATTCAGGTCCCTTGGCCCTGCCTCCATCGTTCCTTTTTGGCCTACTGGATTCATCAATAGAGTCACTATTCTCCTTTTTTACGTTAAGAACAACAGCCGTCTTCTTGTTCTTTGGAGGTCTACCACGCTGAGGTTTCAAACTAAGTCTGTCAAGACTAGACTGGCTGCTTAAATCTGGAGTTCCCACAAGATTACAGTTTGTGTTAGAAACGCCCTCATCAAATTCACAGCTAATCTCACACTTTTTAGGCCTTCCTCGCTTACGCTTAACTTTTGACTCTTCGCCATGTGGCTCAACATCCCCATTTCCATCACCTGATACATCATCCTTAATTTCAACTTCAACCTGACTCCTAAAATCATCAGCAGATTGCCCACCCTCAAGATTAACTTCTGTTACCTCCTTCCCAAAACAGCTTCCACCAATATCATCAGACTGACTGCAGCTCTGTGACTTCGGAGGCCTTCCTCTTTTGCGTTTAACTTTCAATTCTTTTTCATGCGGCTCAAAACTCCCATTTTCATCAACTGATTTGTCACCATTATAATCCACTATCATCAGACTTCCAAAATCATCTCCATGAGTCTCCTTAGGAACAGGAGATTTCACAAGCTCATGCTCTACTTCGTCTTTCAACTCAACAACAGAACATATAGCATCTTTTCTTTTCTTTTCCACATCCATGTGATGTTTGTCACTGTTTACTTGATCCCTCCCCACAGAGCCTGAACGCAGAACCCTCCGAGTAATGAGTACTTCACGACTAGGCGGCTTAAGCTTCACGGTTTTCTTATTCTTCAACTCGATTACATTCTCCATTCTACCATCGTTTAGAGTTCTCTCAATCCCAGCTTCACACTCAGCCTTGAGACCAGAATCATTAGCTTCCTCAATCTCAGTTTTCTCATCCTCAGAGTTAATCATCAGCTCTAGATTAGGATACTCGTTCAAGTCAAATCCACTTTGCTTAAAAATCTCTTCTTTAGTTTCAGAAATCCCATTACATTTGATCATAATGTTGTCAACTTTTGGCCATATACAAAACCCCACACCTTTCTTTCACCTTTCCAGAGTTAACAGAGAACCCTACGGCCAAAAATCCGGTCATCGTCACAACGAATTAAAAAAACAAAAAGTGATGAAATAAAAAAATCAAAGCAACAAATAAACGCACTCGTAAGATTCGAAACCAGATCAATCGAAGGAAAGAAGATGAAATTCGAAACCCTAATCAGAAGAAAAGAAGCGGAACATATGGCCGTACCGGAAAATTTCGAAATCACGGAGCAAGCCCAGCCGAATCGGACGGAAAAGACGAGAGAGAGGGGCGAAATTACGCCGGAGTATGAACGAATCGCCGATTAAGCTTCGTCGGAGATTGGCATTGTAGAGAGGAAAACGAAGAGACGGATACTGGAGCGATCAAGGGTTTATTAGCTTTGATGCTCTTATGAATCATGAAACGAGAGAGAAGAGGGTTTTTAATGTTTTTTGGGTCCTTTACTCATATACATGCGCGAATCGAGGAATATATATTTTCGAGTAATGACGATAATTGTGTATAAGGGATAAAATCGTCATTTTATTTATTTTGGTTTATTGTAACGTCGAATTTCCCTCCATTTTAGTTCTTGGAGAATTTATTATTTTTCTTTTAACTGAGAATGAAAGATTTGGGAAATTTTTTTTTGTTTTGAAAAGGATAAATTTCCAAATCGTATTCTCAAATCCCTAATCCCTCTTTTTCTCATTGCTCTTTTTCTCTATGAAATTTGCTTCTTCTATCACGATCGATTCATCTCTCGTCCTTAGTAGATTTTTTCAATGGATTCGGTCAGATAAATTGTCAAACCAAAAAGGGCAAAAGGGAAATATGGGTTGCAATCGAAGTGTATTTGTTGTAGTGATATTTGGTTGTATACGTCGAACACACAAGAGAATCTAGGTCGTCTTTCCACCGTTGTGTAATAATGTTAGATGTATGTATTCATTTTGCTTAACTATATGATTCGTTATTGTATGATCAATTTATATTTTCAAATATGGTAATCCAAATGGATATTAATATAATTTTAAACATTATTTTTTTCCTCAAAATTTTACGTTTTAATTGGATTTAAATTTGTAACATGTATTTGTATTTCTAGATTGGATATTAATACAATTTATATTTAGTTTGATACGAATTTGGAACTAAATAATTGTTTTTAAAAAAAATTATTAGTTAACTAGAACAAGACTCCCGAAGAAGAGGAGATCCACCAAGCCGTCCTTTCATTTCATTCGGATAAAGCTCCGGAAACGGATGGTTTCTCCGCCACTTTTTACCAACCTTTTTGGATATAGTTGAAGTGGATGTATCACTCGATTAGGTATTTTTTGAGTCTTGCTCACTCAACAAAAGATTCAATAAAACTCATATTTGCTTAATTCCAAAAGGAATAGGTCCGTAAAAGGTATTTGATTACTGTCCCATTGCTATGTGCTTGACTCATTATAAGATTATCGCAAAGATATTGACAAAGAGACTTTAACCTCTACTTTCAGCCTTGATATCCCTGTCACAATCGCCTTTTGTTCCTAAACGCACGATATCGGACAATGTGTTAATCACACATGAGATTCTTCATTTTCTAAAGATTCCTGATGCAAGTAAGCGGTGTTCAATGGCGGTTAAGACAGATATGTCTAAATCATATGATCATATCGAGTGGGGATTTCTTCGGGAAGTGCTAAAGAGACTAGGATTCCATGAGAAGTGGATTTGGTGGCTTATGGAGTGTGTTAACTTGGTCTCTTACTCCTTTCTTATAAACAGAATACTGCACGGAAAAGTTATATCATCGAGAAGACTAAGACAAGGCGATCCTCTCTGTCCATATCTCTTTATTCTTTGCATCGAGGTCCTCTCTATGATGTGTACAAGAGTTAGGAGCCTTACCCAGAATTAAAGTTGCTAATGGTGCTCCCTCTATCAACCATCTTATTTGCTGATGATACGATGTTTTTTACCAAAACTAGTACCAAATGTTCCAAAGCTTTAATGGTAGTATTTAACCAATACGAATTGGTTTCGAGGCAAAAGATTAACCTCGGGACATCGGTAGTTACCTTTTACGCAAAGGCACCAGATGATCTAGAACATCAAGTTAAAAGACTTATTCGTATAAGAACCGAGAGAGGCATGGGTAAGTACTTAGGCTTGCCTGAGCCCTTTGGTCGAAAGAAAAAGGGCAATTTTCGCCGAAATCCTCGACAAGTGTGAAAGAGAGCTCTTAGTTGGTTGAATCGCTTTCTCTCTATAGCCGGGAAACAAGTTCTACTCATGGCGGTGCTAACATCTTTAGTGTCATATGCCATGTCATGTATTAAGCTTCCGATTTATTTTGTAAAAAGATCCAATCCTCTCTTACCCGGTTTTGGTGGGGCGACAAACCGGGAATAAAAAAGACAAGTTGGGTTTCATGGGAGAGGCTTAGTCTTCTGTTATCGGTGGATAGTCTAAGTTTTTGGGAAATACGAGAATTAACGAGTCTCTTCTTGTTAAGATAATTTGGAGGATAATTAATGAGCCAAGTTTGTTGTTAGCTAGAATCTACAAAGGGAAATACTTCCCACATTCTTCGTTTATGGAAGTATCAACCTCAACTAATGTTTCACATGGTTGGTCAGAGGTTTTGATGGGGAGAAATGTGTAAAGCAGGGACTAGAGTGGATTGTGCTGGTAATGGAGAGAGTATCAATGATTGGAGTGATGTTTGGCTCTCGATATCGCAACCGCTAAAGTCGTAAGATCCTCCACCGTACCTCTCTTTTAATTTAAAAGTATCGGAAATTAGCCACCAATCATCTCACACTTGGAACTTGGAAGCAATTCATAATCATTTACCTCATTATGAGGATTTGATAACAAGAATTGTACTTAGATCTTTTTTGATGGAATATGTGATTGCTTGGTTAGCCGTCAAATTGGAAATTTACTCAACTAAATTTGGCTATGCTTTGATGAAACTTAATGTAGCTCTTGTTCAAGTGGGGGAATTTAATTGGAAGTCTTGTGTTTGGAAGGTTAATATGGCTCCAAAATTGAAAAATTCCATTGAAAATTGAAGAACAAAGCGTTAGCGGTGGGTTGAAATCTTATCACCCGTGAAATAACTAATGATACCCATTGTCTTCATTGTAGTGCTTCAGAAGATGAGAGATCATATCGTTTGGTCTTGTCCTTTCGCACTTAAGGCATGGGAATTAGCTCCAATGTTGTATAAGGCGGATTCTAACGGTTTCACTATCCTTGAAGCAATTCTTAGATGGTGCTCGGAAGCACATCAATCTACCGCCTATAAGACTCGCTGAATACCCTTTGTTTCCATGGTTAATGTAGAATTTATGGAAAGTTAGAAATGAAATGGTCTTTGAAACCGGAGAGTTTCAGGTAAAGAGGTGCTAGTGCGATCGATTAAAGAAGCCCGAGCTTGGCAAGAGGCGCAACCTGGGATTACTAGACCAAAACCACCCAAAAAATGTCACGTCCTCCGGTAATGGTTTAACAATCCACACATTGTTTCGTCGATGCGACATGGATTGTTGCAACAATGGAGTGTGGCCTTGGGTGGTGCTTCTAAGATGATAACATGAGGACTATCACTAAACAATCGGCGACAGTTTCAAAGGTATTCGGTGTTGGCTGGAGAAGCTCTCGCATTGAAACTTGCCTTAATTGCAGCTAAAAATTCAGGGTTATGGGTTCTTAATTGTTTCTCGGACTCCCTCTCGCTTATTACTTTACTTAATTCGAATGAGGTGATCAACGAGTTGAGATCCATCTTATTTTTGGTATTCGATGTCTTAGGAAACGTTTCATATCTATCGATTTTGCTTTTATTCCACGTTCGGGTAATGTTTTGGCCGATAGGCTAACCAAATTTGTCCTTGTTACTTTAAACTCTTCTTTAGTTTGGAGATGAAAATCTAGGGGGTGATTGGTTGGGTTTTAACTTTAATATATAGTCTTCTTTAAAAAAAATTACAAAATCTTTACCAATCATCTTGTAGCTTTGTTCCTAAAACTAAAGTCTTGTTTCTAATTTTTACCAATCATGATGTAGCTTTTTTTTCAAAATTACAATCCAAAAAACAAAAACTTTTTTTCTGCATGTAACTTGTCAAAAACCTAAAACCTTATTTTTTGGGCAATAAAAATTATTTGGTTGTAGCTGTACATTTTTTTTACTGCATATTTTTTTGTTGTAGATTTAGAAGCTGTAGCTGTAAGTTTTTAGTTGTAACTATATTTTAATAAAATATGATTGGTAATTATATAATATTTGATGTAGTTTTAAATTTAATTAGTTTATGTAGATAAAAATTGTTAAAATTTAAAAATGTATTGCTACTTTTAACATATAAAATAAATTTAGTTAACATATATTGATACTTAACTAAATTTATTTTATTTTAGAGTAGTTACGTCTAAAAGCTTACATCTACAACTTTTAAATCTACAGCAAAAAAATCTACAGCAAAAAAATCTGCATCTAAAAAAATATACAACTACAGCCTAAACACTTACAACAAAAATTTTACAGCAATTATTTTACAGCTACAACACAAACATCTACGGACTAAATCATACATCAATTATTCTACGGTTAGAGCTGAACCAATCCCCCTTCCCCCAATCTAAATATCGGTGTGTTAAAAAGAAAAAAAACTATCTCTCAATCTTCCTCCACTCAACATCTTCTTCCAACTTTCCTCTCTCACATCCGTACTTCTTCTTTTTCCCTTTGATGATACAAAAGAAGCTGAGTCGGTGCAAGGACTTATTTGCTTTCACGGATCAACAAACCATATAATTTGGAACCCTACTATAAGAAAGTTCTCAATCTTGCCTATCGGATGCTAGTTGGGAGGAAATAATAGTCTTTTTAGGATACTATCCAATCGAGGGTAAACACAAACTAGTGTCTTTCCCTAAAATAAAGGAAACTTACAACGAGTGTCGGGTCTTAACATTAGGATCACATCAAGAAAAATCATGGAGAACGATCAAAACCAACCATAATCATCGAGCTTTGACTAGCGATCGTTATAGCAATATAATTTACGGGTGATGCATCAACAGGGTTTTGTATTATTTTCGGGTTATAATGAGCTTCGATATCAAATCTGAAAAGCTTGATTTGATTGAGTTACCATCATGGGGTAACAATATTCTGCGTATGAAGATGATATCTTATGATGGGAAGTTATCTTTCGTTGATATCATGAGGAATAGTATTATTACAATATGGGTATTAGAGGATGCAGAGAAACACAAATGGTCGAATCATCTTCTTCACCTCTTACTCGCTATGAGGTGAATTTGAGACAAAGGTTCAATCTAATTGGCAGCACTGATGATGGTATGTTGATTTATGTACCAAAATGGTTTCCCAAATGTTTTGAGGTAATCATATATATGAAAGTTCAATTGTCCCTCTCCATATGATTGCCACATCATCACATTAGAAGAGGACATGTGTCTAAAAGAAACTCAAGAGCTATCTCGTCCTCAAACGTTACAACTTGAGTTTTTTTCTTTTGAATTTCTCTAATAACTTTATTTATTTATAAATTTAATATAAAATATTAAATATATGTATTGAATCGAATATTTTTTTTCATCTTTCTTTTCTTCGTAATTTGAATAAATTTTATCAGTCTTTGTATTCCTACTAAAGAAATTGAAAGTTCAATTGTCCATCTCCATATGATTGCAACATCATCACACCAGAAGAGGACATATGTCGAAAAGAAACCCAAGAGTTATCCCGTCCTTAACGTTGCGACTTGCGCTTCTTTCTTTTGAACTTCTCTAATAACTTAAGTTATTTATAAATTTAATAGAAAATATCAAACATCAATGTATTAAATCGAATATTTTTTTCATCTTTCTTTTCTTCGTAATATGAGTAAATTTTATCAGTCTTTGTATTCATGCTAAAGAAATTGACTTTCTATATGAGGAAGAAGCACAAATGTTTATGTTGTATATATTTCGGCTTGTTAACGTACTATATTAAACATATATTCACAATCTCCTCTAAACAAATATCATCCCATATTCAATTTTTAGGGATTACCTATCGTTGTCGATTTTAGTTTAGGAGAAAATGTGTGATCCAACACGTTCGGATTTCGGCATACTTTTGTTGTGACTATGTAAATTCTCGGGGTTTGAAAAGCTTAATGGATAGGTAGTTGCTGAGATGAGTAAAATCATGACATACACATCAACTTAATCATTATTCTTTAGGGTGCAACACGGAAAACACACTTATGATTCGAAAAAATTCTTGAGGTCGTATTCAAAAGAATATCAATAAAACTGAAATGTTATATTACAAACACAACATAATTTTTTAATATATTTTTTATTTTCGGTGCATCTAAGAGTATCTAAGATAAGCTCCAACCCTCTACAAATATGATACATGTTCTTCTATTGTTTCTTTATAAGAGATTTAGTTATATCTCTATGTAGCTATGTATTACAAGTGTTATTTACATCGATATTTTAACTCATCAGTGCGTAGTTGTTTTCTTTTTATTTAGTATTAGTTTCTATAAAATTTTGAAACAAACAAACTAACAATAATATTAAATATAAATTTAGAAGAGTCGAGTATAGAGGAATTTTGGGTGATGACATCGCATTGGAATTGGAGACACACGTCTTACTTCGCTCCAATTTTTCCCTAATCACATTCAGGCCCGGCTCAGTGGGCCAATGGACCCTGTGCTTTAAAAAAATTTCTAAAAATTTAGGGTTTTTGTGTAAATTTTATAAAATTTAGGATATTTTTTGTAAATTTTATAAAATTTAGGATATTTTTTACAAAAAAAATTTAGCACAGCCGTATCTTCTTATTAAAAATAAAGAAAAATTAAAAAAAAAATCAATTTCGATGGCTTTTTGGCTGAGACGTATCAACGGGGTGAGATTCATGAGACGTATCAATGGGGTATCAACGGGACACGTGTCGCTATTCCATTGAACCAGCTCGATTTGTGTTTGTCGAAACCAGATTTGTTCTTCGTTGGGTCGGCGATCCTCGTCGCTGGATCTTCAACATCCAGATTTTTTTTTATTTGTCTTGTTGAGGATTTAGGAGACGACATGCATTAGAGCTGGGGAATTTGAAGAAAGATCTGAAATTGAGGAGAGATTAGAGATTAGTTTTGTTGATATAGAAGAAAAAGTGGATTTTTTATATATAAAGGAAGAGAATTATGGGATTTCTGAGAAGGAACACCTCCAAAAATGATATGTTCTTCGTAGGGGTTTGTTGAGTATCAGTGTATCACGGTTAATTTGGTCAATTGTTGAGAAAATGAATATGTTTTTTTTTTTTGGATTGTAAATATTACATTTTAAAAAAAATCTTATGTTTTTATATAGAGAAATTCCATAATATGTCACCATTTTTTTAAAAAAAGTTTCAAAAATAACACTTAATCAATGGATCCAAAAATACCATAAATACAAAAATTAGTTTTCAATAGATTTGTAATTTAAAATTTTGAGTTTGGCTTAACTATTCTCAAAATAGGGTATCAATTTTTTGGGGTAGGGTTTGAGTATGGGGTTTAAGGTTGAGTTTTAATTGTTAAAACTTCATTTTAATTTTTGTGGTATTTTTGGAATTTTTAACAAAAATGGTATTTTAAAAAAAATTCAAAAAATAGTGGCATTTTTTAGAATTACCATTTTATTATATATAACTTTCATTATTATCCAATTTGTAAACAATTAAAATTTTTTCTTTTTATGATACCGACACTGGTCCCACCATTTGAAACAAATTTATTAACAATAGCACAAGGAACATTAAGCATATATGCTTGAAAAAAAAATTGAGAGAGAGAGAGAGAGAGAGAGAGAGAGAGAGAGAGAGAGAGAGAGAGAGAGAGAGAGAGAGAGAGAGAGAGAGAGAGAGAGAGAGAGAGAGAGAGAGAGAGAGAGAGAGAGAGAGAGAGAGAGAGAGAGAGCATCAAAACCTTTTTTAATAGATTTTTAATGAGTTGTTGTTGCACTATTGCTGCATATACTGAGAACAGAAATAAAAAATCTTCGGACAAGCCCAAATACTTGTTGAGTCGGGCCTCTCTAGCTCTACTAAGGATATAAGAACGAAATCAGGAAGAGGAAGTATCAAATTAGGATTAGGGTTTGAAAAAAAATGGAAAAAAGAGGAGATAACACCGAAAATATCAAGAGAAGAAGAAGTGAATTTCCATTGTTGTCTTTTCCTATCGAACTATCCTCAGAGATCCTCTCAAAGCTTCCTTCAAAATCTGTTGTGAGGTTTCGTTGTGTTTTGAAGCTATGGTCATCAATCACCAAGGAACCATATTTCAACAACTCGTTTGAAACTCGGCCGAGTCTTCTACTCTTCTTCAAAGAAGGTGACAAGTTCTTTGTTTCCACGATTCCTCAACAGAATCAGAATCCGAACGAGTCTTATTCTTATTCTACTTCTCAGCCTATTGATAGTTTCAACATCAGATTTCCCAAAAAATGTTGCTTCGCCACTAAGATGAGTCGGTCCATGGCTTGATTTGCTTTTACAGATCAACAAACCCCATAATCTGGAACCCTACCATGAGAAAGTTCTCAATCTTGCCAAAACCGGATGATAGCTCGAGGCGGACAACATTCCGATTAGGATACGATCCTACCGAGCGTAAACACAAAGTAGTGTCCCTCCCTTATGGTAGAGAATTCTCTAATGTTTGTCAGGTTTTAACTTTGGGATCAGATCAAGAAGGATCATGGAAAATTGTCAAAACCAACCATTATCATCGAGCTTTGACTAGACATCCCGATACCAACATAATTTACAGGCGATGCATCAACGGGGTTTTGTATTATCAAGCAGTTAATGAACATTCTGTTCAGGTCATAATGAGCTTCGATATCAAATCTGAAAAGCTTGAACTGATAGTGTTGAAATTTGGTATGAATACTTCAAGTGTTATGCTGCTTCAAGAAGGACTTCAAACCGTTGAAATGTTCATGGGTCTTTGGCCTTGGTCTTAATCAGATTATGAGGAGAAGTCAAAGACTTAGAACTAAACAGAAGGTCTCGGTTCTGAATAAATAAAGAAGAGCAGCTACATGGACTAGAGGGTCTTGAAGATAAGGTTATCATCTTCTTTGTAGGGCCACAAGAACACTCATCTCTCTTGACTTTGATAAGAGTTGCAGAACTCAAGGTGGTTGAGACGTGAGGAGAAAAAAAAAATTGCAGGCCTGCTATAACCTCCTCACTTCTCTCTAACAAACACGCAAAAAAGAGATAGATGGGACCCAAGGTAAACTACTCTCACCTAACGTTAGCTTCTTTGGTGTTCATGTTGGATTTGTATATATATGTTATACAAGTTCAATAGCTATATATGTGTGTGAGAACGTGTGTAAGAGAACTAAGAGAGAAGTGTATGAGTGATTAAGAGCTCGGTTTGAGCTAAGTGCTTAGTGGATTTTCCGGAATCATTCTCCGGCGAGACGTAGGTTTTACCCGCTTCCCACGGGGCCGAACTCGTTAAATCTTGTGTTCTTTACTTTCATGCTCTTTAATTTCAGTTTAAACACACGAGAGAAACATCAAACAAAGGAAGAGAAGTGAGAGTTCAAACGGTTACGTGAGTAAGGCGCAAACTTGCTTAACCGAAATTTCAATCTTTTCTTAACAGTTTGGTGTCAGAGCTCCAGGTTCTGGAGTGGGTTCATCTCAAGGTTTGGAGAAATTGTCTTCGGCAAGGTCAGAGGTGGAGAAGTTTGATGGAAAAGGGGATTACATGTTGTGGAAAGAAAAGCTCTTGGCACATTTGGAGATGCTGAGCTTACTTGATGGATTGGAGACTGAAGAAGATGAGGATCTTGTCTTTGAATCAAGTTATTCCACTGCTGAGATTGATGTAGAAGCTGCAACAGAAGAACGTCCTAGAGTGGAGACAGAAGCTGAGAAGGCTCTAAGGGAAAAGAGGAGAAAGGCCAGATCAACCATCGTTCTCTGCGTTGGTGATAATGTTCTTAGGAAGATCATTAAGCAGAAGACAGCTGCTGGTATGCTTAAGCTATTGGACAGCCTCTACATGGCTAAGTCTCTGCCCAACCGTATCTATCTCAAGCAGAGACTCTACAGCTACAAGATGAGTGAGGCTCTAACTGTTGAGGAGAACATCAATGACTTCAACAGGCTTATCACAGACCTGGAACATGTCAAGATTTCCGTGTCAGATGAGGACCAAGCCATCATCATGCTCATGTCTTTACCAAGACAGTTTGACCAACTCAAGGATACTCTTAAGTATGGTAAGAAATCTTTATCTCTAGATGAAATTGTTGGTGCTGTTAGATCTAAAGAACTTGAACTAGGAGCTGGTAGTAGGTTTAATAAAAATGTCTCGGAAGGCTTGTTTGTTCAAGATAGAGGAAGGTCTGATAGGAGAGATAGAGGAAATGATAAGGGAAAGAGTAAGGCTAGATCTAAGTCTAGAGGAAAGAAGACTTGTTGGATATGTGGAAAGGATGGTCATTATAAGAAGCAGTGTTACGTTTGGAAAGAGAAGAGCAAGTATCCAGGAAATGGGGGTTCTGGAGAAACCTCAAATGTCACTGGACAAGTGACTGATGCAGCTGCTCTTATGGTGTCAGAAGCTCTGTTGTCTCTAGGAGAAGAGTACAATGAGTGCTGGGTCATGGACACTGGATGTTCCTTTCACATGACTCCAAGACGAGACTGGTTCCTTGAGCTAGATGAGTCACGTACTGGAAAAGTCAAGATGGCAAATGATACGTATTCTGAGGTAAGAGGAATTGGAAGCATTAGGATCAAGAATGAAGATGATTCAACTGTCCTCTTGACAAACGTAAGATACGTACCTGGAATGTCAAAGAACCTAATCTCTCTAGGTACTCTTGAAGAACATGGTTGCTGGTTTCAATCAAGAGATGGAGTTATGAAGATTATCAGAGGTTGCAGGACACTGATCAAAGGGAAAAAGGTGAACACTCTCTATGTTCTAAAAGGATCGGTGGTGACTGGAAGTGTGAATGTTTCAATCGGGTCAAAAGATGAAACAAAGCTGTGGCATAGAAGACTTGGGCACATGAGCCAAAAGGGAATGAAAGCTTTAGTTCAGAAAGGATATCTAGACAAGTCTAAGGTAACCGACATGGACTTTTGTGAAGACTGTGTATATGGGAAAGCACACAGGGTGAGTTTCAGAGTCGGAAAACATGTCAGTAAGGAGAAGCTTGAGTATATACATTCTGACTTGTGGGGATCACCCAACGTTCCTCTCTCCTGGGAAAATGTCAATACTTTATAACATTTATTGATGATCATTCAAGGAAGACATGGATCTATTTTCTGAAAAAGAAGGATGATGCTTTCGAGAGCTTTGTAGAATGGAAGAAGATGGTTGAGACTCAGAGTGGTAAGAAGATCAAGACACTCAGAACGGATAACGGATTAGAATTCTGCAATCAAGACTTTGATGGTTTATGCAAGGAAGATGGTATTGTAAGACACAAAACCTGTGCTTACACGCCGCAACAAAACGGAGTTGCAGAAAGAATGAACCGTACTATTCTTGAAAAGGTAAGGAGTCTGTTGAGTGAATCCGGAATGCCAAAGTACTTCTGGGCAGAGGCTGCAGCAACTGCGGTACATCAAATCAATCTATCTCCATCATCTGCGATTGATTTTAATGTACCCGAAGAAATCTGGACAGGAGCTAAGCCAAGATATGAAGACTTGAGAGTATTTGGATCAGTGGCGTACATCTATATCAGTGAGGGGAAGCTGGAACCAAGAGCCAAAAGAGGAGTGTTCATTAACTATCCTCTAGGAGTAAAAGGATACAAGTTCTGGCTAGTTGATGAGAAGAAATGTGTAATCACCAGGAATGTCACATTTCAAGAAGACAAGGTGTACAAGAATTTAAACAATAAAGGTGAAGGAAGTTCGGAATCATCAAAGACTACTCAAACGTTTGTGTATGAGTTAAATCAAGAAGATTTCAGTGATCTAGGTGGAGATGAAGCAGAGAATGAAACGAATGTTGAAGAGACAGCTCAAGACGCTGAAGTGAGTGAACATACAGAGGTTAATGAAGAAATTGATGATCCGGAAGAAGAAGAAGTATATCAAGGTAACAATCACCTTGAAAACTATCAACTAGCTAGAGATAGAGAAAGAAGAGTTACCAGAAGACCAAGAAGACTAGATGAGTCAAATCTGGTGGGTTTTGCTTTAATGGTAACTGAAGATGGGAATTATCCCGAGCCTTGCTGTTTTGATGAAGCAATGAGAGATAAAGATTGGAAACTGTGGAAAGAAAGAATGGACGAAGAGATGTTATCATTGCACAAGAATCATACGTGGATTTTGATAAAAAGACCAGAGAATCATAAGGTCATCGACTGCAAATGGGTATACAAGAGGAAGTCGGGAATTTATGATGTTGAGAAGCCAAGGTTCAAAGCTAGGCTTGTAGCAAAGGGTTATTTGCAAAAGGAAGGAGTTGATTATCAAGAAATTTTTTCACCGGTCGTGAAACACGTCTCAATTCGTCTTGTTCTATCTTATGTGGTAAATCTGGATTTGGAGCTAGAACAAATGGACGTCAAGACTGCGTTCTTGCATGGGAGTCTAGATGAATACATACTGATGGAGCAGCCTGAAGGGTACCAAGTTGAAGCTGGTTCAGAGGATAAGGTATGACTTCTTAAGAAGTCTCTATATTGGCTGAAACAAGCACCAAGGCAATGGAATCAAAGATTCAACTCTTTCATGAAAGAATCTGGATATGAGAGGAGCAATTTTGATAGTTGCATCTATTTTCAGAAGCTTGAAGACAGGTCATACATATACTTGCTACTATATGTTGATGACATGCTTATTGTTGCAAAAGACAAGGAAAAGGTTAAAGAGTTGAAAGAGTTGCTGAGTTCTGAATTCGAGATGAAGGATTTGGGGGCAGCAAAGAAGATATTGGGTATGGAGATTAGAAGAGACAGAGAAAGAGGAATACTTGAGCTATCACAAGAAGACTACTTGAAAGAAGTTCTTCATACGTATAGAATGGATCAATCTAAGAGTGTTCAAACACCTTTAGGTGTTCATTTCAAGCTTAGAGCTGCGACTGATGAAGAACTGATTGAGCAAGAAGATTTCATGAATGTTATTCCTTATTCAAATGCCGTGGGGAGTATTATGTACTCAATGATCGGCACCAGGCCTGATCTTGCATATCCACTCTGTGTGGTGAGCAGATTCATGAGTAATCCAGTAAAGGAACACTGGTTGGCGGTAAAATGGATTTTAAGGTATATCAAAGGGACTCAAGATCTGAAGCTGGTTTACAAGAAACAAGAAAGTGCTGAGATCAAGGGATATTGCGACTCAGATTACGCTTCTGATCCAGACAGAAGAAGGTTCATTACCGGGTTTGTTTTCACTGCAGGAGGTAACGTAATAAGCTGGAAATCTGGTCTACAAAAGGTTGTTGCTCTATCAACCACGGAAGCCGAGTACATGGCACTTGCTGATGCTACAAAGGAGGCTATATGGTTGAGAGGTTTGGCATCAGAAATGGGATTTGATCAGGAATATGTGGAGATTCTAAGTGATTCGCAGAGTGCTATCTCACTCTCAAAGAACTCTGTGCATCACGAACGAACAAAACATATTGATGTGAGGATGCATTTTATCAGAGACAAGATCACTGATGGGGAAATCAAAGTTAGTAAGATTTCAACGTTGTGGAACCCTGCAGACATCTTCACAAAGACGGTTCCGGTGAGCAAGCTTCAAAAGGCTTTGGAGTTGCTCAGAATTTCAAGCCACTAAGTGGAAGAAGAAGAATCCGGAGAATGGAAAATCTAAGTATACTAAGCTAAAGAATCAAGAATGGGAAAGAAGTATTCACACCAAGGTGGAGTTTTGTTGAAATTTGGTATGAATACTTCAAGTGTTATGCTGCTTCAAGAAGGACTTCAAACCGTTGAAATGTTCATAGGTCTTTGGCCTTGGTCTTAATCAGATTATGAGGAGAAGTCAAAGACTTAGAACTAAACAGAAGGTCTCGGTTCTGAATAAATAAAGAAGAGCAGCTACATGGACTAGAGGGTCTTGAAGATAAGGTTATCATCTTCTTTGTAGGGCCACAAGAACACTCATCTCTCTTGACTTTGATAAGAGTTGCAGAACTCAAGGTGGTTGAGACGTGAGGAGAAAAAAAAATTGCAGGCCTGCTATAACCTCCTCACTTCTCTCTAACAAACACGCAAAAAAGAGATAGATGGGACCCAAGGTAAACTACTCTCACCTAACGTTAGTTTCCTTGGTGTTCATGTTGGATTTGTATATATATGTTGTACAAGTTCAATAGCTATATATGTGTGTGAGAACGTGTGTAAGAGAACTAAGAGAGAAGTGTATGAGTGATTAAGAGCTCGGTTTGAGCTAAGTGCTTAGTGGATTTTCCGGAATCATTCTCCGGCGAGACGTAGGTTTTACCCGCTTCCCACGGGGCCGAACTCGTTAAATCTTGTGTTCTTTACTTTCATGCTCTTTAATTTCAGTTTAAACACACGAGAGAAACATCAAACAAAGGAAGAGAAGTGAGAGTTCAAACGGTTACGTGAGTAAGGCGCAAACTTGCTTAACCGAAATTTCAATCTTTTCTTAACAGATAGAAATACCATCATGGAGTCAAAATGTTTGGCGTATGGACATGATACCTTATGAGGGAAAGATAGCTTTAGTTGATTCCTTTGAAAATAATAGCATTACAATATGGGTTTTAGAAGATGCAAAGAAACACGAATGGTCTAATCTGAATTTTCCTCTTCGTCAGATCGATAAGCATTTCAAAAAAGCATTCAAGCTCACAGGTATTACTGATGATGGTGAGTTGATTTATGTACAAAAAACGTTTCTCAAAACTTTTGATATAGTATATGTTGATCCAAAGAGAGAGACATTCAGAAGAGTCGCATATAGAGGAATTGTGGATGATGATTTTCGACGACGCAATGGACTTGATCCGGACAAACGTCTCCGTGTGCTCAATTTTTTCCCTAATCACATTGAAACTTTTACGTCGTTGTAATTGTTTCTCTTTGCTTTTTGTTTTTCTTATTTTGGAATGGCACTTAATTATGCATTTTTATAACTTTCTATCTTTTAATCTCTTTACATTTTTTTTACTTAGCTTGTAATCTAGTGTGCTTTTTCATAATTGGATTCTGTCATTATTTTTGTGATTCAAAAGTTCAAAAAGTAAATAATTACAAAACATGAATGCACATTAAGCATATATATAACTTCTTTGCAAGAATGAAAAATATTTCCGTTTTATGATTGTTTAGAACGTTTTACCTTGTACCTAAGATTTCTTCCAAGAAATTATTCAATCATCCGTCGATTTCACACAGAGAGAGAGAGAGAGAGAGAGAGAGAGAGATGAATGAACTTATTCTTTTATTTCAACTCTTCGACGCACATGTTGCACCGCTTACTCTCTAGTTTTGTGAACTGTATAGGTATCGTATCTTGTTACCAAATCTGAAGTTATCCTCACAATTTTGTTTCCATTTCTTGGTTATTTATTTTATTAATCATATTTCTTTTCCTTGTTGGTTTTAGTTTATGTTTATCAGAGGCAGCTCATTAAATTTGTGGGGCCTGTGCCATATTAAAAAAAAAAATCAAATTATAGGATGTATTATTGATTAAAAGTAATTTGACCCTTTTTAGCAAAGTTTTAAAAAATTTGGGCCATAAAATATAATAAAAAACAAAAACAAATTGCGGGCCCATGCATTTGCACCTAGTGCTCCTGTCTAGCCCTGGGATTTCGGTTTTCGGTTCGGTTTTCGGTTTTTTCGGTTAATTCGGTTTTTGGAAAACTTACCGAAAATAACAGAACTACTATTCGGTTCGGTTCGGTTCGGTTTTCGGTTTTTCGGTTTTTTTTTTAAAAACCGAATAAACCGAATAATTCGGTTTTTTGTAAAATTTTTGGTTTATTCGGTTAACTTTTGGTTAATTGGTTAATTCGGTTCGGTTCGGTTCGGTTCGGTTAATTTCAAAATTTTGGTATAATCCGGTTAAAATCCGGTTAAAATTCTAGAAAATTTTTTTTAAAAAAATAAAATAAAATTATTCGGTTAACCGATTGGTTATCGGGTTCGGTTCGGTTCGGTTCGGTTAACCGAAATTTTTAAAAAATCATACGGATCGGTTAGTGTACAGTGAATCGGATCGGTTCGGTTCCGGTTCGGTTCCGGTTCCGGTTCGGCAGTTCGGTTCGGTTATTTATCCCAGCACTACTCCTGTCCATCACCGGCTATATATGTGTTTATGTGTATATATATTTCGTGAAGAGGAAGTAGCGAATTAGGGTTTTAAACAAAGATGGAGAAACTAGAAGCCAACACGGAAGAAAACAAATAATGAGTGACTACTCTTTGTGACTTTTTTTTTGTCACAAATTTTTGTTACTCCTTTGTGACTCTTTTGCGACACATTTGAGACTAGATACGATAACAGTGGCAAAACAGTCACAAATTACGACCGAAACATATAGTCATATAACTGTCATTAATTAGCGACTGAAGTAAGAATACTTGCAACACTCCTAAAATTAGGAAAAATTCGAAAACAACGCCGCGTAGAAGATTTTTTTTTTCTATTAATGTAGTTAACTATGTTCGAAAATAACTATAATAGGTAATATTATGTTCATTTTTCCGATAATAGTTAACTAATTTTTTATAATAGTCAACTATGTGTGTTATTCTCATAAACTATAATAGGTAATTGCGCTCTCAATGTAGTTAACTATGTTGAGACCATGCATGTTTTCATGTCGATTAAACTCACAATGATAAAGGAAGTAATTGGTTACATGTTCAACTTACAAAACTTAAATGATTTTGAAATTTGTGTTGTCCTGGTTAAGAATGATGACTTTGCAATATTTTTTATACATAATTTTAAAGTTTTTGAATTTATTTTCCATTGGATTATTATTCAAACAAAGTTTTTCCCCGATTATTATGATAATGTTTTTTCTTCCTGATACCATTTCCAGTCTGTATTAAAAGAAGAAGGTTCGAGGTTAATTGGACACTACTAGTGTTGATGTTGTCAGGCAAAAAGAAAGAAATTTGCCATCAAGTGGCCTAGGATAAATCATCTTTATAAGAAACATCAAGTTATCATATTATTCCTAATTGTCATTGAGGACATTTGGTAGATTAATAATCCACGCACTGGATAAAATGTGGCTTTTTCAGAAAAAAAATGACGTCAAAAAGTTTGAAAGTAGCAGCTGTGAAAAGTTAAAAACACGAAAAAAATCTTCTGAGATCGTTATCAAGTCACATATATAATGCAGCAAAAATAATAAAAGAATTGGATGATATAGTCTTAAACTTGAACTCGCATTTTATTCCATGAGAAATTAGTGATGTTCAACGGCAGTCCATGATGTTAAATAAAGATTCAAAGTATGTCATAAACATGAAAGATTGACTCAGAGAGGTTGCAAACAATTTTGGACTTAAAGTAGAATTATCTAAGACTTGCAATGTCCACGAAACAATTGGTTCATGTGCTTTTATATTGTTTGTTATGCATGTGTTTGTTCGAATGATAGTTGTGACATGCACAAATTGCAATGTCATAAAATGTTGATGCAAAGGATACACCAAAAGAACTAACATTGAATTTTGTGTGTAATATGTTTAAAATCCTCAAGATATTCTTGACAATAGTACGACATATTACATTGTGCATTAAATTTTAGCTATACTTAATATAAATCATATAATCAAACGTGAAATATCATTTGTTTTGTTGCCAGTAAGAAATTGAATAAGTAAGGAGTTGATTGTCAAAAAGTACGTTTGCAAAATTTATATGGTGTGCGTAGTGGTCTCAACGAGTGAATTGCCTTTGAGCAAGTTCAAGGTTACACAATAGCTTCTATTTCCGGATTTGAAGGAAAGAAACATATTCAAGTAATTTACAAGCTGCCTAATTAAGAATTACAAGAATTAGCAATTAGCAATTAGCAATTGTGAAAAATGTTAATTTAATGTTTGTTGCAAGAATGTTGAATAGATAAACAGAAAATGGTACAAAAAGGGCATTAAGTATTCTTTTGCGGTCCATCGAGATAGAAACTAAATTATTGCTAACTAACAAAGGTAAGAGTTAGATATATGACATTGTTTATGGGAAAAGATGTATGTAGTCTCCAAGGGTTATGAAATGCTTCCAAGAATTGAAAATACATTTTCTGATGCTTGATTCATTAAGATAATTGATTGTTGTTCTTTGTGTGAAATTCCTCCCATTGAACATGAATGATTTATCAACATTTATGATATCAGATTGATTTTATGCTAATTGTTGTAGTGTATTAATGGATATTAATGATATTTTTTCTTCAGTCGCATGTTCGAATTAATGATTAAGTAGCGTAATTACACTCAAGAATCTTGAAATCAGTTTTCTTAACATTGTGAGTACAACTCTCACCTATGAGTGGTGTCATTTATTCTTGTTCCTTAGCATCCTCAAAACTTCAAAAATTTATGGTACGGCTGAAGAATTTAGGTTCCGTAGTTTATTATCAACTGCCGTTTAAAGTATGACAAAACTATTGTTGTTTAAGGTTTTAATATTTTTCATTTGGCCAAAGTGAAACTCGAAATATGTTTAAAAACTATATATTTTTGAGTCTTTTAGATATGTCTTCCATTAGAATTTTCTTCGCATTAGGTTTTTCCTCGATTATGATGCGCATATTTTCTTTCCTCGAGATACCATTTTAGCTATGTATCAAAGAAAAAATGTCAGTGTTTGTTAGACACTTCTAAACCGTCTTTATAAGAAAGATCAAATTATTATGTGAAAAATTATTGTCTTTGGGGATTGTTGGTAAATTATTGTACAATATTTTCATCTTTACGTTTTAATATCATCACTCGAATTAAAAGTGGCATTTTCTTCGAAAATGAAAAATGGCTCCATTAAAAAAGTTTGAAAGGGCCAATGGTGAGTTTGAAAGCAATATCTTCTAAAATCAGTTATCAAGTTTCTTAATACGGCGAAAACATAAATAGAAGGTTATAGTCTTCAACTTCAAATTGCATTTTCTTCTTTGCGAAATTGGTGTTGTTCAAGGGTAGTAGAAGAAGCCAAACAAATGTCCAGAGAAAACAATATGTAGGGGAAAACATAGAGAGGTTGCAAACAAATTTGGACTTTGTGGAGCAGAGCAACTAGGACTAGCATTGTCCACCAAAACACTGGTTTCTATGCTTTTATATTATTTGGTATTATGTTGTGTTGGAATGATAGTTGTGACGTGATCGAGTTGTAGTCATAAACATGATGAATGAAAAGAAACACTATAAAAATGGCATCAAAATTTATGTGTGATATGTTAAAAAATCTCAAGATCTGTGTTCTTTAATAGCACAATATTCCATTAATTTTTAGCTATATTAGTTTAATATTTGCGCTTATGCGCATATATTAATTCATTAAAAGATCTATTAAATTTTTTATTAAAAGATCTGTAAAAAAATCTGTTTCATAGAAGTATCATTTGCAAACTTCTTTTAAAGATCAATTAATGCATATATTAATTCAAGAGTCAAATGACACAAGATTAACAAGCTAAAAAAATAAAAAAACTTAGAAGAATTTTTATTTGCTTCTTCAAATATTCTTCAATTCTTCAAAAGTAAAATAAGCCAAAGCGAACATATATTCTTACTATTTCGAGGATTCCTCGAGTTCTTTCACCACTTAGAGCATCCTTAATGGTGACACTCTCATGAGTGTCATCACATTTATAATAATTAAAATAATATATATATTTAGACACCCAAGTATCTCAACTCAAAAAAATTGTCTTATGAGAGCTCTAGACCTCTAGTATATGACTTGCATACCCGCTATATCCAAATTCATCATTCAAATTGAATGTAGTATAAACATCACTCATGAATCTAAATTCATTAACTATAGCTATAGGCATAAGAGTCAAAAGAAATGATAATCATATAACCGGACATGTTCTTTACAATAGTCAATATGACACGTTGCACAATTCATTAGGCTCTTTGACTAGAGAAACAGCAATGCATATTTTTCAAGAGTTGGTAGTGAATTTTGACACAGAAAACATAGACATACCTCTTTGAGTTGGTCATATACTTGACATTATCATCATTATGTTCATCATTTTCAGTTCTCTGTACATATCGGAAGGTTGTCAAAAGCACGATCCATGTGAAGATATTGGCTCGTAATTGCAACATCACCTACGTAAGAGACTTGATCGATAAATCAAGATTTGCTCTTATCTAACAAGAAGGCGGAAAAATATGTTATAAAAAATGAATTATTGTTTTGTTTTCTTGTTAAATGCAAGTAAGGAGTCAAATAGTACGTTCGTGACATTTACATGAAAAGTGCAGTGGTCCCAACAAGCTTAACACGAGAAATATATTTTTTCCATGTTTGATTTGATTTGAGCTGTTTAGTGAAATATCTTTAAGCCAGTTCAACGTTACACAATGGCTTCTCACAAATTCGAATAAGTATATAGTTCGAATGGTACAAAAAAATCGTATATGAAATTATCAGAACCGAACTCTAATTATACGACTTCGCTGTTTGGTCAAATCAAATCTATCTGTTAAATGAAAGTGATTTCTTAACTTCAATATTCTCCCTTTTTGAACACAATCTCTCTTGTTTTCTACATGAGTTGGTAGTTGGTATCGCTGAGCAGATCACGACAACTTTTTCTATCTCATACGCTTTTAAGCTTAGATAATATTCTTTTAATTACATTTTGTAATTCTTTTGGTTCAGAAATGTCCCACTCTATATCTCATAATTTCGCATCCTTGTGAATATTTCTTCGTATATGTATGTCCAATTTACTTTCAACTAATATTTTCATTTCTTACTTATTTGCGACAAGATGTTGAAAATTGTTTGTTATTTCAGAACCAAGCTTTAAAAATGTGATCAACCAACAGTTTTACATTACCTCCTCCTTAAGATGTGAATATAAAAATGGGAGATTAGACCATCGTTCAAAATTTACTTAATTAGGTTTGTTATACTTGAAGCAAAAGCATTGGCTTTGGATTTCCTTGTTTGGCCATCAAACTCATACAAAAATCAGAGGGGAAAAAAGAAAAGACAGAGAGATGATACTTTACTTTGTAAAATAAATGTCTATAGTGGAGGATAGAAATAGGAAGAGACTGAAAAGCCAAGGAACAGTAAGCCGCCAACAGTTGCGACCGTGCGTTGTGAGATCCTTGAAGCCAACATGCTTCCTCCTACAACTGCTAACGATGTACATATTGTGTGTCCTACTGTTGCCCCTATGGCCACTCCTATTGCGTTCTTGTGTGTCGCCAACTTCGCATGAGACAAAAGTCCATCGTTTCAATCATACAAATTTTTAATCTCAAGAATAGAAAATGTTCAGAGAGTACTGAAAGATGATAGAGATGAGAAGGGATTTTTCTCTTACAGCTATTGTAGCAATCTGGCTACGGTCGCCCCATTCGGCTAGAAAGGTTAAGATGAAGGACTGCACAACAATACAAGAGAAGGTCAGTCAAAGTCATCTTATCTTTGAGGAAGAAAATTGAAATGTATGTAAGAAAGTAGAATTTTTTTTTCCAGTTATGCAGAGCTACTACCATAAAAACCAAAGGAAATTCCCAGCTAAACTAATGGTAAATAAGCAATTTCTCTGCCAGAATCGAGATATTGGACACTGAGAAGCATCAACATGCCCAATAGAATAATTACCTCTAGAAATATTGGAGTACAAAATCTTGAGAATAAGCGACGGAAGGGTGTCTTCCCTTGCCCTGACTCGAGCTTCTCTTCAACCTTTAGCACAGATAACGAGAAGTAAGTCAGCGTCATAGTCCAAAGGGAACAGCTACAAACAAGTCCAAATTATTGACAGCTTTGAATGTCAATTACTAATAAGAAAATCCGGGAAATCTCTTTCAATTAAGAAGCAAGCAAGAGGTAACATAAGTAGCTTGAGAACCACATACTTCCTCCATTTCCTTTTTCTGATTTGACTTTGAATCACTAGACCTCCAAGCAATGTAGAGTAGTCGAAAACCGAAAAAGGCATAGAGAACTGCATGTTCAAAAATGTAAAGTAAGACCTCCTTCAAGTGAGACTCAGATAGATAAACAAAGAAGCCACCAAAACTTTCGTTCAAACGTAACAATGCCAAGTAAATCGCTTTTCGTACCGTAGTGTGCAACACGAGAAATGATTATAAAACGAGAGAATTTTGGGATGAAAACGAACTACATTACATACCAGTAGCTGCGCTATTGGTGTGCTTCCTCGATATCAAATTTGGCACTATCCTACCAAGTCCAGTGGAAAGTATCTAAACAGAATTCAGTAGTACCATAACAATTAGACGTACTCTTTGTGGTATCGAAAAACACGCCACAATGAATATCATAAGTAATCTTGCACTTACAGTCATAACAAACAAAGCTGACAGTGCACCAGATAAAACCGTAGCTTTAGGATGCCGCATAGCCATCAATGCCGCTATTATAAACGTTTCATCCCCAATCTAACATATGAATCAGAAACAAAGATTACTCTCTTAACCTAAACAAGAACAACCAAATCAACACGAAATCGCATCCAAAGCAAACCTCGGTGACGAGGATCATGGAGAAACTCGAAATCAATGCATCAAATACACCAGGGCCAGTGGATTCAAGGTCGAGATTCAAACCAAGAGCACCAAGATTTTCTCCAGCAGCATTAAGTCCAATCCGATCAGTACCAATCTTCAAAACAAATTAAGAATCTATAATTCGCATCTAAAAACAAATTCTGATTCGAATCGAAAAAGCGAAAAGAGCAGATCGAGAAGAACATGTACCATTCCACGACGACCTAGCTCTTTACCAGATCCTTCAGATTCCTGCTTCTCATTATTACCAATTCCCGAATCCTAAATTTACAGGAGAAAAAGCGTTATACATCATTGAATCGATTCATCAACAGTTTCCATGAACGAAGGAGGTACCTGCGCAGAGATAGCGAAGGCGAAGATGGTAGCGACGAGAAGCAGGCGGGTGATGAAACCCGTACCCATGAGTGAATTCGAGATCTGTTTTCAGAGAGGAAGAAGATGAATCTCGATTTCAATTTCTTGGGATCTGAGAAATTGAGAACCCTAACGCGATTCAGTAAAGCATTGGAAGAATGGAGCCAAGGAAAGGAAGCAGCTGAGAAACAGAGATCTGTACGCGGATTTGAAAGATGTAACTGTAATGGAATTAATCAAATTTTCATATGGTTTACAAAAATAAACATATAAAAGGGGTGTTTTATTTCTTTTTACTAAGTTAACCACTATTAGTAAAACTATACATGAATAATCTCATTATTTATGGACTTGTAGACAAAATGTTCGGAATCTGTGTACTGTGATATTAGAATCAGGATATCAGATCCGGATTTCATATAATATACATAACATTTAGATTAAAAGATATTTTGAATCAAATTATTGGTTCAAGCGTTTAGATCTTAAAATTACAACCGGTATAATCATGAAAATTAGTTGCAATTTATTTTAGCGATAATTGGCTTAGCAAAATACTAGATAATGTGATAATTGCCAAAGTGATATTTAATTATTCATATTTTCAAAATACCAAAATTACCTCTCTCCGTCTCTCTCTCTCTCTACAATCTGGCCAAAGTGAATGGTGTTTTCGAGTTTACAATCTGGCCAAAGTGAATAGTGTTTTTGAGTTTATGAGTTAATAGTATCAAATACCCAATTTTCAACTTATTGAGTATTATTAGGCTTATTCACCTTTTATTTTATGAGAAGTTTATTCTAATTGTCGTTTTGCTCTACATTTTTTATAAAAAATGTCATTTTCCGAAAGTGGTATATGAAATTGCTATAAAGTGCATTGTTCACTATAATTTTTTACACATTTACCCTTTTTTTTTTCTTTTTTTTTTCTTCCTCTCTCTCTTTCTTTTTCTTTTTTATTTTTCTCTCTAGATGGTGGATGAGGGTGACCGGAGATGGAGTTAGAGACAGACTATAACGGAGACTAGGGCTGGGCGTTCGGATACCCGATCGGATTCGGGTCGGGTATTTCGGATTTTCGGGTATTTATTTTTGGAGATATAAAACCCTAGCGGGTATTATACATATACGGGTCAAGTATGGATCGGGTTCAGACGGGTTCCGGTATACCCGTATTCAACCCGAACTAGCCATTTGGTCAAAAAAGTAACATAAATTATATGAAACACAAGACCTTTATCATACTTGGAATGATGAAACACAAAGAAACACAAATGATGAAACACAAGTTCAGTTTAAATTACCAAGTGCAAACACAAATGCAGTTTAAAAGATGAAAAGAACACAAAGAAAGCCTAGACTTGGCTGACAAGTCTTAAGAAGCACACAATAAAAACACACAAATTCTCAAACAAGCCAAAAAAAGTCTTAAGAAACAGACAACAAGAACACAAAGCTTCCATCTTCAGTCTTCATTAGCTAGTCTACATTATCCTTATTCCCTAGTATATTATCCAGTAACTAATCAGTACCTAAGAAGAGGTAAAAGAAACCAAAACCATTCAAGAGTTTCAGAGATTACCTTGTAGATTTATGGCTGCAGGTTGATGGCTCCAAACTCTACAAAGTGAAAGTTTAAATAATCAGAATAAACTATATAAGTTGATAAATATTATGAAACAAATAGACAAGCAACATACCTCTTTCAAGATCATCTTCGTACTGGACATCTGCAAGGATTTGGCCATTGGTAAAGACCCTTGACTCAAACTTTATGTCTTGTTTCATCCATTGTTCAGTGCACATTAATACTTCAACCATGTAATGTGTCAAGCAGCTTCTGAATGGCTCTATAATTCTCCCACTAGTGCTAAATGCACTTTCACTAGCAACGGAAGAGACTTGCATAGCAAAGAGGTCCCTAGCCATACATGACAAGATTGGATACCTGGAAGAGTTCAGCTTCCACCAGGACAGGACATCATACTCAATTCCATTCAACAAATTCGGATTCTCAACATTTTTTTCTCAGGTATGCTTCTAACTCATTAGTATCTCTCACACCAATCTCTCTAAGCAGGGTGTTATATCTTTGCTCCACAGTGTTGTATCCATCTAGCATCTCATCATCAGGCGAATCAAACTGTGGTGGATCTTGAGATATTTGAGACTGAGACTGAGTTTGAGATGAATTATGAGGTGGATCCTGAGGCGGTTGAACATTAGCAGCAAGAGCAGCATTGTATCTATCCTCATACTCCTTGTACAAAGCACGCAACATTAAAATAACTGAATCACTTAACATTGAAGCAGATGAGCTGTCTTGACCATACATGTTTGCAAAACACATGTTTGCAAACTGCATCTTCTTCCTTGGATCAAAGACACTCACAATTATCACCATCTTGTTTATGTTTCTCAGTCCATCCCAGTACTTATCAAACTTCATGTACATCTCCTCAGCTTTGATTCTCACATCAATGTCACTACTAGAGCACAACATCTGAAGCTTGGATGCTATATTCACAATCTCTCCATAGCACTTGTGAGCATTCAGAGTTGTAGAAGCAGACACAACTAGTGTTGACTAGTAGAAGATTCCTAAAAACTTGGTCAACCCTTGAACATTATGCCAATCAGTCATTGAAGGAGGTCCAATCCTTTTCTTATCATAATCATACTCAAGGAAGTGGTCATTGTAGAGCTTGTCTTCAGACTCCATTCTATCAAATGCTGCTCTAAACTTCAGTGCTTGCTTAAGCATCAGATACGTAGAGTTCCATCTGGTCTTGACATCTAAAGGTAGACTACCCCTAGTAAACCTACCTAAGCCTACTGCCCTCTGCTCAAATGATTCTCTTCTACTTGTTCCAGATCTGACATAGGAGATACCATTACGAATTGCAGTAACATTTTGATCCAAATCTACCAACCCATCCTTCACTATCAAATTAATGATGTGACCAGCACATCTCATGTGAATATAGGCTCCATTCATCACTAAAGCTTCATCAGAGAGCAAGGAGAAACTATTCTGAAAACTACTAAGGGCATTACTGTTTGCAGAGGCATTATCCACATTAACACAGAATATCTTCTCAATTCCCCATTCACCTAAGCATTCTAAGAGGGTGTTGGCAATAGTATTACCTTTGTGGTCTGACACGTACTTGAAGCCTATGATCAGCTTGTTCAGTCGCCAGTTCTTGTCAATATAGTGAGCAGTAATCACCATGTAACTAGAACCTATGAAATGAAAACAACTAAAAGTTAGTAAGTAAAAGCAAAAGAAAGTCAGTTGGTAATACAAATGAAAGCAAATGTATAAATAACACTTTACCTGTGATTTGGAAAACCCAAATGTCTGTTGTTAGTGATACTCTTTGCTTGGTGGTTTGGAACCACTGTTTCATAGCCGATTTCCTTTGAACAAACATCTTCACAATATCTTTTGTTGTTGTTCTTCTTGAATGAGGCTTGGGCAGGTTGATCTTCACCAAAACCAATTAAACAGTTACAATTAGACATGTATGAACTAAAATAATTTGATGGAAACAAGAACTAAAAGTAACACTGACCTTATCGCAGAAGTTTTTAAATGCCACACTATCCACAAAGGACAGTGGTAACTCTCCAATTACCAGCATCTCATTAGTTGCTTCTCTAAAGATTTTTTTCAGAAACTCTTGCATATTGCAAGTGTCCTTCATTGTTGATAACCTTCTGATTCTTAGCTGGATTCTGACCATCTTCCCATGCTCTGTATTCCTTGCAGGTGTCCATATGATTCCACAGGTTCTTTGTCCCAGACTTACTTGGACAAGAGAACTCCTTTCTCCAGTAGTTGCAGACACACTTGTCACGGTTTGACTCAAGTCTTGTGAACACAACCCATACACCAGATCTTGAAGACAATGTTCTGGTCTTAGCATTATTTGCAGCCTCTGATCCACCATCTTGCTTCCTTTTACTCTTATCATTCGATTCTTGAGTTAAGGGTTCTCCTTCTTTATGGAGTACTTCATGATCATGCTCTGTGTTTCCATTATCATCATGCCTAGAGGAAGAGGAAGCCATCTGCATAAGACAGTATAACCATCATTAGGACTTATATCTAACTGGTAAGAATAAATCAAACTTAGAAACCAAAATCGCAGAATCACAATGTACTCCTCATTTTTTAATTAACTTCATAGTTCATATCAAAATCAACATAACTCCATTAATTTTGAAACAAAAATCTCATAATCAATAAAAACCCAAACTGAAAAATCAAAGTGTAAAATCCAAATCAAAATGAGAATATGAAAACCCACATCTCAGAATCAAAACCAGAACACAAAATCAAAAAACCAACAAAATTTTCGATGTATGATGACTAATCAAAATATTGAAATCGAAACCCTAAATCTAACTGCAATTAAACTCTAAATCTAATAGAAATCGAGGAAATGCCTGCAAACGTCTCTGGGAGTTCACTGATGGAGGAGAAGATGCGGTTTCGAGAAGTGATTGGAACGCCAGGATTGATGCTTCTGTGTGGTATATATCTTTGCTTTTTGCTTTGATATTGCAAAAAGGAGTCTCTAATGATGAAAGGAAGAGGAATCGACTCGACTATGCAGGCATATCGGAGAAATCGATCGATGTGTTCTAGGGATTTAGGGTTGCGGTGGTAGTGTATGTGTATAGAGTAAGATAGGTGTTTGTAATGATCGGGTTTTGTTTTGGGTTTCAGGTAATACCCGTACCCGGCCGGGTAACCGAACCAAATGATTTTACTAACCGATCGGATATTTAGCCTTACCCATACCGAACCCGGTTTTCGGGTCCGGTTCGAGTTCGGGTCTTCGGATCCGGATAATAAGCCCAGCCCTAACAGAGACAATACGGTGGACTAAATTTGGACAGGTATGTGGACTAAATCAAAAACAATGACAAAAATAGTAGACACTATACGGAAACAAAGATCGTAACAGTAGACAAAAATAGAAATCGTGGTCAACGGTGGTAGACATAGCCAAAGACGATGGTGGACATAATCGAAGATGATAGAAATGGGAATGGTGGACAAAATGGAAACTGTGAACGGTGGACAAAAAAGAAGAAACGGTGGACAACGATGACGGAGACGGTGGTTGACATTATCTTCGACTGTACAGACATAATCAAAGTCGGGGATAAGTTGTGGTAGTGGACAAAAAACAGATACAATATCATGTCAATCAAATGTCAGAGAACGAGAGTGGTTGTGTTTTGTGGGTAACTGCGTCTTTTCGCGTCTCCATTATGGCAGATTTTGTGACCTTTATTTTTTATGGCAGATTTTGTAACGTTTTTTTTAAAATGGCAATTAGAGGTATTTTCTCTTATTTTATCTTCAAATTTTTAATTATTTTCAGAAATTATTCATATGAATATTTAAATTTTAAAATTGTAGTCCGCATAATTATGATACTATGTTTTTTTTTGTCAACAGTTGTGAGTGATACTATGTTGTGATTTCATTTCATTTCATTTCTTTCGAATTTTTGTTTATTGATTTTCTCCGGAAAACTTCTCGACTTGTGTTAGAGAAATGTTTGTTCTTCCACATCATCACTTAAATCAAATCTTCGATAAGGTAGCTTGGTGAGCCCAAGCTAATATTGAATACATACAAAGTCATGCTTAAGTAATGGGCAAAAAGGTAAAAAAAAAAAAATGTAACCCTCACTTTAGGGACAAAGGTTGAAAAACATCTCAAACGAAATTTTAAAAGCTGAGAAACGGAAATTTTTAAAAACCACACTTTGCAATGAAAGAAGATCCCCCCGGTAGGTTGAAGCTTATGTAGATGATATATCTATAAGTTTCTTTCATTTACATCTTACAAGTAAATAATGTTTCTCTTTGTAGATCATGCTTAATGAGGCAATCGAGGGAAGATTCATATTTGTTGACAACTAATTATGAAAAACACATGCAAGTAAGCTTATCTATTTCTCTGTTTATTTAATTATGTTAAATTTAAATGTTGTGGAAACAATTGGCACATATCCCCCAACATACACATAAGAATCATAAGATCAACCAGGAAATATTATTGCACTGAAGGGAGTGCTCAAATCTATTGCAAATGGAGATTCTCACATTCCCTTTATTCAGGAAGCTAGTCATGTAACGCCTTGCGAAATTCATGTTTTACCACCTTATACTTAAGAAAATTTCCCTGTTCAAGATATCACTTTCTATTTTTGATGTAATCTAATGATATAGTGAGTAGCCCATACGAACAAGACTTTAGACAAAATAAAAAATGTTTATAGTTCGTGGATTTCATATAAGAATGGAGAGGAGGGGGAAATGATGATGAATTCTGCTGATATTTTTGGGATCAATAATATATGCAATGATGAGTTTGTTTTTTTTTTTTTTTTTTCCGTCCAAATTCATTAAAAGGCCATAAGGCCAAAGAAGATTACAAACCAAGCCCATTAATACCCAATAAAGCCCATACAAAGATACTCTCTCCGTTTCATAATGTAAGATGTTTTAAACATTTTGTTTTGTTTCAAAATATAAAATGTTTTGACAATCTTATGTACTTTTTAACTTTATTGAATATTCTTCAACCAATACTATTATGTAGTTTTTCTTTTTGTTGGTTAAAATGTTTTTTTTTATATTTTTAAAATGTTATTTTTTAAAGTAAAAATAGTTTCTTAATATTTGTGTTTTTTGCTAAAACGTCTTATATTATAAAATAAAACGGAGGGAGTATAACAATTAAAGCAAATAAAACACGTGTCGAACACGTGTTGATTTTAGGTATTAACAGGGATGATGAACAGAAGCTCCGATTTGCACCAAATCAAAGCAGATTCGACTTAAATTTCTTCGATTGTGTTATAGGAAATACGAAAGGGGAGATGAAGACACGTGGACATGGATTCGACGGCTGAGATCTTGTGCCAAAAGAGTGGAGATGCTTAAAAAGAACGCATAAACAGATTTTGATTCATAATCGAATATTGTTGAAATTGTTTTCTTCTTTGTTACTTTCTTTTCTCTGTAATTCACAAATCAATTCAAGAATGTTTGAGGAATTCTTCTCTTGCACTTGAATTAGGGATTGTTATTTTATTTGATAAAGAGAAACTGATGTTCATAAAACAACAATTGATAAAGCTCAAGGTTCTAATCCGCCACAAAACCTTGAGCTTGAGTTTCTAGTGGATACTGTGGCGGATTAGAAGTCCTGAAACCGACTGTGTCGCTTGAGACGATAGGTAAGATGAGTGAGAAGAGGCTCCATCGCCGGTGGATCTAGCAGCTCCACCTATTTTGGCTTGGGAAGTCGACCCAACGGCTAAGTAATCGCCTATCCTGTTTGTGAATTCGCAACTTCCTGTGAGGCCACGCCTTTGGCTGCGTGGGAAGTCGCACCTCCGCCTGAGCGCATAACTTATCTTGTATTAGCACAACCGAGTCCGCCATTTGATCTTCCTGCATCGGAAGATCTACTGCTTCTTCCGGTTGGTCTACCACCGCGACCTCTTTTAAGTAGAGGTCTCACTGCCATCAGTGAACGAAATCGGGAGAGAGGTTTATCGAGACTTGGAAACATTCCAAACCCGAGATAAATAAATTAAAAGTGAGAA
Organism: Draba incana; assembly: GCA_963576765.1. Lineage (NCBI taxonomy): Eukaryota > Viridiplantae > Streptophyta > Magnoliopsida > Brassicales > Brassicaceae > Draba > Draba incana. Next base: position 36,133,528 of record OY755204.1, read on the forward strand.
TGAAAGTGAGAGTGAGAAAGAGATCCAAGTCGAAAAGAAAAGGAAAGGGAAGAACTTTGTTGGTAATCACTGTTGAAAGTTAAACTTGATTTTGGATCAAGATTAATTATTGGATTAATAATCCAATATTCTAATATTGGGCCAAACCCAATACTTGATCCATGTTCTAGAGTTTTCTCTAGAAAATATCTAAATCTCCACCTCCTTAAAATGTTCTAGAATATGGTAGAGAATAAGCATCTAGATATTTCCATGAAATTATCTAGATAATTGTAATAAAATAATGTTAGAACTCTCTAGATTTAGGACTATAATAATCTAGATATTTTGTACCTTGGAGGCTATAAATACCTCCTTCCCCTTTCATTTGTAATCAAGTTGTTCCAACAAAAATCTCTAAGTAATAAAATCTTCTACTTCTTAAAATTTCTATTCTCTCCAAATTTCTCAAATACATTCTCCATCTCTTTAAAACTTTTATTTCCAACAAATTGGTATCAGAGCGTTAGGTTCCTAAAGATGGCGAGTAGCGGCATTCCCTTCCAAGTCCCGATGCTTACAAAGAGCAACTACGATAATTGGAGTCTAAGGATGACGGCGATTCTAGGAGCACATGACGTGTGGGAGATAGTCGTTAAAGGCTACGATGAACCGGAGAACGAAGCTAGTGTATCTCAAACTCAAAAGGATAGTTTGAGAGACTCAAGGAAGAGAGACAAGAAAGCTCTCTGTCTAATCTATCAAGGATTAGATGAAGACACGTTCGAGAAGGTCGCGGGAGCAAAGTCGGCCAAAGAAGCATGGGAAAAACTTCGAACCTCTTACAAGGGTGCGGAACAAGTCAAGAAGGTACGTCTTCAAACTCTAAGAGGAGAATTTGAAGCGTTGCAAATGAAGGAAGGTGAACTCGTCTCCGATTATTTTTCAAGGGTTTTAACGGTTACTAATAACCTTAAAAGAAATGGAGAGAAGTTAGACGAAGTAAGAATCATGGAGAAGGTTCTTAGATCGTTGGATCCAAAATTTGAGCATATAGTCACCGTGATCGAAGAAACAAAGGATTTGGAGGATATGACAATGGAGCAACTTCTTGGATCCCTACAAGCGTATGAAGAAAAGAAGAAGAAAAAAGAAGATATCGCAGACCAAGTACTCAAGATGCGGATTGATGAAACTAAAGAAGAAAGTGGTCGAAGCCAACAAAGACGTGGTGGTGGCCAATTCCGAGGACGAGGTCGCGGATATGGAAATGGACGAGGTTGGAGACCATATGAAGACAATACCAACCAAAGAGGAGAAAGTTCTTCAAGAGGTCGTGGGAGAGGAAATCCAAGACCAAGGTACGACAAGTCAAATGTTAAATGCTATAATTGTGGGAAGTTTGGTCATTATGCTTCCGAATGTAAAGCTCCTCACAACAAAAGAGTTGAAGAGAAGGCGAACTATGTTGAAGAAAGAAGCGGCGAAGGAGATATGTTGTTGATGGCGTGCAAGAATGATGGAAAGGAAGAAAACCACAAGTGGTTCCTCGATAGTGGTGCAAGCAATCACATGTGCGGGCAAAGAAGCATGTTCGTGGAGCTTGATGAATCGGTGAAAGGAAACGTGGCTTTAGGAGATGAATCGAAGATGGAGGTGAAAGGTAAAGGAAATATTCTCATCCGATTGAAGAATGGAGATCACCAATTTATATCCAACGTCTACTATATTCCAAGCATGAAGACTAACATCTTGAGCCTTGGAGAACTCTTAGAGAAAGGTTATGATATTCGCTTAAAAGATAATCACCTTTCTATAAGAGACCAAGGAAGCAATCTCATTACTAAGGTACCGATGTCAAGAAACCGAATGTTTATACTTAACATTCAAAGTGACATCGCGCAATGTCTCAAGATGTGCTACAAAGAGGATTCATGGCTTTGGCATCTTCGATTCGGGCATCTCAACTTTGGAGGATTAGAGCTTCTTTCAAAGAAGGAAATGGTGAGAGGTTTGCCCTGCATAAACCATCCAAATCAAGTGTGTGAAGGGTGTTTACTTGGAAAACAATTCAAAATGGGTTTTCCAAAGGAGTCAAGTACAAGAGCTCGAAAGCCGCTGGAACTCATACACACGGACGTGTGTGGTCCGATCAAGCCAAGATCACTCGGTAAAAATAACTATTTCCTTCTCTTTATTGATGATTTTTCAAGAAAAACATGGGTTTACTTTTTAAAGGAGAAATCAGAAGTTTTTGAAAACTTTAAAAAGTTTAAAGCCCATGTCGAGAAGGAAAGTGGCCTTGTGATCAAAGCCATGAGATCTGACCGTGGAGGAGAGTTCACGTCCAAAGAATTTTTGAAGTATTGTGAAGATAATGGCATTCGAAGACAATTAACGGTGCCCAGATCCCCTCAACAAAACGGAGTAGCAGAAAGGAAGAACAAAACAATCCTTGAGATGGCGAGAAGCATGCTAAAAAGTAAGAAACTACCAAAGGAGTTTTGGGCAGAAGCAGTTGCGTGTGCAGTTTATATTTCAAATCGATCTCCGACAAGAAGTGTTTGGGGGAAAACACCACAAGAAGCTTGGAGTGGAAGAAAGCCCAGTGTTTCTCATCTAAGAGTCTTTGGAAGCATTGCTCATGCTCATGTACCGGACGAGAAGCGGAGCAAACTAGATGATAAAAGCAAGAAGTACATCTTCATTGGTTATGACGCCAACTCCAAAGGCTACAAGCTCTACGATCCTAACACAAAGAAGACAATCACAAGCAGAAATGTCATCTTTGATGAAGAAGGAGAATGGGATTGGAGATCAAATAGTGAAGATTATAACTTCTTTCCACATTTTGAAGAAGAAGACTTGGAGCAACCAAGAGAAGAGCCCATTACACCACCAACTTCACCAACACCTAGTTCTCAAAGAGATCAAAGCTCAAGTGAAAGGAGTCCACGTTTTAGGAGTATACAAGAGCTTTATGAGGTAACCGAAAACCAAGACAATCTTACCTTATTTTGCCTATTTGCGGATTGTGAGCCCATGAACTTCCAAGAAGCTATGGAAGAGAAGACATGGCGAAATGCAATGGATGAAGAAATCAAGGCGATACAAAAGAATGATACTTGGGAGTTAGCATCACTTCTAAATGGGCACAAGGCGATCGGTGTGAAGTGGGTGTACAAAGCAAAGAAGAATTCTAAAGGAGAAGTTGAAAGGCACAAGGCAAGATTGGTGGCAAAAGGCTATAGTCAAAGAGCCGGAATCGACTATGATGAGGTATTCGCTCCTGTGGCTCGTTTAGAAACTGTTCGACTAATCCTTTCATTGGCGGCTCAAAACAATTGGAAGATACATCAAATGGATGTCAAATCAGCCTTCTTAAATGGAGATCTTGAAGAAGAAGTTTACATTGAGCAACCACAAGGCTACATAGTCAAGGGTGAAGAAGACAAGGTCTTAAGGTTGAAGAAGGCACTTTATGGCTTAAAACAAGCCCCAAGAGCTTGGAATACTCGGATTGATAAGTATTTCAAGGAAAAAGACTTCATCAAGTGTCCATATGAGTATGCACTCTATATCAAAATTCAAAATGAAGATATATTGATCGCATGCTTATATGTAGATGACTTGATATTCACCGGTAGTAATCCAAGAATGTTCGAGGAGTTCAAGATGGAGATGACGAAAGAATTCGAGATGACGGACATTGGATTGATGTCTTACTACCTTGGGATTGAAGTTAAGCAAGAAGATAATGGAATCTTCATTACTCAAGAAGGCTATGCTAATGAGGTACTTAAGAAGTTCAAGATGGATGACTCAAACCCAGTTAGTACACCAATGGAATGTGGAGCCAAGTTATCAAAGCATGAAGAGGGAGAAATGGTGGATCCAACACTCTTTAAGAGTTTGGTAGGAAGTCTACGCTACTTAACGTGCACTAGGCCTGACATCTTATATGCAGTCGGAGTTGTTAGTCGCTACATGGAGCATCCAACAACAACTCATTTCAAGGCGGCTAAGAGGATCCTTCGCTATATCAAAGGTACTATAGACTTTGGCTTATATTACTCTAGCTCTAACGATTACAAGCTTGTTGGATATAGCGATAGCGATTGGGGTGGGGACGTTGATGATCGAAAAAGCACAAGTGGCTTCGTGTTCTATGTTGGAGATACAGCTTTCACATGGATGTCAAAGAAGCAGCCGATTGTAACGCTTTCTACTTGCGAAGCAGAGTACGTAGCAGCCACTTCTTGTGTTTGTCATACCATTTGGTTACGAAATCTCTTAAAGGAGTTGAGCTTGGCACAAGAAGAGCCAACGAAGATTTTTGTGGATAACAAGTCAGCAATTGCTTTGGCTAAGAACCCAGTCTTCCATGATCGAAGTAAGCACATTGACACGCGCTATCACTACATCAGAGAGTGTGTCACCAAGAAGGAAGTGCAATTGGAGTATGTGAAGACGAATGATCAAGTTGCTGATATTTTCACCAAGCCACTTAAGCGCGAAGATTTTATCAAGATGAGGAGTTTGCTTGGAGTAGCAAAATCAAGTTTAAGAGGGGGTGTTGAAAGTTAAACTTGATTTTGGATCAAGATTAATTATTGGATTAATAATCCAATATTCTAATATTTGGCCAAACCCAATACTTGATCCATGTTCTAGAGTTTTCTCTAGAAAATATCTAAATCTCCACCTCCTTAAAATGTTCTAGAATATGGTAGAGAATAAGCATCTAGATATTTCCATGAAATTATCTAGATAATTGTAATAAAATAATGTTAGAACTCTCTAGATTTAGGACTATAATAATCTAGATATTTTGTACCTTGGAGGCTATAAATACCTCCTTCCCCTTTCATTTGTAATCAAGTTGTTCCAACAAAAATCTCTAAGTAATAAAATCTTCTACTTCTTAAAATTTCTATTCTCTCCAAATTTCTCAAATACATTCTCCATCTCTTTAAAACTTTTATTTCCAACAATCACCACAGATCGAGATTGAGAGAGAAAGCAAAAGAAATTAGGGTTCGTACAAGTGATTGGGGATCTGATATTTGGATGTTTATTTTAGGGGGAATTATTTTAAGGGAGAATTATTATCCCGCCTAAAAGTCCAAAAAATTTCACCAAGAGCCTAAAATAATTCGAATCTGTTTATGTTGAAAATTCAAAAAATTTTAAATTGGTCACAAAGTAATTACTAATTGGGAATGCGTCACAAAATAGTTACAAATTACTGACATTTTCGTGATATTATTTTACCGTCACAACATTATACCCTAAACCCTAAATATTTTAAACCATAGAAGTAGTTCACATGATTAACCAACCATGTTTATTCGTATTTTAGGAAGTATATGCAAAGTTAAAAGTTCTACTCTAATACAAATTAACAAAATTATGCAAATTTACATACTTCACCATTTTTACCCTATAAACATATGTAATACATGTAAAGATGTATACATGTTTCATCAAATCCAAAGTTAAATGTTTTGAAGAAGCTTATTCTATATTTTGGGTAAAAAGTAGTTAATTCACCTAAAGATACTTAAAACTACATATGTTAACAATTTTATTTTGTTGTTTTCACCATATACATACGGATGAGTGGGTAAATAGAAGCAAATCAATCACATTTTACTATATTAGTCACAAAGTAGTCGCTAGGTGGTGGTTATTTAAGGACTGTTTTGTGACTATATGTGTAAAAACTAAAAAGGGGTTAAAAAATATTGAACCAGAGAAACGAACCTTAGACACCTAAGTCAAATGAACATCTACTCAATCCAATTGAGCTATTGTAACAATTCAACAAGTTGTTCTATCTATAAACAAACAAATGCTTTGCTTTTAATAAATCAAATGTTATTGGAACCTAAAACATGGGAGTTTGCTTTAATTTTACCACGTTGCCGACATGTTTGTTTGGTTGCAGTTTTTTTTTTTTAATCCTCTTGTTGTCGACATAAACGTTGTGATTCAATTGTGATTCTTTTACAATGACGAAACAGACAGTCACAAAATAGTCTCATATGTGTGACTGTTTTACGACGACTTGTAAACCCTTGAATAACAGTCTTAAATTAGTCGCTTATTTCTAACGTTTTTACGACTATAATTATTGGTCGCAAATGTGTGACTGATTTGATATTATTTTATGTGTAGTCACGAATGTGTCACAGAACAGTCCCAAATGAGTCGCAAAGTTTTGTGACTGAATAAACATTCACAAGAAGTAGTCACTCATTATCTGTTTTCTTGTAGTGCCACGACGTCGGTATAAACCGGACGCCGGGCAAGATCTGGATCGTTGTTCTACTTTTTTAGAGAGAAGGTAGAGAGAAAAATGTGGTTTTAAAATGAAAATTAGTCCTAATGCAATGATGAGTTTGTTTACAAACTCCAATTTGAGAAGAAGCAATAAGAAATATAAAAGATGATGCACAAGGTGAAGTAATCACTAATTGTTTTCTTTCTCTTTTTTCTCGATTTTCGATCGACATCCTCTTTTCTGATGCTCTGATGCAATTTCATTTTGGAATATGAGATTAGAGAAAATTGGAAAGTGTGTTCCACTACCATACTCTTTTTTGTTGAAGAATAAAAATAAAATAAAAATGATGCATGCTCTCAGCTTTCATCCTCTACATTGAAAATGACTGATTCTCTTTAATTTCATTATGTGAATAAGAAGCTTCTAAAGCTGATGATGTAAGTTTTACTAAAAACTTTATGTTCAAGATTTTGGTCAAATCACGAAAATGGTAGGTTTCTTCTGCCATAGTCCTGATAGAAGTTTTGAATGCTGATAAAGGTCAAAGGATATTAAGTAACATGCATATATGGTGGTGAGAGGCATGTGACAAAGTATGAACCCTGTAAATGAAGCTAAGAAGAGGAAGCTTAGGTTCCAAAACGAATATAGTATAGCTTGTTGGCTATTAGGAAGAGGTTGAGACATTAAACACTGAGATCCACATAGACTTTAGATTTTGCCGATTGAGTTCAGTACTCAACTTAAAGCCGATCTATTATCTATATGCACGTAAATGATGCCAAAATGAAAAAGGAATAAATACCAAAAACATAGAAAATGCATTAGTTGATAAATTTAGATATCATACCATATTGTTTTTATCCCTTCTTATCTTCTTGTATGAGAATTGGTGATTAGACAGTATTATTAAGGGATTAGTGAGAAAAAAAATTCACGTGCGCAGGTATTAGTCTAGTGTTTCTGAATAATTAGTTTTTCTAAAACTAAAAAATCTAAAATCTTAAACTACGAATATTCGATATTATGAAGAAAAAAAAAGAATATTCGATATTGTCTCAAATTCCACCGCTAATATTTTATACAATATCTGATTTAGTTTAACAAGTTTCAAATTTGTTGTACACATTTTTTAGTGTATGGATGTTTGACTATAGAATTACCAAGTTAAAGAGAAAGATAGGTGAGGTATTTTTTCATATGGAAGTACACAGTGGCGAATCCAAAATCATTTTTCATAGGGGGCATTAACCCAATTTCTAAAAAAAGTTTAAGGGGGCAATTAACCAATTACTTAAAGAAACTTAAGAAAAAAAAAAAAAATTCATCATGGTGGGCATATGCCTCTCATGCCAATACTCTGGCTTCGCCACTGGAAGTACATATACTTTAAATTATTTCATATATATTTTGTAAACATAAACAAAATAAAACATACTCTTTACACAAAGATGCAACATAGCTAGCACGTAAGATGAAGAAAAGAACACAATAGTCTGAACATTACTTTAATTCTTATCCCATCTATACATGAGCCTCATCGGCGTACCTTTAGTTGAGAAATAAATAGCATCATCTCGTGCGTCCCATGTATATAATTCGTCACATCTACCATAATGACCAGCTTCATATGCTACAAAAAATTTATGATACTCAAAATTAGCTCCTTTCCACAAATCACATCTAAATATCGTTTCTAGAAAGAAATGATCACGAAAACTAAAATTGTATGCAACATCTTTAAATTTCATGAAATGGAAGCCTAGATCGTCGTCTCTTGATTTACAATGGACTTGAAGGATGCTAAAGCTTAAAGAAAGATTGTTCTGAATAACTACGGTATTTTTAGGGCACTTAGCATCATTAGATCCAACATGCAAAACTATTATGAGAGACAACAAAATAAATACAAGATTCATAGCTCTCACTACAAGAAAACAGCCGCAAATCCGACAGCATTTCCGACAGACTTTAATTCTGTCGGAAATTTCCGACAGATTCCCGATTGCTTACCAACGGAACTAAAATTTTTCACTTCTGTCGGAATTATTTCCGACAGACAATAAAACCGTCGGAAATCGCTCGGAATGTCGGACGGTGTAACTAGCCGACGTCGACGCCGGAGGAGATGCCGGCGGTTTGTCGGAAATCTGTCGGAAATAAATTGCCGTTAACAATTTCCGACAGATTTCCTACAGACACTCAAATGTCTGTAGGAAATCTGTCGGAAAAATAGCCGTTATTATAGCCGTTATTATATCCGTTGTCTTTCCGACAGATTTCCTACAGATTTCCTACGGTCAGCGTTTTTATATATATGATTCCACACATCTTCATTCACTCACAACAACAACAACTTCCAATCAAACATTTGTTAGAAAAAATCGTTAAGAGAGTGAGATGTCATCTTCTAGATATTATAGATCGTGGATGGATGAAGAGATGTATGATCCGGAGTCGAAAGCATTAAATCAAAGTTATGCACGAGGTATATGCGAGTTCATGGAGGTTGTCGGGAATCGAAAGGTAATAAAATGTCCATGTTTAAATTGTTGCAATTCGCGTAATTTTAAGGTAGAACAAGTTTGGCATCACTTGTATAGGGATGGTTTTATGCCGGGATACAAAATTTGGTTTTATCATGGAGAAACTAATTATGATGGTGGTAGTAGTAGCAGTGCACCATATGTTGCGGATAGCTTAGGCGAACATAGAACGGATAGCTTAGGCGAACATAGAACGGAAGTAGATTTTGGTGTAGGTACCGCTGAGATGGTTCATGATGCGTTTAGAGAGAATTTGCCATCGATCGTAATAGGGGAGGATAGAGTAGAAGAACCAAATGAAGAAGCTAGAAGATTTTTGGAAATGTTAGACGCAGGGAAGCAGCCATTATATCATGGGTGTAGAGACGGACATTCACCTTTATCAACTGCTAGTAGACTGATGACCCTTAAGACGGACTTCAATTTGGCGGAAGAGTGTGTTGATGCGATAGCAGATTTTGTGAGGGATATTTTGCCTGAAGATAATCAGGCACCTGCATCATACTACGAGGTACAGAAACTCGTAGCTGGTCTTGGTATGCCGTATCAGGTGATAGACGTATGCATCGACAACTGTATGCTATATTGGAGAGAAGACAAAGACCGGAGAAGATGTAGATTTTGTTGTAAACCACGGTATCAGGATACTGGTGGCAGAGTTCCAATTCCATATAAACGTATGTGGTACTTACCATTGACAGCAAGGTTAAAGAGGTTATATCAATCTGCGCGAACGGCAGAAGAAATGAGATGGCATGCAGAGCATCGTCAAGATGGAGAGATTACACATCCTTCAGATGCAAAAGCGTGGAAACGTTTTCAAATGTTGAATCCGGATTTTGCATACGAGCCAAGAAATGTGTACCTCGGGTTAAGTACGGATGGTTTCAACCCATTTGGGAAGCATGGAAGGCAGTATTCTTTGTGGCCCGTAATCCTAACACCGTACAATTTGCCCCCTGGTGTGTGCATGCGTCGAGAGTTTTTATTCCTCTCCCTTCTAATTCCCGGCTCTGAGCATCCGAAGAGATCACTTGATGTATTCCTCCAGCCATTGATTTATGAGTTACAAATGCTATGGAGTCACGGTGTCGAAGCGTTTGATGTTTCACGGCGGGAGAATTTCCATATGCGTGCGGTCCTTATGTGGACTATTAGCGATTTCCCAGCATACGGTATGCTATCTGGATGGACTACTCATGGAAGATTATCGTGCCCGTTTTGCCATGACGACACTGACGCTTTCCAATTGAGGAATGGAAGAAAGCCATGTTGGTTTGATTGCCATAGAAGGTTTCTACCGGACGGCCACCCATATCGTCGGTCTAAAAGATTATTTAAGAAAAATAACCAAGTGGTTGATGCTCCAATTGATGAGATAGACGGTCGTACTATATTGGAGCAGTTGAGAGATTTTGGTGCTGATAGGACTCCTGATTGTGGGGGTAATGGGCATGAACCTCTTTGTGGTGTAGGGGAAGCTCATAACTGGCACAAGAAGAGTATATTTTGGGATTTGCCGTATTGGAAGGATCATTTATTAAGGCACAACCTCGATGTGATGCATGTTGAAAAGAATTTCTTTGACAACATCATGAATACGGTGTTAAACGTCCCGGGAAAGACAAAAGACAATGTGAAGTCTAGGATGGATGTTTCAATGATTTGCAACCGTGATTATCTTGAACGTCTTCCCGATGGCACATATCCTTTTCCTCCGTACCGATTGCAAAAAGAAAAGGTCAGAGCGTTTTTCCGGTGGATTAAAGACGAAGTTAAATTCACTGATGGATATGCAGCTAATCTGGGTAACTGCGTAGATTCGCAAAACCTAAAGTTTATGGGAATGAAGAGTCATGATTGTCATGTAGTGATGCAGAGGCTTCTTCCATTTGCTTTTACCCATCTCCTTCCTCAAACAGTCCACGAAGCTATTGCAGCTGTTGGTGCTTTCTTTAGGGATTTATGCACGAGGACACTTACAGTTGAGGGGATCCGCAAATTAGATGCCAATATACCAGTGATCCTTTGCAATCTTGAGAACACAAATCGACGGAGAAAACCACCAAAATCGCCGCCGCCGCCTTTTTCCTCCGCCGCCGATCCTCTCTCCCGACGTTTCCGGGTCTCCGGCGTTTGTTCTTTCTCCCACCGGATCGCCGTTCGTTCTTCTCTCTCCCACCGGATTTCCGGCGTTTGTTCTTCTCCTCGATTCTTCACCGCCGGTCGTTCTTCTCCGGCGTTCGTTCTTCTCTTCCAGTCATGGATGATATTCCTTCACATTTGTAAGAAAACCTCTAATTCCTAATTCCTTTTGGTTTGTGAATTGATTTGTGAATTAGGATTAGAGAATTGATTTGTGAATTGGTTTGTGAATTGATTTTGTGAATTGATTTGTGAATATGGTAATGTTGAAAAATTTAGGATTTATAATAAACACTTAGCATTTATAAAAATTTTAAGGATTTATAAAAAAAAATTTGGTAATGTTGAAAAATTTATGAATTAGGATTAACATTTTTAAGGATTTATAAATAATAGTTTGCATTTTAAGGATTTATAAAAAATTGTTAGCATTTTAAAGGATTTATACAATTTTATAAACTGATTTAATCAAATTTATAAAAAATTTGATTTTTAAGAATTTAAAAATCTCAATTCTATAATTTAAAAATTTTTAAATAGCAATTCTATAATTTAAAAATAGCAATTCTATAATTTAAAATTAGCAATTATATAATTAAAAATAGCAATTCTATAATTTAAAAATAGCAATTTTATAATTTAAAAATAACAATTCTATAATTTAAAAATAGCATTTTAAAGGATTTATAAAAAATTATAATATGATTTATCTACAAAATTCTATAATTTAAAAATGGTTACAATTCTTTATTAAAATTTTTTAAAAAAACACATAAATCTCTTACATTTTTTAAAAAATTAAAAAATTAAAACTTTAAAAATTTTAAAATTTAAAATCTATATCCCTAAAATCTATATCCCTAAAATCTATATATAAATATAGGGATTATAGTGGTTTCCGAGCATCTGGCGGCGGGGCCAGCGGCGAACGTCGTCGTCGTCGTCAGAGTAGACCTGATGCGGCTACGACGTCTGCACCATCACCGTCGTCTACACCTGTACAGACGCCGGAGATACCACCAGCCGCCACACTACCGTCCCAGATTAGCGTCGAGGACTTCGTGGGTCTTCCTGGACGAGGGCAAATACCTACGCTCCATCCAGACCAGATCGGTAGAGACACATGGTAAGTTTTGTTACATTTTTTCTTTTTTTTACTAATTTAATTTAATTGTCACTAATGTAATTATATTGTTAATTTTTTTTTTCTTAGGTTTGATGATTCTCGAAGCGGGATTTCGAAGTCCCTCAACAAGATGGAATGTTCTTTGCTCCGCTTTCCGTATCCAACGTACGGCAAAATGCCACCGGAGGATCAAGAATTGTGGTTTCGCACATTTGCGGTAAGTCATCTGTTTTCACAATTTTTACTTTCATTTAAAGTATTATTTTTTTAATTTAATTTTTCTTTTTTCAGCAAGAATTTAAGTGGGACCCACACTTGACCGCAACGGTCAGGAGGGACTTCGACTCATACGCAGGAAAGCACTACTCGCACAAGGTGTTCGAGTGGAAGGATAAGTGGCTACACGGTGAGGTGCCAAAGGAGATGGTTGAGAAGCCGGAATTGTGGAACGGGTTCATCGCCTATTGGCAACTACAGGAGACCAAGGCGATTTCTTCATATCACTCTAGCAACCGGAACAGCGACCGCAAGGGCAAGGGTAAAGCCACCCACAACCTCGGAGCTACCAGCAAGAAGACAAAGGCTAGAGATATGGTATGTTTTTTATGCCATTCTTTGATTTTTATTAATTTTTTTTTAGTTTTATACATTTATATGAAATAAATATCTAACAACTGCAGGCTAAGGAGTTGGGTCGGGACCCCAACTACGTTGAACTTCTGGTAGCAACACACACCAACAAGGATGGTGTCGTCCAGGATCCGGTAGCTCGGGAGATTCAGCATGCCGTCCAAATAATGGAAGAAGACTATATTCTGTCTCAGCCACAAACGGAAGGAACCCCTCCCCTCACCGAAGCCCCGGACGAGATCATCAACCAATTCGTCTTAAAGGTATGTAAAATTTAAAATACTTATCAAGTCTTTTTCATTAATTGAAATTTCTTCCCCAGGTTGCTCCGCAGAGCAAAGGGCGGATTTATGGTATTCCCGACGATGCAGCATCATCGGGGTCTTCTTGTTACAACAGCGAGTCATCCGAGCTGAGAGCCCAGATGAAGGAAAAGGAGGCCGAAATTGAAAGTTTGAAGACGACGGTCCTGAAGATACAAGATGAAGCTGCGGCGGACCGGGAACAGGCGAAGAAGGACCGGGAGGCGATGCAACAGATGATGGCGCAGTTAGTTTCCTCGGGTTTGCTTCCGCGGCCGCCGCCGCCCACCGCTTAGATTTAAATTGTTTCAATCGTTTTGTAATACAATTTAACTTTTTATTTTAAATTAAATATTTTTATTTCAATTTATATAATTTAAAATTTTAAATTACAAATTTATATTAAATTAATAATAATTAAATTTATTTTTATTTTTACTAATTTCTACGAACCAGTCGGAAATCTGTCGGAAATACACTGTCGGAACTCAGTCGGAAATAAACCTGTCGGAACGCAGTCGGAAATACACCTGTCGGAACTCAGTCGGAACGTTGTCGGTTTAGATGTTGTCGGAAACTGTCGGAAATCTGTCGGAATATTGTTCCGACAGATTTCCGACAGACGTATTTCCGACTGCGTTCCGACAGGTTGCCGGAGACTTGTTTCCGACAGGGTTTCTACAGCTCACCGGATTCCGGCGAGCTGTCGGACCTCTGTCGGAAATACGTCTGTCGGAAATCTGTCGGAATTTGTGACGGATTTCCGACAGAATTATCATTTCCGACAATCTAGAACGGACGGATATATCCGTCGGAAATCTGTCGGAAAATGCCATTTCCTACAGATTTCCGACGGATATTTCCGTCAGTTTCTCGATGTTTTCTTGTAGTGTCTTTTTAAATCTTATTCTCTTAAAATCTGGGAAAATCGGAAAATACTAATAATGTGTTCATGTTTTTACAGATTTATAGACTTTGTAGATTTCTCAAATGTCAACAATGGTTGTTTCAATCCCTTTAATTTGACATTTGGATTCCATTTGACAAATTTACCTAGACTATATTTATATCTTTGATTTTCTAGAAGAAATGTTTGGTCAAATTGGATTCTTTTTTTTTTTCAACAGTCAAATTGGATTCTATTCTAAATATTTTTTTTAAAATAAATAAGCTATTTTTTTTAATGCATTTTGTTTTGTTGTATTTAATGATTCTTACTTTTCTTTCGACCAGCTGGTTTATACAAAAGGAGAACATATATTTCCAGTGATTTTCACTACAAAAGATTATGATCAAAGATAGGTCTTTATTTCTGGTTAAAAAAATTCATCAAATAAAGTTTTAATATGCCATGACGTTTAAGCAATAGCGATTTGTAAGTTATATAGTTATGATGGTTTAATTGCGTTGTGTTTTATTTTAAAAAGCAAAAATATTATTAGAATCTCACAATGTAATATTGTACACATAACGTGTAAAAAAAGTTATATCAGATCCTATATAACTTGCGGGAAAAAAGAAAAGAAGAATATAACTTCATCACTGCACTCTATCTACATATCTTCAGAAAAAATAAACTTGTAAGAAGCAGTGAAGTTGATACCTGATCAACAACATCAAATTGCTTGTAAAACCCTCTATATATTAAAAGAAAATCATTCTAGGCTAATTTTGTTTAGGTGTCATCACCTCAAATTTTTTAAAAGGTTTAGTAAAATTGTTTTAAAACCTTATAAAACTTTATAAAACTGTTTTAAAACCTTATAAAAATTAGCTAATTAATTACAAAAGTACAAATACAAAAAATAAAAGTAATAAGTTTTAGTAGTTTTTGGTTACTTTGGTTAGAATTTATATAATTAGAATTTGTTTAGGTAATTTAGTGTGAAACTTTTTTGTATCCATTCGGATTATTAAATGTTAAGGTTCGAATGGGTGAATTATGATTTTGTTTGGCTTATATGGTTTGGAACACATTTCTATACAAAAAATTACAAATTTGAATATACACATAAGATTTTGAATTTCGTTTATGCATATTCAAATAATACGTATTGTATAACAATTTTAGGGGTTATATAAAGCAAACAAAGGTTACTAGGTTAGTGTCATGTGATGTGATCTATCTCAAGTTCTTTACATAGTGGATACTCTGAGTCAAAACCTCGTTTTGACTCAAAGCTTTGAAGTTGCAACATGTTAGTGTCACGAGGATACCCTGAAAGTTTGAAACAAATGGTTTCTTCATTTTTTCTTACATGACACCGCGCACCGCCACTCGTTCTACCCATTCTTTTTTTTCACCTCCTTTTTCTACCCATTATGAGAATTATTTTTTCTTAATAATCCAAACGAATTATCTATCTATTTACTATATAAAAATTCTTTAACTTTTTTCCATGGCTCAACACATCAGCTCTTAGTAATACACCAAAATCTGCCACATGTAAATGAGTAAAACCAATCATCACGAATCTCTACTCAAATGTTATTAGACTCGCTCTCTTCATATTAATAGCTTCTTATCGTCACACTTTTTCTCAAAAAGGGATATAGGGAATACGGAATGATTTGTACCAGTTAATTTTCCCAAGGCATAAAAATTTCCTTCTCGTCTGCCTACCGCAATTTCTATGGTATTATTTCCTATTTTTTCACATCTAAAATCAAGTCATACAATTTCTTTGTCCTCTTTGAGAAAAATCAATTGTTCTCTCTTTCTCAGATTTGTAATTGGGGAAATTACCAAATCAAGCCACTTTAAAATGCAAAATGTCTCATTAAGATTTTGTAAACCTAAAAATGTCCAAATAAGATTTTACACTTTCAAAATTCCAATTTAATCCTTAAATTATAATTAATAAAGATTTTACAATTTTTATATAAAAAAAAAAGGAAATATAATATTTTAGCAAATCTTTTATACAACTTATTATTAATAGAAAATCTGGAAAAAAAATAAGACCCACGATTTCGACTCTTCCTCTTCTCCATAGCCTCCGACCAAATCCATTCCATAAAATCATCTCTTCGGTGGAGGAGTTACCGTCTCAGTCATCTCCAGCGGAAATTTGAATTCTTTCTTTATGATTTGGTTATTTATTAGGCTATCCATTAGCAATAGTGGGCTTGGGTGTCGTATTGGGCTTATGACGGTGTTGTATGTATTGGCCGTCAAGCTAACACTAGGGTTCTGGTCTTATGTTGATATCATATATATATGTTGTGTAAGCTGCTTATATCAATAACACAGATCATATTCATTCAAGTTCTCTAGTTTGGCATGGTATCAGAGATAAGATCCAACCAAATCTAAATCAAAATCAAAATCTCTTGTTCTCAATTTTTTATGGCGGCGGAAGGAATCAGTGACTCGTCTATGACGAGCAGGAGTGGAGTAAAATCGGATGCTCTTGTGTCTCCTTATTATCTGCATCCCTCAGATAATACCGGACAAGTGCTTACTCCAATTCTTTTGAATGGAACAAATTACGAAAGATGGTCGAAGCTATTCCTCAATTCGCTTCGAACCAAACAAAAATTGGGATTCATTGATGGATCTCTTCGACGACCTGTGAACAAACCGGATGAAGAAGAACAGTGGGATATGGTGAATGCTATGATCATTGGATGGATCTATAGCAGTGTGGAGACAAAGCTCCGACCCTCCATATCTCTGGTAGCTAGCGCACAAGCGATGTGGGCAGGACTGCAGAAAAGGTTCTCTGTTGGTGATGATACGAGAATCCATCAAATTCATTCTGATATCTCGGCCTGCAGATAAGACGGTGAGACGGTGGAGGTCTATTACAGCAAACTCAAGGTGCTATGGGATGATCTTTCCGATTTCCAGAAAGGTTTCACTTGCTGTTGTGGAAGTGTAGACTGTGCAGCGATGGTGAAATATGAAGAGACGCAGGAGAAGATTCGAGTGCATCAGTTTTTGATGGGGCTGGACAACACGCAATTTGGCACCACGCGA
The DNA here is from genome assembly GCA_963576765.1 of Draba incana. NCBI lineage: Eukaryota > Viridiplantae > Streptophyta > Magnoliopsida > Brassicales > Brassicaceae > Draba > Draba incana. Next base: position 36,150,527 of record OY755204.1, read on the forward strand.
TCCAATCTGTTGAGTCGGAAGAGTGACCTGAATCTCGAGTCGGTTTACTCGCAGGTGATTCAGGAAGAACGTCATCTTAACGCCATGAAGGGCACTGAAGAAAGAGCTCCGGTAGTCGGGTTCTCTGTAACGACACCGTTGAGCTCAGTGGTAAATTCTGGAGGACAGGCTGCGGCTTCTCGTTTTGCGAGACCTGTCACGGTGTGTTCTCACTGTGGAAAACAAGGACATGAAGTGACTAATTGCTATCAAGTTATTGGTTTTCCCGATCGGTGGGATAAAGACAAACAGAACGGTGGTCGAGGAAGCAACATAGGAGGTCGAGGCAGAGGATTTGACAACCAAGGCAGAGGACGTGGCGGCCGTGGTTCAGGTTTTCGAGCTTCTAACACACAGCTCGGAAACTCCTCCTCTGTCTCGGGGGATACTCAATCAACTGGTATCCCGAATTTCTCCTCGGATCAGTGGGCTACTCTTGCTCAATTCCTAGACAATCAAAAATCAACTTCCTCCTCTGATCAATATTCGGGTAAGAAAGATAAACTATTTCTCTTCGGTAAAACTCGACGACATGATATTATTATCGATTCTGGTGCATCTCACCATATGACGGGAGATGCAGGTCTGTTAACAGACATTGCACAAATCGATCCTTGTCCAATTGAGTTACCTAACAGACAAGTTACATGGGCAACAAGTCATGGAAAACTCAAGCTCGGAGAAAAACTTGTTTTAACTCATGTGTTTTATTCTTCTAGTCTCTCCATTACTCTCATTTTGGTGGCACAGTTACTTCGTGATGTCGCTAGTTTTGTGCTATTCACTAAAAAGTTTTGTGTGATACAGGACCTCGCTTCGAAGACTTTGATTGGTGCGGGTAAGGAGCGTGATGGGGTGTATCATTATGATGGAGCAATTGAGATCAAGGCTGGACATGTTGGCAAAGTGAAGAATAGAGATTTGTGGCATCATCGAATGGGACATCCCTCGTCTAAAGTCCTTTCCGTTTTAGCTTATGTTGCTGGTTTTCCTAGTAGTTTGAGTGATTTAGAACAATCTTGTGGTATTTGTCTCCGAGCCAAACAAACTCGAGACACGTTTTCCCTCAGTTTTAATAAAGCAAGCGAACCATTTTCTCTTATTCACTGTGATTTATGGGGACCATATAGGGAACCATCTACTTCTGGAGCAAGATATTTTTTAACTATCGTCGATGATTTTTCTCGCGCAGTTTGGACTGTTTTACTTCTTGAGAAGAAAGAAACTGTTGATGCTTTGCGAAGATTTTGTATGTTTGTTGAAAGGCAATTTCAGACAAAAATTAAAACCATTAGGAGTGACAATGGTGCCGAATTTCTCTGCTTACGCCGTTTCTTTGCCGATTGTGGAATCGACCATCAAACGTCATGCGTTGAAAACCGCAGCAAAACGGGAGAGTCGAACGGAAACATAGGCACATTTTGAATGTTGCCCGAGCCTTGCTGTTTCAAGGAAATTTACCAAAGAAATTTTGGGGCGAAAGTATTTTAACGGCAACCTATTTGATTAATAGGACTCCAACTCCTATGCTTCACAACAAGACGCCATATGAATTTCTCTATGGATCCCCTCCGGAGTATGATCACCTTCGTGTGTTTGGGTGTCTGTGTTATGCCCGTCGGATTAATCGGGCCAAAGACAAATTTGATGATCGCAGCTCTAAATGTGTTTTTCTTGGGTATCCATCGGGGAAAAAGGGATGGCTAGTTTGTGATTTAGAAACAGAGGCGTTGTTTGTTTCAAGGGACGTCGTTTTTCATGAGCACATCTATGCATTTTCTGGTTCAGATATTCGGACAGAGGATTTGTGTTGTGGAATTTCGAGTCCATCATCTGCTATTTATGATGACGATATCAATGACACTACTCCAGGCGGAGAGAGTCATGAGACAGGGGGAGCTGTGACCAACCCTGAAGTGGCCCAGCAAGTGCCGTCTGAGGGTTCCTCACTATTGTCGTCCCCTGTTTCTACAGAAACAGAGGATGTCTCTGCGTCGTCTTCTTGTGATGCAAATTTGGTTGAAAATCCACAGGCTGAGTTATTGGGCAGAGGGCATCGCACAAAGACAAGATCAGTTTTGCTGGGTCCATATGTTACAAATTCAGTTCAAGCCCATAATGATACACATCCCGTCTCGCCCCCCTCATCATTATCTCTCTTGTCATCGTCTCTCCTCTTCGATGCAGCTGTTTTCCGCAGCAATAGTTGTTCATGCTGAGCCAACTACTTATAAAGAGGCAGTAAAGCACAAAGTATGGACAAGGGCGATGGATAAAGAGACAGTAGCGTTGGAGGCTAGTCACACTTGGGATCTTACTGAGCTTCCTCCGGGAGAACAAGTGATTGGTTGCAAATGGGTTTATAAAATCAAACTCAACTCCGATGGTTCGATTGAACGGCACAAGGCACGACTAGTGGCACTTGGGAATCGCCAAGAAGAAGGTATCGACTACAACGAAACATTTGCTCCGGTAGTCAAGATGACTACGGTACGGATTGTTCTTGAAATTGCTCCGGTAAAGAATTGGGAATTATTTCAGATGGACGTTCACAACGCGTTTTTACACGGCGATTTAGAAGAAGAAGTATACATGAAATTGCCCCCTGGTTACTCGACACCTGATGATCGCCGTGTGTGTCGTTTGCGAAAATCGATTTATGGACTTCGTCAAGCTCTGCGCTGTTGGTTTGCGAAGTTGTCCAAGGCCTTGCTTGAGTTTGGTTTTACTCAGAATCACAAAGATTATTCCTTATTTACTCTGATTCGTGGCGGTAAAACTTTGTTTGTGTTGGTTTACTTTGATGACTTGATTGTTGGAGGAGATAACTCTGCCTTAATTACAAGTTTCAAGTCCTATTTGAGTCGCTGTTTTCATATGAAAGATTTGGGTGTGCTACGTTATTTTTTAGGGATTGAAGTTTCTCGTGGCAAAACAGGAATATATTTGTCACAAAAGAAATATGCCCTTGATATCATAACGGAGTGTGGTCTTCTTGGTTCCAAACCAGCCGGAACACCTATGGAACAGAATCACGATTTAGCTCAAGGAACCGGGTCTTATTTCACAGAATCTACGCGGTATCGAAGGCTAGTCGGTCGTATTGTCTATCTCGTGGTCACAAGACCTGAAATAAGCTACGCCGTTCATATACTTGCTCAGTTCTTACAGCGGCCTCGTCAGAAACATTGGGATGCTGCCATGCGGTTAGTTCGGTATCTCAAGGGTGCCCCTGGTCGTGGAATTCTTTTGAGCGCCAACAATGATCTGCAAATTTCTGCATATTGCAATTCCGATTGGAATGCTTGTCCGCTCACGCGACGATCTTTGACAGGATATCTTGTTATGCTTGGTGATTCTATTGTGGCTTGGAAGACAAAGAAGCAAAACACGGTTTCTCGGTCTTCGGCGGAAGCAGAGTATCGTGCGATGGCAATGACATTAGGAGAGTTAAAGTGGACGAAAGAGTTGCTTGGCGCCTTTCAACTTCATCAAAAGGATCTAATGTTTATGTATTGTGATAGCAAAGCAGCGATTCACATCGCGGCAAATCCGGTGTTCCATGAGCGTACGAAGCACATCGAATCGGATTGTCATTTTGTTCGAGATGCTGTTCAGGATGGGACATTGATCACACCTCATGTTCGAACAGAGGACCAGCTAGCCGACATTCTTACCAAACCGCTTGGTAATCGACAATTTCACAAATTAATTGGCAAGATGGGCATTCGAGATCTACACGCACCACCTTGAGGGGGAGTATTAGGCTATCCATTAGCAATAGTGGGCTTGGGTGTCGTATTGGGCTTATGACGGTGTTGTATGTATTGGCCGTCAAGCTAACACTAGGGTTCTGGTCTTATGTTGATATCATATATATATGTTGTGTAAGCTGCTTATATCAATAACACAGATCATATTCATTCAAGTTCTCTAGTTTGGCATTATTTTGCCCAATTTGATAGAACTGATGATTCTGTGCTTTCTTCAAGTTTTGTGTTGGATAAGGCTTATGTTGTATCTGTGCATCAACTTTAGTTAGGAGGAAAGATGAGAAGCTAGTTTGGATTTTGTGTGTCATGGATAATCTTTGTCATGGATAATCTTAAAGCGTTTCTTGTTGATGCAGCCTTTACATTAACATGCATCTTCCAACCAAGTGGGTTCCAGGGGCGGATCTCTACTGCTTCAAAGATAAAATTGAACCGAAATGGGAAGATCCTATCTGTGCTAATGGAGGAAAGTGGACTATGATGTTACCTAAGGCTAAACTGGAGCCTAAACTGGACTCCAAGTGGCTTAACACGGTATTCTAACTTTCACGGAGTTTCATTATAGCATCCCCTTGGCCAATGCTGCTTGTCTGTACATCTTGTGATAATTTTGATTATTCATTTCAGTTACTTACATTAGTTGGTGAGCAATTTGAGCAAGGAGCTGAGATATGTGGGGCAGTTTTCAATTCCAGAGCAAGAGGGGACATGATCTCTCTATAGACAAAGAACGCTGCAAATGAGGAGGCGCAGGTAAATCGTTGATATTTCTGTGGCACTCGAAAAGGGTTGTTCTTGAGTAAACACATAACATGTAGTGAGTGAATTCCATGAGATCTCTAGTTTTCTAAGATCATAACCAAAAACTAATAGGGAAGGGAGTCTACATGATAAGAGTTTCTTACCCTTGTTTCGTACATTGGCTTAATTTTTGTCAAGTTTGAATCATATGAGGCTTTGCTTTTTGGATTGATACTGCAGCTAAGCATTGGGAAGCAATGGAAAGAACTTGTTGGTTACAATGAGACAATCGGATTCATAATCCATGTATTCTCTTACTTCTTCTAAAATTTTTGTGTTCTCTTAAACTACATATTGGTTGGTGCTATTTGTGACTTGTCCAATTTTATTGCAGGAGGATGCAAAAACTCTTGATCGTGATGCTAAACCTTGGTATTCTGTATGAAAGTTCACAGTTTTAATTGTCAGCTTCGCGGAAAAAAAAAGAGTCAAGATTAAAAGATGCACATATATGCTCGTTTTTAGGGATGTATTATACTACTGATTTTTACGCAAACAATTATTTTATGTAATTAAGATGATAACGTATATTATGTTTTAAAAATAATAATGAACAATAAAAATTCTTCAGCTTAACCGGTACAATCCCATAAATAATGACATGCCATAATTCCCAAGTCACGTGTTCGAATGTATGCGGCAATATTTTTTTATCTTTTTAGGTAATTAAGATAATAGCAGTATATTATGTTTACACAATAACACTTAACAATAAATACTCTACAACTCAACTGGTACAATTCCATAAACAACAACAAGCCCATGCCTCCCCACTCGCGAGTTCGATTCCCTCGGTGGGTATATTTTTGAAACTTTTTTCTATTTTACAAATTTTTAGTGGAAAATTATCAATGTTTTGAAAACCGGACCGGACACCGACTCGGCATCGTTGTTGGATGGCTGGTCTGACAGGTCCGACCGGTTCAACCGAGTTTTTAAATATCTATATTTTCAATTATATATATAAGAGTAAGAACAATAGATTATGTAAATTTTTAAAGAAAAGACAAAACATACTTAAACTTTATTTTTCTTATATCATTTTATTTTTTACCAAAATAAATCAAAACAAAATAAGATAATATATCATTTAAATATAGAAATAATATGGAATATAGTTTGATCATGTAGTAATTGTCATAAACACACCTACAGAACAAGATTTTAATCTATTTTGTAAAAAAAATTTGTTTTTTGTTTAAATTAAAAATAAAATAAATTTAAAAGTAAATAAATAGAAACTATAAATCATAATTTGAATTTTTGACGAAAAAACTCAAAATTTAGTCTTAATTTTTGTGAACCGGGTTTTGACATAGAACCGGATCACCGGTTTTACCGGGTTTCGGCCGGATCACCGGTTTTACCAGGTTTCGGCCGGTTTTACCGGTCCAACTCAAATCCGGGTTTTAGACCAACCCGGAATCGGCTAGAAGAAGGAGTCCCGGTCGGACCGGTCCGGTTTTGAAAACTTTAGAAATTATTCATAAAAATTTAATTAATTATAAATTCAAAAATAAAAAATAAAATACGGTAGTTAAATAACTTTAAAATATTTTGAAAAATTATTTTAGGAAACAAAAATATTCACTCCTTAATTTTAGGAGCTAATAACTACTTTGGTAGAAAGTGGATTCTACGAAATGGTAGGTGGAAGTGATAGTGGCAGAATTATCGGTAGAAAGAGTTATTAGCTCTTGGTAGATACCAGTGTAAGTGGTGGAAATAATGCTCTGGGCAGTTGTAAAACGTTGGTATATAGCAGAAACATGTTACTACATTCCGTAGAAACATATTAATAGTCAGAAACCGTATTCTACTTCTACCACCCCATAATATTTGGTCCCTCCCCATCTCCCAAACCGGATGTTGTATCCTTCTTTCAAGGCGTACTCCAAACAAGCAAATCTGAAGTCTTTTAGACTCTCAAAGACTTGTAGTATTTCTAATCTCCCACTTCCTTTTCTGTATCTCACATACCTATCTCGTTCCTCGTCTTCCTCACAATCTCGTGGAGTTCTTTGATATGCATCATCTTCATCTTCGGCGTCTGAATCAACAATGTCAGCCACAAGAGCTTCCACACGAGCTTCCTCTTCACACATTTCTGTCTGGCCAGTTATATCTTCATCATCTACACACTGATTTTCATCGTCTGCCATTCTTTCATCTTTTGTATCTTCATGAACTTCATCTTGAACCTCCTCATGAACATTTTTACCTTCCAAATAAAAATCGATAGTATTCGTCCACATTGTAGCTTGAACCATCCTCTGAAAGTTAACACTACCATCACACAGAGTCTTACATTTGTCTAGGTCTTCCCATGGAAATTTGTACCATATCCTCTGACCATCAAATGAAATGGTCAACGCTTCATCTAACTCAGTCAACACTCCTGCAACCGGTGACTGATGGAAATGTATCTCTCCACCATCATAAGTAATTTGACCTTTGTCATGAGTTACAAATCTTCCATTGTAGTAAACTTGAAAGTTAATGTCTTTCGGATCGCTGGAATTAGAAAAAAAAACCCAGAAATTAAGGTTTAGCTCACTAAGACATTTAATCAAACACTTGTTGTGCAACATTTTGTCATAGTCCATATATGCATAAATAGTATACACATTTACTTAGATATTACAATACTCCTGTAATCTAAGCCGAATATGACAGATATTCACCTACAGAACTTGTATAACCTAAGCCGAAACCAACATAACCATTTAACAAAACCCAAACGAAATTCGATTTTTACCTCATTTTGTCAAGGAATCGAACCCAGTACTGAAATTTGTAAAGAACCAAAGATTTTGCACTCAATTTTATGAGAAAAAGAAAAACAATAGCAAACTCTATTTCTCTCTGTTCATAAGTCGTATGGGAAGAAGAAGATGAAAGGAGATCAATTTTTATTTTCAAAACAATGCGTTGTCGTTTTGTATTTTTTATCCTATTCTTTCTTCTTTTCTTTTTGGGTCGACGACTTATTTCCCCCCACTGGGAAACTTATAACTCTAGATCCACACAATTTTCAGACCTCAATCTCTTTCCCCATAATATGAAAGTTACAGACTTAATTGCACACATAATAGAATTTATACACTTCAATTCACATGACGGTTGCTTATGTTGGTTTATGACTCGAACCCAATACGAAACCACATCAGTCGAACTAGAAAACCAGAACTGACCCGTAACCCGACTCGAAACAGATCCGGTCACAATTTGAAATAGACGTGTGTTGAAGAAATGGGAAATCTCCAAATTATAAACTGAAGAACCCTAAAAATTGATTTCTTTGAATTGATTGGTAATTGTTCAATATTTCTGCAAACTGAGTACGTTTATTGTTAAGGTTTAGGATTTCGTAGCATATAATAGTTGATTTTATTGCGTAGATACTCAATTTCATACCGCAAAAATAGAGTTCAAATTGTTTATCGGATTTCGATTTCAAAATCGAGACTGAAGCTTTGAGTTCTCAAATTTCGAGTCTCCAAATAGTTTAGCTTCTAGTTCAAGATTTGTAAAATGTGTTGTGGAGAGTGTGTTATGATTAATTTGGTTCAGTTCTTGTCTTCCGTATTTGTTTAGTTTGGTTGGAAGCATAATGTAATACACATGTAATGTAAGCGATTTGTTTGGTTGGAAACAGAGACATGTCATGTCCATGAAACAAGCTTGGACCATACACACGTTTATGACTCTAAAAAGACACAACAAGGCTCAAAACAAGCTTGAACCACACATGTTTATGAATCTAAAAAGACACAACAAGATCCAAAACAAGCTTGAACCACACACATGTTTTGACTCTAAAACATGACTACAAGAACCAAAACAGAAACAGAGCACTTGAGAAGTCCTAAACTGATCCAACTACTTAAGATTGTGAAGTTAGCCCTTGAGAAGCTTGGTCTTGAGAAGCTTGGTTTTGAGTTTGAGAAGCTTGACCCTGAAAAACAAACAACACAACACTATATCAAATGAAATCAAAGTCGTCATCACCACCACACAAAGACTTAAACACACAAACACACAAAGACATACATGCTTGTCTTTCTTATGAAATCGAGCGTTGTGACCTACTAAGTTGCAGAAGCTACAATGTTGAACACGTTTTAATTGGATTGGTTTCTTCTTTAGGGGAGACTCATTCTTCCCTTTCTTCCTTTTCTCTTTCTTGTTCTTCTTTTTTCTTCCAGGTAGTTGTGGCTCAGGAGGCTCATGGATCAAAGGTTCTGATCCAGCTGGCCAGAATCCTGCACTCCTCATTGGAATCACTCCATTCGTATAAGTTCTCCTCCACGTAAATGTCTTAAACCAGTGACTAACAAAGTCGTCAACCTGCAGTTTCTTATCCAAAATAACTCCATATCCATGCTCACAAGGGATCCCTGTTATTTCCCACTTTCTAAACTCACACGATGAGAAACAACCTTCAAGCTCCACTAGGAACATATTATTGGTGCTCCTGTAGACCTTGCATTGTGCAGCCAATTCAACGCGATTGACCCAAAAGGTAAGAGGATTTTTGTCCCCAAAGACAAATATAGAGAACGTAAACGAGCTCATCACCGAGCTAATACCGACCATGTTACAGGGAGGATCCGACCTATCCAGGTCAGTGGAGTGCGAAGGACTCTAGCGCCTGAAGTGCCCGTTTATCAAATGTTAGGTGATATTGATCCTCCTCCCATCTCTATTCCTCCGATGATAGCAAGTAACACTCTCTCCATGGTGCTTCGACCGGAGAGTTCTCCCAATGTAGCTCCGACGGTTCAGCCAGTTGTTCCTGTTTCTACCCTGTCAATCCAGTCGGGGATTTCTTCCTCCACCTTGGTTTCTCGAAGCTGGGCCCTTGTTCTTACTCTTGCTGATAAGCGAAGGAGTTCAAAATATTCCTTCGACGGACCGCTTGACCAGGGAAAAAGGCCGAAGAGGGAACATGGTCTATATCCACCGATGTAGATCCCTTATGATTATAACTATAGGTTCGACTTCCATCATCGAACTCCTCATATTCCTCTTACGTTGGGTCCACCTGTTCATCAAACCACGCTCGTCCAAAATATTGGAGGACCCAATGTTCATCTCTCGTTGGTTAACAATATGGTGTGTCCCAATGAATACAACACCATCACCCGTGACTTGATCAAGGTACGCTTTGGTTCCTATTCTGACAATTTCCACCCGCATCCGTTACATAGATGTGCCTATCTTTTTATCTTTGGGGTTAGTTGGTGAGCTTGTTTAACCACTTGGTAAACGAGTACGAAGCGGCCGTTCTGAGGAGCGAGAGGGACTCACGCACCTATGCCTGTCGCCTGATGATCGAAGAGGCTTGGACCGAGGCAGAGCATCAGAAGCAACGAGCCGATACCTAGGAGCTCAAGGCTGCAACCAACAACCAGGAATTGATGTCATATTATGAGCGGGTTGGTGCTCTGAAAAAAGAGAGGTTATAGATTGAGGAGGCAGCAAAGAAGAAAGGAGCCTGTTGGAGGCTGCTTTGGAGAAGTCTAAGTCGGAGGAGGACCGGTTACGGATAGAGCGCGATGATGAGAGGCATCGTTTGGGTGAAGTAGAGAGCTTTAACTCGGGGTTAAGAGCAATACATGCCACTCGGCTGGAGGCAATTTGCGTACATCTTGCCTCTCGCGATATTGCTGAGCAAGCTGCTATGTAGCTTTATTTTGCCCGAGGTGCTGCTCAGTGCCTAACGGAAATGGAGGGCGTAAAATATGAAGTTCCTGCCGGCCTACTTGAGATGTACCGTGCTGAGGAGGCTAAGCATAAATCGGAGGCTGAGATTGTGAATGTAGAGGCTCTTGCCGAGGATGTGATGACTTCTACTCCTGCTTTTGCACCTTCCCTTTATTCATCCGTCCCAACTCTGGTGGGCTTGGATCAGTATGGCACCAATCTGCGTCCTAGTGAAGAATAAGGTTTCTTGTGACCTTTTTACTTTTATGTTTTGAACATGGTCCCTTTTTAGGGTTTTGGTTTTGGAAACATTGCCCCTTCTGTGGGTTTTATTTATTTGCTTTATTGGCGGAGTCGATGACTCCACTTTAAAATTGCTAGTGTTTTTCTTCAACTTTTTGTTAAGTCTGAGTTTTAGGGACTTAGGTTCTCTTTGGGCAGATACTTAAGTGGATAGTTGTTTTCGATTAAGATCATAACAGCAGTTCTAAGTTAGCACGTAGGTATGCGACAAAATATCGGCTTTTTGTTTTACCTACATGGACTTAGATTTGTTGCAAAAACGGTTTCAGCTTTTATTTTAAAGTGGGGTGAATACCGCACTATACTTAGCAAGAAGTACGTAAGAGTATCGAATACCTGGCCAGGGTAATGATGTGAAGGATTGCAACGTTTAATGTCGTAGAGATGAACGAACTGGTCGCTTTTGGATTGGATAAAATCTTCTTTTGAAGAGAATTTTTATTATAGGGTTTATGCGACTTTGCTTTGATGACAAAGCTGCCTACGTAGTTCATACATAAGTAATAATGATATTATTATTTTTTTTGTAATAAATAAAAGAAAGAACGATGTTTCATTCTTAGGTCGGTTTTTTGGTTGCTAGAACTCGGTTGTGTTCTCCATACTAGCGGTTTTTTCGAGGAAATCCTTGGCGATCTTCCTTGCTTTCTTTTCCTGACAAGCTAAGGACTCATTATTCTTGTTCCCGTTAAGAATGAGCTCGACTTGGTTCTTGTTCTTTTTTCTCGATTGCGAAGCACTGCCGAGCTTGCTCTGGACTTCTTTTAATGGTGTAGCTTCCACGCGCGATGGGGAACTTAACGTACTGATGGTTCGTAGATGCTACAACTTTCATGGCATATAACCACGTGGTTCCCAGGATGGCGTTGTATACCGAGGGGGTATAGATGACCACAAATTTGGTCATTCGCGTGATTCCTGCGACGTAGACAGGGAGTTTAATCATGCCCATGGTCGTCATCGTATTATTTGTGAATCCCGTCAAAGCTCGGTTGCACTATTAGATGTCGTCCTCAACCACCCCGAGTTTCTTTAACGTCATTTAATAGACCAGGTCAACTAAGCTGTCGGTATCGATTAGGATCCTCCCGACCTTGCAATCATTAATGATAAGTTCTATTACTAACAAATCATTGTGAGGTTGGTTCACATCCTCGGTGTCGAGTTTGTCAAATGTTACGGCTAACTCTTCGTCCATCGGAATCAGACAGCGTTGTGATGTGACAGCCAAACGCTCATATTGTTGGATCGATCTTACCGAGTCGTTACACACCTCCAAGCCACCCATAATTATGTTGATGCGGGGCCTGAGCTGTTCTTGTCTCCGTGAAGGTCATCTCGGTCCCATTTGGTGGATTAGAATTACCTTGGGGTGGTTTGGTGGTGGCACTCTTATAACGTTCTATCGTAGGGAGTTTTCCAGCTTTGTACTATAGCAGCAGCGTGTTCTGGAGATGTCGGCATTGGGTTGTGGTATGGCCGTATTTCTGATGATACTCACACCAGCTCCTCGGATCTCCCGTATCATCTCCTCGGATATTTTTCTCGTCGGACTTTGGCTCTGGTTCGTTGTCCTCTTTAGTGATTTGGAAATTCTACCGCATACGACACCGGCCTCCGGTCCTTTTGGGTAGGTTGGGCTACGTGCTTTGTGGTTCACTTCCAATCCCTTTGTCTTCTTCGAGTTCGATGAGGCGGGATGCCTTGTGTATGGCATCCTTGAGGGTCTCAGGACGGTTCACAGTTAGTTCTTTCCAGAACGGCATTTTCGAGAGCAGTGCTTTCTGGAGGGCGTCCATGGCTGCTTTTTCCGGTACGATCATCTTAGAGACGGTGGCTTTGAAGCGTTGCATAAACGATCGAAGAGACTCACCTTGCTTATGTGCTAACAACCATAGGCTTGCCGTCGAGACTCGCTTCTCGATATGTATGCAGTAATGCTTCAAGAAGCCTGTTGATAACTGATGAAAATTATCAATGGAATTTCTCTCCAGCTGAGAGAACCACGCCAGCGCGTTGCCTTTCAGGTTCTCTATGAATTGCCGGTCTCCTTTTCGTTGGGTGAGAAATGTGCCCTCCCCATAGCTATGTTGAAATCCATGAGTTGTTAAGTCGGGTCAGTTGTCTCGTCATACGGTACGAACTTGATCTTGGCGAGATGTTTGACCGGGGTTTCAATGATTCGGGCCATAAAAGGGGTTTGCCTTGTTTCTTTTAGTACTTTGTCGAGCTCGGGGGCCAAACTGGCAACACGATGCATCTTGGATTTCATGGTTCGTATCGTTTCTTCTATGGAGGTGATCTCGGTATCCCTTGCATTATCTAAAGTTATCCGGGTTGTTAAGGTAACGAATTGATCCCTGATAGGGCATTGCAGCGGAGTCTGCAGGTCCGGGAAGAGACTTCGTTGGAGTCAATCCATCCTTCCGACGGTCACGGAGTTGGCCCTGGGCTCAGCGATTAGGATGTGCTCATCGGGACAACTTGTCAGAAGATTGATTTAATTTCTTAACAAACTTTTTATTTGCGAGTCGACGATTTTGCAATAATCATAACAAACTAATTTTTATGATTCTCACTTTCTCAATGTGTGGTTGGAAAATGTATGCTGTTACAAGGTATGAATGTGGTGTATGTTTGTGGTTTGTTAGAAGGCCTAAAGTTTTTGGTCAATATAGCGTGGGAAGTTTTTCCAAACATGGAAAATTATACACTCTGGTGTTTGATTTTAGAGGACACATATAATTATAGAAACTGTAGTTGATTAAATTTTTAAATTGGACGACAAATTCTCTTCCTTATAGATAGTTATAGTGTGTTTAACACATATATTCGTTCATTGTAAACTAATGTTTTTCAAAACAATTACTACTGAATGTGTAAGTGTTATTTTCAACAAATAATTCATTTATACAACACCATGCAACAAGAAAAATATTAATTTAATATTTGGATCACATTTTAGGTTTATCAGGGTATTTTATAATTGACTTGTATTGAAAAATGTGTGTAGATATACTATTTTTTTCACAAGTGTTTTGATTAAGCTGACAAAACTACAAAAGCACTGATTTGTTTCCATTTGCTAACACCTTCAACGTACATAAATGCAAACAAACATTAATAAGAAAGACCCACACGTAGTGTCGGTACTCTACTAGTACAAAGTAAAAGAAAGTAGAAAGAGAATATTTCAATTAAGAGAAGAATAGAATGATAAACAAAAAAATGAAAAATTATGGAATATTTTGGTTTTAAAATATAAGATATGTATAACTACGCTAAAACAGAAAAAAAGAGAATTTTAAAAGAATATTGATAGATTCAAAGAAAATGGAATTCTTGGACCTATGACGTTATAAGTTAGTTGGAAGAATGTTTAAAGTTGATGAAAATAAGAGAAAAGTAACCAACGACATCAACTGTATCTATTTATCAATCATGAATTTTTATTTTTTTTGTCAACCAAACATTAATTAAAATAAACTCTCCTTATTGGTTACCCAAAGTGAAAATAAATTGTTTACATAAGAGAAAGAGCCCGTAGTCAGGCACTTCGAGCTAAAGCATCCGCCTGAACATTGGATGTACGGGGATCAACGAGAGGGAGAACTGAGGGAGTTGAACACGAAAGTCTTCCAATCTCTTTGCAAGGATAGCGAGCGCCGGTCAATCCTCTGGGGATTAAGAGAAGTTGATTAGGACAACACAATATGTCTCAAATCTCTGACAAGGCACATTGTTCTCTATCATTCTGCTCATCGCCCAGAAAAGCGATTCTATCTCTGAGTTAAGTGGTGATCGAACCCGCCTGATTCCCTTGGCCCCGAGTAAAATTCCTTGAGGACTGTGGTGACAAAACCACCCAATTCCAGATGTTGTATCTGTATCCTTCCAGGATCCATCAACCTTATAACACACATCCCCTGACTGTGAACCTGCAAGTGTAACTCGTGACACCAAATTAGTAAGATGTATTTGGGCCTCATTCCATACCTCACATTTATTTACCGCTTGACTGAGTATCTTCGATGGATCCGTATCTATGCCTTGGAAAACCTTTTTGTTTCTAGCCTTCCATAAAAACCATGCTATCCATGGGAATACCTCGTGGTCTCGGGTCAATTCCCGTCTCTTTGGACACTGCCAGAAGAGGAAATCCATATTTGCAAAAACCGACAAATAAGAAAAATTATCGTTAGCCGTAATAAAAGAGGCTAAGCCCCACATATTCCAAGCTAACGGACATTCAAAAATCGTGTGATTAACCAACTCCTCCTCTCCATCGCATCTTTGACATATTGTTGCGCAATCAATACCTCTCTTACGCAACCGCATCGTTACAACCATTGATCCAGTTAACATTTGCCACATAAAATGTTGCTACTTTGGTGGACATAAAATGCGCCAGACATGTGCCAACAAAGCTGTGGTACTTGGCTCCTTTAGTACTACTTCCACCCATGTCTCCTGTAACATTTTTGCCACCTAGTAGCCTGAGTTTACTGTATAATTTCCTGATTTTGTAAAATGCCAAATCCAATGATCCTCCATATTTCTCGGGCTAATTTCGAGTCCTCGTATCCTCGTTATGTCTTCCGGATTCATAAATTCCTGAAGTATCGGCATATGCCAATCCATTGATATAAGGGTTAATTAAATGATTAATCATAAGATTAGGATGCCAGAGTCTAGCACGTCCCCTCGCAGGTCGAGGAAAATTATCTCGAATCCAAGGGTCTCTCCATACTGCAATTCCATGGCCAGATCCTAAACACTTACAGCTTCCTTGAAGAAGTAATCCTCTGGCGGAGAATAAACTTCTCCACCCATAAGATGGAGATCTAGGCTTTTTAGCCATTGGCGGGTGATAATTCCTAAAGTATCTTCCTTTCATCACTCTGGCTACCAACGAATTAGGGAACTTATACATCCTCCATAATTATTTAGCCAGCAGAGCCGAATTAAATATTGGTAAGGAACAAAACCCCAAACCTCCCTCCTCTTTGGGCAAGCAAAGTTTATCCCATGCAACCCAATGTGAGCCACGGTTGGTTCCGTTGGAGCTCCACCAAAAATTGGCTGCTGCACTCGTTAACTTAGAAGTTAACGTTTGTGGTAGTTGGAAGTAGGACATGATATATGTTGGAAGTGCCAAGGCCTCTGACTTAATCAGAACTTCTTTGCCTCCTTAAGACAACAATTTTGGTGACCATCCATTCACTCGCTCATTATGTTTTTTGGTATAATTGAAAATCTGACTTTTGAATCCTCCTAAACTCTCAGGAATACCTAAATAAGTTCCCATTCCTCCCTCATTATCAATCCCGATAATCGTCTTCATCTGCGTTTTGATAACATCGTGCCCAAACATAACAGAGGACTTCAAAAAATTAATCTCTTGACCTGATGCCACCCCATATTTCCGAAGAATCTCCAGGATGACCTTCCCCTCGCTCTCTTCCGCCTTGTAGAAAAAAAAATATCATCCGCAAATAACAGATAAGAGATCGAAGGACTCCTTTGAGCTATTCTTATGCCCGTAAGTAAGCCAATCCGCTCTGCCTTAGGAATATTGGCAATTAAAACCTCTGTACAAAAGATGAAAAGATAAGGTGATAACGAATCACCCTACCTCAATCCACGATTTGGGATAATTCGACCCCTCGGCTGTCCATTCAGCAAGACTTGATATGATACCGATCGGACGCACCACATGATCCATGTTATCTAGGTTGTGTGAAATCCTAATTTTTGGAGAACCTGTTCCAGAAAATCTCATTCTATCCGATCATAAACTTTACTCATATCCGTCTTAATTGCCATAAAATCACCCCTACATGCCCGGTTCGTACGAAGCCCATGAAATAGTTCCTTTGCGATCATGATGTTGTCAGTAATCAGCCTCCCGGACATGAACGCCTATTGCGTTTCGATGATCACTTTTGGTAAAATTCTCTGCAGCCTCAAGCAGAGATTTTTGGAAATAATTTTGTAACTCACATTGCATAAACTTATTGGCCTCAATTCTGACATTCTCTTCGGCGTTTCAAGTTTTGGAATCAGGCATATATGTGTCTCATTAAGTCGATGATCAAAATTCCCCCGTCGGAAAAAATTCTTAACCTCCTCCGTCAAGATCCCTTTTACGGATTCCCAGTACCTCTGATAAAAAAGAGCCATCATCCCATCTGGCCCTGGCGCTTTTACTGGGTGCATTACAAAAATTGCCTTCTTGATATATGTCTCACTGACATCCTTATTTAGATTTGCATTCATTCTATCTATAACTCGTGGTTGGACCTCTTCCAGAGTTTCAGTATTATCCCTTAGGCCAGTCACCGTAAACAAAGCATTAAAATACTTAGTGGATGTTATTTCCAACCCCTTATCTAATTCCTCCCAACTGCCTGCCTCGTTAAAAAGTCCAATTATCCTATTACGCGCCCTTCGTTTCTTTGTTGTTCCGTGGAAAAACTTGGTATTCATATCGCCATCATGATACCAATTATTTCTGCTTTTTTGTTGCCAATACAACTCCTCATCTCTATAGGCTATAATCAAATCTCGAGCTATAGCTTGAACCGACTCTGTCGATACTGTGTTATTGTGTTTTTGCCGCCTCCAAAGCTGCCTTTAGATTAGCGATGGTAGCTTATCCAGGGAGTATATTATTATTCCTCCACCACGAAATCGAATTTCCTACCGGAAGAAAATTACGCGTTCTATTCCATTGATATGATGCGTATTTGGCGCATTCTAACCTTTGTTTTGTAGGATTTTATTGAGTCTTTCTTTCTCTTTTGAGTCATTCTAGGTATAAAAGAGGCTTTGGAGCATGGATTGGAGTTACGGGAGTTCATTGGAGCAAACAGGATGAATTTGGAGAGGAAATGCGTTTTCTCATAACCGAGCACTTGCTCGATCTGCTCGGAGCACCTGCTCGCCTGAGGACTCGCAGATTCGGAGTCCCTGGAATCAAGACCGACCAGTCTAACCCATGGAGCGACCAGTCCGGCCTTGAAGATGCGAGATCGGACTTGCTGGGATCGGGACCGACCGGTACGGCACTAGGGACCGACCGGTCCCCACGTGAAGACCCAAGACCAAGCCCCCTGGAATCAAAACCGGTCAATCCAACCAAGGGACCGACCGGTCCCGTTCTGAACACTCGAGGCCAAAGCTCCTGAAATCGGGACCGACCGATTTCCACAAGGGACCGACCGGTCCCTACCCGACCACTTGAAGACTCGAAGACGGGACCAACCAGTCCGGAACCAGATCGACCGGTCCCGAGTCCAGATCCGATTTTAACATACTTTTAAGTATAAATAAGAGGCAACCACCTCTGAAAAAGACATTCTATAACAATTCTTTTTTTCTTTTACCCAGACACGTTACTTTTAGATTTCTTTGGAGACTTTATCAATTGTTCTACTCTTTGGTTTGCAATTTGGAGGATCATTCCACAACTTTGTTTTGAGAAGAATTCTAAACCCTATCTCTTTCAATATCTGATATGCTCAAATTAAACCTAAGACCTACTCTCTCAAATTAAGAGATCAATGCAGTACTTAAGGTATCGAAATCCACAGGGAATCAGGAAAACAAAATAGATTTAATGAGTTCAGATTATGCTAAGCAAGATGAATTAAATGCAAGTACACAAAGCAATAAAAACTGTTGTAAAATCAATAAAGAAAAACGCTAGGCACAGGGAAATCTCCAGTGAATCCAAATTGCAGATAAATCAATCGATAGGAATATTAAAGCACAGTTCTTGAACATGAACACGAAAGTAAAACAAACCAGCTATCGCTGCGAATATTATCTATGAATAAATCCAAGAAAACCAAATTCCTTTGCGAATCCTATGAATCTAAACAAGCATTAATTTCAGGTTCAATTGTTCACAAAACCCTAAACCAAATCCCTTTGCGAATAGGAATTTTTGCTCATCAAAGACTAGATCAGGAAATCAATCAAACTCTCGTTTCTATTAATTATCCTAAGATCAGATTTTAGTTCATGACGCTCAAATCAGCATTAGCAGCAAGTCAAGATGAAGAACATTCTAAAGATATTATCCTAACAATCAGATCAGATTCAGCAATTCATCAAACACCTTCGAATATCCCTAAACCTAACAAAGAAACTACTCAGACATATCGAATGATGAAAACATGGTTTTATTAAAGATATATCAAAGAGTTAAATAAAATAAAGCGTGAATCCTAAACAATGACTTAAAAACGAATATATAGAGGTACAAGGTCGGCCAGAACATAAAAGTAAACATCTGGAACTTCTGGGCAGAAATTGGAAATCTTCGATTTGGGCTTTTCTTCATTAAACACCCGTGTCGATCGACAGAGAGATTGCCTGTCGATCGACACTTGACTCTCTGGAAAAACTTCTTGTTTCGTCAAAACCCGTGTCGATCGACACACTTGATCAGTGTCGATCGACGCTTGTACTTCTCTCCGATTTTGACTTGATCTTTTCAGCTCTTTCCTTCTTGATACTCCAAAATGCTCCAAAAGCTCCAGTAAACATCTTTTCTGATCCAACCGGTCTAGTTCCTGCAAAGACTTTAAAAACACATAGAAAACACCTAAAAGACCCTAAAACATAGACTTATATCGTGGCCTAAATAGGGTAAAAACCATGATATATCAACTCCCCCAGACTTAGCTTTTTGCTTGTCCCTAAGCAAAACAGTGTTCTCACTCCTTTAGGAACCACATACCTTTGCAAAGCTAATCCGGTGATACTTCGATGTTTCCCTAGAAGCTTAGCAGTCCTCCAGATTGAATCCAAACCTCTTAGAAAATCTCAGACTTTCAGTCGCAAACCCCTTTAGTTTATTTAGGTGCAGTCTCATTGAGGGAATATCGATCGCTGGACCTTCTAGATTCTTTCACTTCCTTTAACACTTTCCTGCGTTTCACCCTCTCTCTTCCCTCTGAAACTGTATCCAATTAAGGATATCATAGAGATGCAATGCCTTTTTGCCATTGTGATTTTTTTGTGATGGCGGGTACCTCAGCATAGGGTCCTTTACCACTAGAGCTTGAGCGTTTTACTCTGGCATGCTTGCACTTTTCTGTAGACTTTTTTTTTTTCTATTTCCTTGGCATCTGTATGATCACTAGATCAACTCTCATTACTGGTGTTCTTGTGGAGACAGGGTCATGAGGCTTTTTCTTTTTTTTTCGATCTAGGACAGTTGTACTTTTCATTCGGGAAGAAGTTTCAAGAACGGTCTATCCTCGCTTTCAAGTGTTTGGAAGCTGAATCAAGTCTTGCGATTACCAATGCCCTTGACAAGAGATTTAAAGATTCATTAGGGCGGGGTCTTTGACATCTTTTCTGGCGTTCTCCAGAAATCTGAACTCGCTCCGTTAAACCGATCCACTTCCAGTTACCCACCTTGTAAAACCAATCAACTTGCATTGGAAATGGTCCTTGAGTGCTGTTCAAAGTAAGTTGGAAAGGGGAGTTTCGACCCGAATAAAACAATTTTTTTTTTTTTTTTTATTTTTTATTTTAATGAAAACATAAAAAAACTCAAAAGAAAACACAATAATTAGCAACTACCTCCCCCAGACTTAAACAACACTGTCCCCAGTGTTATTAAGCCTAAGATTGGTGAAAATAAATAGATAGAAAACAGAAGGAATCAAAATTTTGAAAAGAAAAACGTAACCTGGAGGGGGCGTCGATCGACACTGTCAATGGTGTCGATCGACACCATCGAATTTTTGCAAGTGTCGAGCAATGGATCACTCGTGTCGCTCGACAAAAGCTCCTGAAGTTCATCCTTACGTTTTTATCTCCTAAAAATCCAAACCAAAAACACACCAAACATAAAATTGTAAAAGAAAATAAAAAGAAAACATAAATATAAAACTCACAAATGGGTTGCCTCCCATTAAGCGCTTGTTTTTAGTCTGTTAGCTTGACTATGAGGAACTAGGAACTATGGTGGATCGTTAGGAAGTATTGGACTTCCTCTATTCTGAATGGAACTCGTAGCGACTGGCTTGAATCGAACCTTCTTCGCAACTCCCCCAGATTTATCAGAAATAGTCTCAGGGAAAAGTCTCATCGTTTTAGCTATCATCTCCTGGATAATTGTTTCTCCTTTATCCTTAAGTTCTTGGGGAATGAGAATCCGCATCCTCGCGAAAGGCCTTGAGGTCCTTTTTGGTTTTTCCTCTTCTTTCTTTCTTCATGCAAATTCATCATAAAAACCAAGCTCTCGAGAAACTCGATGCTTGCGTAAGTGCGTAACAGGTTTTTCACATTTGAAATTTGAATTAACGAATGCAAGAGATTTGAAATTAAGTACAGGAGGCTCATACCTTAGCTCTTCATGAGGAATCGCAGGAGATGGTTCTGAAACGACCACTTCTTCAATGATGGCGATAGCAACGTCCTCTGAAGGTTCCTTGATTGGCTCATCTTCCAGTGAAGTATCTAAAGAGAAAGCTTGACCATCGATGGTGGGTTTCCTTCGTGTCTTATCCATGTCAAAGTCCATGATCACATCACCTAGATCAAGCTTATTCTTTCCTCTGCGCATATCGATAGTAGCTCCAGCTGTAGCTAAGAATGATCGTCCTAGTAAAAGAGGATCTTCAGGCTCCTTATCGTAGTCCAAAACCACAAAGTCTGTAGGAATGAAGCAGTCCTGAATTCTGATAGGCACATCCTCAAGAACACCCTTAGGAAATCTCCTGGAACGATCAGCTAGGATAAGAGACATCCTAGTCATCTTGAAGTCTGTCAACCCCAATCTTACAGCAACGGAGAATGGCAGCAGGTTTATACCTGAACCTGAATCACACAGCGAATGAGGAAAACTTTCTTCAGAGATGGAGCAACTAAGCACAAAGGTCCCTGGATCAGGTAGCTTCACTGGAACTCTGCTTTGAATCATTGCGCTTACTTCCTCTGAAACCACAAGCTTTTTCTTCTTCTTCTTAGAAACCGGAGCTGTGCCCAAAAGAATCACTTGAATGTCTTCTTCTTCTTCTTCTTTGGTTTGCAATTTGGAGGATCATTCCACAACTTTGTTTTGAGAAGAATTCTAAACCCTATCTCTTTCAATATCTGATATGCTCAAATTAAACCTAAGAGCTACTCTCTCAAATTAAGAGATCAATGCAGTACTTAAGGTATCGAAATCCACAGGGAATCAGGAAAACACAATAGATTTAATGAGTTCAGATTATGCTAAGCAAGATGAATTAAATGCAAGTACACAAAGCAATAAAAACTGTTGTAAAATCAATAAAGAAAAACGCTAGGCACAGGGAAATCTCCAGTGAATCAAAATTGCAGATAAATCAATTGATAGGAATATTAAAGCACAGTTCTTGAACATGAACACGAAAGTAAAACAAGCCAGCTATCGCTGCGAATATTATCTATGAATAAATCCAAGAAAACCAAATTCCTTTGCGAATCTTATGAATCTAAACAAGCATTAATTTCAGGTTCAATTGTTCACAAAACCCTAAACCAAATCCCTTTGCGAATAGGAATTTTTGCTCATCAAAGACTAGATCAAGAAATCAATCAAACTCTCGTTTCGATTAATTATCCTAAGATCAGATTTCAGTTCATGACGCTCAAATCAGCATTAGCAGCAAGTCAAGATGAAGAACATTCTAAAGATATTATCCTAACAATCAGATCAGATTCAACAATTCATCAAACACCTTCGAATATCCCTAAACCTAACAAAGAAACTACTCAGACATATCGAATGATGAAAACATGGTTTTATTAAAGATATATCAAAGATTTAAATAAAATAAAGCGTGAATCCTAAAAAATGACTTAAAAACATATATATAGAGGTACAAGGTCGGCCAGAACATAAAAGTAAACATCTTGAACTTCTAGGCAGAAATTGGAAATCTTCGATTTGGGCTTTTCTTCATTAAACACCCGTGTCGATCGACAGAGAGATTGCTTGTCGATCGACACTTGACTCTCTGGAAAAACTTCTTGTTTCGTCAAAACCCGTGTCGATCGACACACTTGATCAGTGTCGATCGACGCTTGTACTTCTGTCCGATTTTGACTTGATCTTTTCAGCTCTTTCCTTCTTGATACTCCAAAATGCTCCAAAAGCTCCAGTAAACATCTTTTCTGCTCCAACCGGTCTAGTTCCTGCAAAGACTCTAAAAACACATAGAAAACACCTAAAAGACCCTAAAACATAGACTTATATCGTGGCCTAAATAGGATAAAAACCATGATATATCAATATCATTATCATGAATTCTCCTTGCATCTTTGTTGTGTTTGATTCCATCATACTTGAGTAGTCCATTAGCTAGATTAGGGGATTTCAATGGTGATTTAGGATTGATTAGTGACTGAGCCAAATAGGATAGATTATCATATGTCTTCATCAGTTGGGATTTGTAATGCTTAGGCTAGCGTGGCCGCCTAGTCTATGATTTTAAGTTTAACTTATTCACGACAGTGCTCTAGGTTGCTAGATAAACCATTGGTGAGCAATTGGTGTGCAACCAACGACAGTTGATTGTTGCAATCAATTGTGAACAAATTGAACCTTTTCGATAATGCTTGTCAACATCTCTGAATTCAAACGACAGTTTAGGCATTAAGGTTGTTAGACAAAGATATTGATGCATCACGATAGTGGGGCAATATTATCTTTATGTTTGAGTTCTAGACCGAATTGCATTAATTCCGGAATAGTAGTTCAGTCCTTAGTCCGAAATCTCCGTTGAATGACCTTGATCTAGTGCTTGTTTTATTGAATTTTACATCGTTTAATTATTTCCTGTTGCTTGTTACGAAAATCACCAACCATATTTTATCTTAGCTTTGAATTAAAATCTCAGAATTTCATAGTGTAGCCTT
Organism: Draba incana; assembly: GCA_963576765.1. NCBI lineage: Eukaryota > Viridiplantae > Streptophyta > Magnoliopsida > Brassicales > Brassicaceae > Draba > Draba incana. Next base: position 36,174,061 of record OY755204.1, read on the forward strand.
GGTCTCTGCGGATTCAATACCTTTTATATTACTGCGATTGTCTGTGCACTTGCAGCTTTATTTGGGTTAAAACTTTAGCACATCAAGTTTTTGGCGCCGTTGCCAGAAGGAGTCCCTGGAAATGGGACCGGTCGGTCCAGTATTGGGAACAAGGAACAGCTGGGACACTTCGATGCACTATCCTCCAGGTTTCAGATTTACCAAATTTTCTCTCGTTATTGGCACTAGATTAAGGAAACGAACCATATTCAGGACTCCTTATTCTTTTTTTACCACTCTTGTTGATCCTAAATAGCTAGCTCATTTTTAGCTAGTACCCTCCTTAACCATTACCTCTTTTCAAACCCCTTGCATTCTTGTTACTTCATTGTCACATGTGCAGCATATGCGCAAAAGGGCCGGAGAGAATCGAGTCAACACTGCATCTAAATCACTCTTTCTGAAGATCGTGCACCTCCTCGCAAGGTATTGAGCACCTGCTCCACTTGGGTACGTACAACACTCTTATTTATATTCGTGTTTGAGAGACACATACTTGTAATGTATGTCCCTCTTCATCATCATCAAACCAAAAAAAAAAAAAAATCGATGATGAAGAGTGGTGAATCTGTAAAATAGAAAAAGTGTCTCTCTACACAGCGAGTATACCCAAGGTGGATGATTAGCCGAATGAGACGTTAGAGAGTTTTGAAGAAGAAAGAGTGGATATCAACGTACTCATTCTCTCTTGCAATTTTGTGCGATATCCTGCATCCTCTATGAAACATCGGGTAACCCTTAAACACTCTAAACACCTTGAAATCCACCTCCAAATGGCCTTAAACCCTTAGCGCCGTCTTCCCTAATAAGGTTCCTTTAGCGAGATCCTCACGCATACTTTGAGTGCGTTGAGTTTGTGTTTGGGAAATGGCTTGGTTGAGAAATGTGTTGAGGTTGTTTTGGTAAAGCTTTGGTATTCGTAATTTGGATTATGTGGTATGCAGATTGAAGGTTATTCGGTTCACTGAGGATAAAAGAGTTTTCGCGTTTTCAAACCTTTCTCCTTTACTTACTTTTGGATTTGTTTGAGGACGAACAAAGATCTAAGTTTGGGGGAATTGATATAATGCGTTTTTGGCGCATTATAACCTTTGTTTTGTAGGTTTTTATCGAGTCTTTCTTTCTCTTTTGAGTCATTCTAGGTATAAAAGAGGCTTTGGAGCATGGATTGGAGTTACGGGAGTTCATTGGAGCAAACAGGATGAATTTGGAGAGAAAATGCGTTTTCTCATAACAGAGCACATGCTCGGTCTGCTCGGAGCACCTGCTCACCTGAGGACTCGCAGATTTGGAGTCCCTGGAATCAAGACCGACCGGTCCAACCCATGGACCGACCAATCCGGCCTTGAAGATGCGAGATCGGACTTGCTGGGATCGGGACCGACCGGTCCGGCACTAAGGACCAACCGGTCCCCACGTGCACTAGGGACCGACCGGTCCCCACGTGAAGACCCGAGACCAAGCCCCCTGGAATCAAGACCGGTCGATCCAACCAAGGGACCGACCGGTCCCGTTCTGAACACTCGAGGCCAAAGCTCCTGGAATTGGGACCGACCGATCTCCACAAGGGACCGACCGATACCGACCCGACGACTTGAAGACTCGAAGACGTGACCGACCGATATGGAACCAGACCGACCGGTCCTGTGCCCAGATCCGATTTTAACCTACTTTTAAGTATAAATAAGAGGCAGCCACCTCTGAAAAAGACATTCTAAAACAGTTCCTTTTTCTCTTTTACCCAGACATGTTACTTTTAGATTTCTTTGGAGAATTTATCAATTGTTCTACTCTTTGGTTTGCAATTTGGAGGATCATTCCACAACTTTGTTTTGTGAAGAATTCTAAATCCTATCTCTTTCAATATCATTATCATGAATTCTCCTTGCATCTTTGTTGTGTTTAATTCCATCATGCTTGAGTAGTCCATTAGCTAGATCAGGGGATTTCAATGGTGATTTAGGATTGATTAGTGACTGAGCCAAAAATGATAGATTATCATATGTCTTCATCAATTGGGATTCGTAATGCTTAGGCTAGCGTGGCCGCCTAGTCTATGATTTCAAGTTTAACTTATTCACGATAGTGCTCTAGGTTGCTAGATAAACCATTGGTGAGCAATTGGTGTGCAACCAACGACAGTTGATTGTTGCCATCAATTGTGAACAAATTGAACCTTTTCGATAATGCTTGTCAACATCTCTGAATTCAAACGACAGTTTAGGCATTTAGGTTGTTAGACAAAGATATTGATGCATCACGATAGTGGGGCAATATTATCTTTATGTTTGAGTTCTAGACCGAATTGCATTAATTCCGGAATAGTAGCTCAGTCCTTAGTCCGAAATCACCGGCGAGTGACCTTGATCTAGTGCTTGTTTTATTGAATTTTACATCGTTTAATTATTTGTTGTTGCTTGTTACGAAAATCACCAACCATATTTTATCTTAGCTTTGAATTAAAATCTCATAATTTCATAGTGTCCTTCATCTCTGTGGATTCGATACTTTTTATATTACTGCGATTGTCTGTGCACTTGCAGCTTTATTTGGGTTAAAACTTTAGCACATCCTAATTCAACCGCCTCAGCTAGTCCGTCCCTATCTACCCAATGCTTATCAAATCTAAAAGAACGTCGATACGACTCTCTTTGAATATTAAAAACTCCCAATATTGGTCGATGATCCGATCCTACCATAGGTAAGTGATTTACCACAGACAGTGCATAAACTGCTTGCCATTCCTCATTGCCCATAGCGCGGTCCAACCGGCACCATACTCTTTGGTTGCACACTCTATGACCCCCCTCTAAGTCAACATCAACCCCTTACATCTAAAATTCAGCATACCATAATTATGAATCATATCATTAAAAGGTACAAAGGATGCCGCATACCGCAATTTTCCCCCTTCCTTTTCATGATTACCTGTTAATTCGTTAAAATCCCCTATCATCAACCACGGATCAGTGCGTTGTAATCCAATATGAATTAAGCGATCCCAAACAAATTTCCGAAACTTAATAACCGGGTCACCATAAACAAATGTCATAAAAACATCCCTACCTTTAATTCTTGCCCTTACATCGATAATACATGTATCAGAGGAAATAATTTGTAAATTTATTTCACTATTATAAAAAAGGCCCAATCGTGGATTTAAATATAATGTTAGACAACATTATTTCTAAAATATTTTTTAGGTCTTTAATGATATTATTAACATAATTTATTGCTTTATTTAACTCTTCAATAATTGAAATGTTTTCACAGTTTTATCATTTAACTAATATCTTTATTTATAATGATATATATATATATATATTTATATTTTATCTACATGATATGAATTAGAACCTGAGAATTAAAATAGAAACTGATCTTTTGTGATTTAAAACTCGTATTTTGAACTATTTTGGTAATTTCGGTACTAATTAAATATTTATATAAATAATTTTTAGCGTGTTTATCCGCATATTAACACGGGTCCTAATATGATGTGACATTAACTTTTTTTTACTGTATTCATACTTCCATATTAATAATATAGATCTATACTCGACAATGTTAAACATTTTCACATAACTAATCTATATAATACTAGAATAATACCCTCGCGATGCGAAAATTATTTGATTTATAGTATATAGTTATGTTTAAAAAATGTTTGGAGGAGAAGTATACTATATTCTCAATTGAAACCCAAAATTAGATAATGTAATGACTAAAGTTATAGGTTCATATGAAATTTGAAAAAATATAGTCTTATATCTCATATGATTTGAAGAATTTGGAAATCAATAAGTATATACGCATGATATATGTAAATATGGTTTGAATCACTAAACTATTTTATATAATAGCTAAATAATTTTTATTTTTTATTTTTTTGGTCATAAACCAAATCATTTTTACGTTTTGACGAAATGTTTTGATGATATTTTGTAAACTTTACACATGAAAAAATTCTACCAGCCAAATTTTTTTATTGTTGCTTATTCTTCTTGATATAGTTCTCTGTTTATCAATGATCATTATTTTGTGTTCCCCATATATATATACATATGTTAAACTCTGCCTACATATAATGATAGAAACATGGTCAATTCTATTTTAAATTACATGTATATAATTTGAAGAATTTAGAAATCAATAAATTATATACGCTTAATATATGTAAATATGGTTTGAATCATTAAACTATTTGATATAATAACTAAATCATTTTTACATGTTTAGACGATCCTTCTTTGATGATATTTCGTAAACTTTACATATGAAAGAAATACAACTAACCAGTTTTTTTTTTTTAATCGTTCTTCTTGATAGTTCTCTTTTTATCCATGATTAATTATTTTTTGTTCCTCATAAATATACATATGTTAAACCTCTCCCTATACATGACAATAGAAACATGGTTGTTTCTATTTTTAATTACATATGCTATTTTTCCTTTTCTAATCTTTTTAATGTTAAATTTCTTTTTATTAATTATTTTCAACTAAATATCTTATAATTTTTCTTATAGAGGTTTTGTACAATTTGTAAAATTACTTTATGTTTTTTTCCATTTTAACTTCTTCCTCTTTTGATAATTAACAATTTTGATATTGAAAAATTTACATATTTAAATAATTGACATTTGTTATAATCTAATCGACAACTTAACACGTGTCGCGATCTCGTGAGTTAGAATTACGCTCACTCTCTTTTATATAATAAGATTTTAAGTTTTCCTCTAAACTCAAGTCATGAGAGGGTGACATATTACATCTATTCTTTTGACATTTGTCTTTCTAATTTATTAATGCAAGAAACAATATCTTTTTAGAACCTTAGAAATTAATTCCAACAAATTAATAGCTAATTCCAACAATATAATTAAGTCGATCGACACTAATGTTGGTCGGTTCGGCCGGTTTAACTTAATTCGCTTGTTCTGGCTCGGTTATGGGTGCAGAACCCTAGGGCTCGCTATATAAGTTTGTTTCTGTTCGTGGCCGTGGAGGGGGAGAGTTTTGAGGAGAAAAAGGATTCGTGAGGTTTCGAGAGAGAGATTTCGAGTGATCCGAAGGTTTCTCGATCCGTTCTTCGTGTTCTTCGTCGTTGATTCGTGGAGAGGTTCGCGGGATCGTGTGTGGTGTGTCTCTCGGTGATTTCCAGTGGAGAGGAGTCCCTGTTCGTCGCTGTGTTCGTCGTTCTTCGCTCGTTCTTCGTTGTTTCTCCGTATTCGATCAGTAGTCGAGGTGAGTGCGTGATCGTGGAAATGGGTTTAGATTGTTAGGATATCGGTTGTTGAATGTGATATTGTGATAGGTTATGTGATTGTTCTGTGTGCTTGTGTGGTTTGAGCCGTGAGAAATCTCGTGCGATGAAACGGAATCGAGTCTCGAGAGGTTTCGACTCGGTTTAGGTTTCTGCAGGAGGTGTCGATTGACACCTAGAGGTAGTGTCGATCGACACCACTTTCTTGATCGTGAGGTTTGTGTTTACGAATGAGGTGTCGATCGACACCCTAGTGAAGTGTCGATCGACACCAGTTGCTTGATTGTTGAATTTTGGTTATTGTTCTTGTTCGATAAGTTAATTGATGTTAACTGATTATTGTGTTGTTGGATTTGAGTATTGGTAATTGGATAATACTGGTTGAATGTTGATGGATGATATATATTTGATTGTTGATTGATCGCGTAGTAATTGATAATCTATTTCCCTTACTATGTATCTAGTAGACGGGATGACCGCCTCACTGAGTATTTGTGATAATACTCAGGCAACTCGTTTTTCCCAATTGTGTTGCAGGTATAAGAATGTTTGATCGCGAAATCATGGCAGATGAAGAGGATGATTAGGATGTTTTATGTTATGGTTTCTGATTTTTTAAGACTGTTGATTAGGTTGTTAGAATGGAATAGAATTGTAGTGGGAAGGCTTGAATTGAATTGAGTTACTCGGTTATTGGTTTAATGGTTGTTGTACTTGATGATCTTGAGAATTATTATAATAAAAAAAAAATTCGGGTGTTACATTTTGGTATCAGAGCCTATACGGTTTTAGGACGTTAGGTTGTGTGATTTGAGACTATGTGTTAATTGATTATGAGTAGTTAGTCAATTATGAGTCTTAGATCATCCCCTTCAGCCTTTAATGAGATTTCGCGGTAAGTTGTATTTTATTTGTTTGTGACTTCTCGTTTGCTTATGTTTCCTGTCCTGTGTAGTCGAGATGGATACTGGAGCGAGAGGTCGTGGCAGAGGCCGTGGTAGAGGTTGTGGTCGTGGTCGTGGCTTAGTGCCAGAGTCGTCCAGCAGCGTGGCTCCATCCTAGACACATCAGGTGGAGACCGCGAGTGAGACCAGTGCCAGTGTGGCTATCAGTACCGGGAGAGGCGCCGAGAGGGGTGCTCGTGGTGGTGCTATTAGTGCCGAGAGAGGTGCCGGGAGGGGTGCTGGTGATGGAGTGGGCCCAGGTGGGGGTGCTGCTCCAGTTCAGGGTCGAGATGATGTCATCGTGGGACTTCTGACGTAGTTGTTGGAGCGATTTCCGGCGGCGGCTCCGTTACCGGCTCCAACAGTACCTCCAGTGGTGAAGGGGTAGCAGAGAGCTGTAGAGGTTGAGCAACCAAGAGCTGTGGTTGCTGAGCATCCTCCCTATCTCGTGATGATGGGACAGATGCAGAAGATTGGTACGCCGTTCTTTGAGGGCAGAGTTGGTCCTGAGGAGTCTGTGAGTGGCGCTTGAGGGTGGAGAGTAACTTCAGATCGATCAGGTGTCCTACCGAGTATCAGGTCGAGTTGGCTGTTCACTATATGAGTGGTGACGCCCATTGTTGGTGGCGAGCTATTGAGGCGAGGCGTGCGGAGTGGACCTGGGGTGAGTTTTTGGCAGAGTTCAACGCCAAGTATTTCCCTCAAGAGGCTCAAGATTGCCTTCAGATGCGGTTTATGTCGCTGACGCAAAGAGAGCTGTCGGTGCGTGAGTATGACGCCGAGTTTAGCAGGCTGGTAGTTCATACTGGATGGGGTTTAGAGGATGAGCGAGCTCTGGTGCAGAGGTTCTTGCAGGGACTTCGTTTGAGCATCATGACTCAGTGCAGAGGTGGCAGTTACGTCTCGAGGGCGGATTTGGTTGTGCTTGCTGCTTCGGTTGAGGAGGATCAGCATGAGCAAGCGTCTCCAGTGTTTCTGGGGGTTCCCGCAGCGGTTGCTCCTGCGGTTCAGCCGAAGAGTCAGCAGCAGCATAGCAGTTCAGGACCGGGCTAAGGTGGTAAGCCGGCGCAAGGACAGAAGAGGAAATGGAATGAAGATTCTGGAGTGAATCAGAGAAGTCAGGGTTGTTATGGGTGCGGGAGCATGTACCACAAGCTAGAGATGTGTCCTAGGAAGGACGAGGCTGGAGATAGGCGAATGTGTTACCATTGCGGAGAGTCAGGGCATATCAGGCCGAAGTGTCCTAAAATGCAGTAGTCATCAGTGACAGTGTTTCAACCTGAGGCGGCGCAACCTGGGGTGCAGAGTGATGCCGCACAAGGATTGCGGAGGACCTGAGTGAGCAGGTCGAGGATTGAGCTGGTTTTCTTTTGTTTCAGTTCGGTTTTACTTTCAGGATTTGGGCTTTGGCTATGTTGTTCTGGATTTTTGTAATTTCCGTTTGTGGTTTGAACGGTTTTGATATTTAAAATTTATAAGATGAGTATTTCTTATTTATTTGCGATTGTATCGTTGCGGAGTTCTGTGTGAGTTGAGTAGGGTCGGAAGTCAGAGTTTATGAGAATTTAAAACTGTCTATGCTTGAGAAACCCTAGAGAACACCCTGGGCGATTGGGTTGTTCAGAGTTGACCTGGGAATGGGGTCAAGATGTGATTTCGAGATTGAGGAATTGCATGCGTACTGCATAGGAGTTGCTGGTTGTGATCTCGGATGTTGTGGTGTGACCTGAGGTTTGGTCGGATGTATGAGGGATGATGAAGTCCCTGAGTGCAGTTTTTAGGAGATGAGGATTTCTCCAGAGAGATGAGGATTTCCCGGTATACTTGTTTAGGAGATGAGTATTTCTCCAGAGGGATGAGGATTTTCTGGTATACTTGTTTGGGGAGATAAGGATTTCTCCTGAGGGATGAGGATTTCTCGGTATACTTGTTTAGGAGATGAGGATTTCTCCAGAGGGATGAGGATTTCCCGGTATACTTATTTGGGAGATGAGGATTTCTCTAGAGGGATGAGGATTTCCCTGTATGCGTATTGGGATGAGGATTTCTCTGAGTATAGTTTTGGGGGATGAGTAATTTTCCAGAGTATAGGGACTGTTCTTGAGTAAGATTATGAGATAAGGATTTCTCCAGAGGGATGAAGATTTCCTTGAGTGTGGTTGTACGAGATGGATATTTCTCCAGAGTATGAGGATTATTCCTGAATGGCGATTGGGAGATAAGAATTTCTCCAGCGGGACGAGGTTTGTCCGATTGTGGTTAGAGATGTTTGTGGAAGTGAAAGCTAAGGTTGATATTACGTTTAGAACTTCAAGTCAGATGACCCTGGTAATGAATGTGGCATTTTTGGTCGTGCATGTTCTTGTTTGATTGTTGCGCGACCAATCAAGCGACACGATCCAGGCGAATTTGGTCGGGTTTTGGACGGAGATGTTAACCTTAGTGAGACAGGTTGTGAGCCTCAGAGATCAAGAGTAATGATCTCGGGTATTGCTGACCGGGTTGGGCTCAGGAGTTAGTCTTTGGTAGACGATGTGGAGACGAATGGTAATTGTCAGTGATGCTGACCAGGTTGGGTCAAGGTTTGTGATGGGATTGACGGTCCGAGATGTGCGGGCGATGGTCTCGCGGGTGAATGATCATGATTGGGTCAGGAGTATAGTCTGAGATAGACAGGATAGACGGCAGTGCGTCATGAAGTTGGGGTCTTGGTGACCAGTTAGTTCGGATTCGAGGTCGAATCCATTTGTAGTGGGGGAGAAATGTAAAGACCCAAAACAAAATGATGGATTTTTGGTGATGGTGTCGATCGACACCGGGTGTTGGTGTCGATCGACACCAATGTTGGTCGGTTTGGCCGGTTTAATTTAATTCGCTTGTTTTGGCTCGGTTATGGGTGCAGAACCCTAGAGCTCGCTATATAAGTGTGTTTTTGTTCGTGGCCATGGAGGGGGAGAGTTTTGAGGAGAAAAAGGATTCGTGAGGTTTCGAGAGAGAGATTTCGAGTGATCCGAAGGTTTCTCGATCCGTTCTTTGTGTTCTTCGTCGTTGATTCGTGGAGAGGTTCGCGGGATCGTGTGTGGTGTGTCTCTCGGCGATTTCCAGTGGAGAAGAGTCCCTGTTCGTCGTTGTGTTCGTCGTTCTTCGCTCGTTCTTCGTTGTTTCTCCGTATTCGATCCGTAGTCGAGGTGAGTGCGTGATCGTGGATATGGGTTTAGATTGTTAGGATATCGGTTGTTGAATGTGATATTGTGATTGTTCTGTGTGCTTGTGTGGTTTGAGCCGTGAGAAATCTTGTGCGATGAAACGGAATCGAGTCTCGAGAGGTTTCGACTCGGTTTAGGTTTCTGCGGGAGGTGTCGATCGACACCTAGAGGTAGTGTCGATCGACACCACTTTCTTGATCGTGAGGTTTGTGTTTACGAATGAGGTGTCGATCGACACCAGTTGCTTGATTGTTGAATTTTGGTTATTGTTCTTGTTTGATAAGTTAATTGTTGTTAACTGATTATTGTGTTGTTGGATTTGAGTATTGGTAATTGGATAATACTGGTTGAATGTTGATGGATGATATATTATTGATTGTTGATTGATCGCGTAGTAATTGATAATCTATTTCCCTTACTATGTATCCAGTAGAAAGGATGACCGCGTCACTGAGTATTTGTGATAATACTCAGGCAACTCGTTTTTCCTAATTGTGTTGCAGATATAAGAATGTTTGATCGCGGAATCATGGCAGAGGAAGAGGGTGATTAGGATGTTTTATGTTATGGTTTCTGATTTGTTAAGACTGTTGATTAGGTTGTTAGAATGGAATAGAATTGTAGTGGGAATGCTGGAATTGAATTGAGTTATTCAGTTATTGGTTTAATGGTTTATTGTCTTCCGCTGGTTAATGTGTTGTACTTGATGATCTTGAGAATTATTATTAAAAAAATAAATGCGGGTGTTACACTAGTTACTTTTCATCTTTATTGAATATTGTGTGACCAATAATATGTTGTAGTCTTTTTTTAGGTTTGTGTAAATTATGTTTATTATGTATATTAAATGATATTTTTTATAAGAAAAAATTGTTTCTTAATTTTTGTGCTTTTAGGTAAAACAACTTATATTTTGAAACGGAGGGAGTATCTCATTACGATAAATAAAAATGAGAAAAATATAATAAAAATTATCTCATTACGAGTTAAGATTCTCATGAAATCAATACAAAGATGTTGGAATCTTTGATGAGATGATGAAGCTATTTTGGTAGAATCATTAGGATATTACAACTTCTCTGATCAATAGATTTTTTTACAAATGTGTTTTGATGGAAGAAAAAAGACGACCAATCATTTTTTAAGAAAACCGTAGTGAATATTGATAAACACGTTTGTACAAGTTAGACATTTGTGTTAAATAATATGTTTTCTATATGATATATTTACGAGTGGTATATTTATTTTTTCATATAACATTGGATATACACAACAATTTGCTACACATGTTTTGTCTTCTAACCTAGATAATTATTTACTATAAATATTAAAATTATGTAATATTAAATACAAAATTATTCAATAAATTAAAAATTATTGCATATTTTACCATGTTTATTTTAAAATTCACGTAACGCGTGGGCAATCCCTGGTATATATATAAGAAAAAAAATTAAAACACTTCACTTATACCATTTCAAAGATTTTCAAACTTTCAAACTTTAGAGTAATAAGCCTCTTAGGTCTATTTTTGTTTCCTCATAATCTTACTACTAATGGACCATGAATGTTTCTAACACACGATTAGGTACAAAACAGAACAAGTTTCTTAATTCTTTTGTTGTTCTTCCTCGGAGAACCCTTTGTATCACCCTTTAATCTCATCTCCTTCATCTCCATTCTACTCTCCTTTTTCTTCATCACCGGATTTGGATTCGGATTCGGATTCGATTCCTCACATTTTAGCCTCATCTTTTTTAAAACATCCACCAAACCCTCAAGCGCCATGTCAGCATCCTCACTCTTCATCAACTCCTCTGCGACTTGTGCCGGGGTTATTACTTCCCCCTCCATCAAACGCTCAATCTCGGGGTAGAGACGGTGAGGCCTTGTTGGGTCGTTCAAACCCAAATAGTTCGATGCTAAGGTCTTAAAACCTTGAAATGAGCAATGTCCCATGTAAATGTGCATATCCATACGACCCGGACGTAACAATGCCGGGTCAAGCCTATCTTTATGGTTCGTCGTAAATATTATAATCCGCTCGTCTCCGCAACTTGACCACAATCCGTCAATGAAATTCAGCAGCCCTGATAACGTCAATGGTCCCTAAACACAATTTCATGGAAAACAACAAAAAGAAAGCCATTTAGATATAGTACTAATTCTCTACACTAATCAGATTCAGTCTTGTGATACTACATTTGGATTCAATTTTGATGTAGAAAAAAAACACACACACTATTGGTTTACAAATAAAATTTTGGTTTGATTAGATTTGGTAATGTGGCTAAAATTCATTTAGAATATACTAATTATCTGTTGTCAAAAAAAAAAAATATATATATATATATATATATACTAATTGTCTACACTAATCAGATTCAGTCTCGTAAGACTAAACTTGGATTCAGTTTGCACAGGAGACAAAACTTGGTACGAAATTTGGATTGGTTGGATTTGGTTAAAATTCCCAAACCTATACCATACCAATTATAATAGAGAGGCAGAATCAAACCTGAGATTCACCACGGTTCTTGCCTTCAACAGGCTGCTCAACTCTATTAGGCAAATCCACTGCGCAATCAATATCTTCTATGACAAGAATCGACCGGTTACGCGTCCCCAGTAAGAGCCTCCTTAGCTCAGAGTCACGCCTGACACTCGCTAACTGAAGATCATAAACATCAAACTTGAGGTAATTAGCCATGGCTGCAACCAAACTAGACTTCCCTGTCCCGGGCGGTCCGTACAACAAGTAACCCCTTTTCCAAGCTTTTCCAACTCTCTTGTAAAAATCTTTCCTTCTTATAAACCTATCAAGATCCGCAACAACGGCACGCTTGAGGTCATCTTCCATCGCCATTGTCTCGAACGTCGAAGGATGTTCGAGAATAACAGATTCCCAACGGAGACAGTTGAGAGAATGTAGCATCAAGATCCTCCTCTCGTCTCTAATCTCTTTAGCTTTACTTTCGAAGTAAGGAACGTAAGAGTTCAAGATCAAATCTTTATGCTGTTTATCGAAACTCAGCTCGAAATACTCTCTTTTACCGTCCTCCTCGCCGCTTTTCTTGTCGCCACCACCGTCAGTAACAAACTTCCATTTGAGCTCGATTTCTTGATACACATCGTTGACGATTTCTCCGTTGCTAAGAAAGAGATTGACATGTTTGTCTTTATGTCCTTTACTGATTCCGAGCCGGACTGCGTCTGGACTGATCTTGGTCGAGAGATAAGTTTGAGCTGCTCGGTAGATGTCGTTGCACATGCCCTTGTTGTCGTCGTCGATGGTTAGGGTCAAAGTTGTTGGAGAAGAACGGAAAAACAGAGACCTTAGAGATGTGTAAATGTAATCTTGGATTGGAGCTGGGATAAGTTCATGAGCCATTGATCTTATCATCATCATGTAACCAGCCATTGATGCATAAGCTGTGAAAAACGATGTTGGTGAAGGAAGATCCTTTGAGAAAAACATTTTTTTTTTCTTTTTTTTTTTGCTCTGTTTCTTTGAAGATGGAGATAGAGAGTGAAAGTGAGAGATGAAAGAGATATTTAAAGAAGGAAAAAGCTTAAGGAAGAAGGTAAGGTTTACATTTGGTGACATTATTAGTCTCCTCCAAGTCTTAATATCTCTTTGTCTTTATTCATTGGATGTGTCATGTGAGTGTACCTTTTTTCCTTTTTTTTGAACAATATTATTAGAAATATTTGAATATTAGTAGGAAATTTGAGAATAGAAAAGTAAGTAAATATAAAAAAGTAGGGAGATGACAAAAGAAAGAAATTCATGAAAAATTTCCAGGTCTCTTTCCACGAAGACCATGTCCTTTTATTTTCCATTTTTATCTTACACGAAACCTTATTTTAATATTTATTGCTTGACCAATGAAGACTCAAAAGATAATGATAAAGGGGTACATATAAGATTTTTATATATTTTAAATAAGTAGTTTGCAACTTCATAGTAGTTTTTTTTTTTTTTTTTTTTTTTTTTTTTTTTTTTGAGAAAAGTTTTGTTCTCTTGTTCAAGTTTTGAAATGGATTCGTTTTATAATTAATTCGGAATTTTATAATTAGCTTGAGTTTAAGCATCTAATTTGTTTTAATGTTTGTTGAATCACTATTTATCTTATTTAATATCTTTGTCGACAATAAAAAAAAAATCTTTGAAAACGTTTTCCAAATTATACACCAGAAGCACAAAAAAAGTAAATCTAATTATACATAAATGGACAATCTAATTGGCATGCATCATGCAAGAAAACGACAAATTAAAAGTTAACGTTTTCTTTATGCTTGATAGATAAAAGCTAACGCTTTTTAGATTCCTAATCTATATAGAAAACAAATATGATATATATAGAGGTGGGACGGATCCGGATATCCGGCTTTTTCCAGGATATCCGGATCTAGATCCAGATACGTCGGATCCGTGATTTTACTATCCGGATCCGGATCCGTGGCATCCAGATATCCGACTTTCGGATATCTTTTCAAAATTTAACATATCCGCGGATATCCGGATTCGGATCCGGATCCGTCAAAATATTAAAAATAAATTAAAAAATATTAAATTAATTAAAAAAACTATTTTTTGTAAAATTATTATAAATTTATTAAAAAATAAATAAAATATTACGAAAATAATTTTAATTTTAATTTTTTATGTTTAATTTTAAAAAAAGTTAAAAAAATAAAAATAAAAAAATTATTTTTAATATATTTTAATAGCCCGGATCCGGATCCGGATATCTGGACTTGAAAATTAGGATATCCGGATCCGGATCTGTTTTTGACGAATCCTTGATTTTATTATCCGGATCCGGATCCGGCCCCCCCGGATATCCAGATTTTTAGAGCGGATCCGGATCGGATCTCGGATCCCGGATAATAATTCCACCCCTATGTTATAGCACTATTATTTAGCCATTAGATCGTGACGTTTTCACAGAGGAATGATATGGACAATCTTTAGTTAACTATGTTGTTATTGGGAACGCTTGTTGCTCGATAGAAACGAAAAAATAAAAACTTATAATGATAATGTAATCAACTTTATGTAATTAATTTGTGTGGTTATACACTTATAAATATTTTTGGATTTTGCTTTGTTTGTTGAGGTGGAATATGACTTGTGCATGTACACATAGGCAAATAACCATTATAAACGCAAAAGTACTAGTATATAATATTTAGGGAAATTACAAATATACTATTTTTGAAAATATTTTTTTTTTCAAATATGTCACTCTTCAAAATTTATTGCAAACATGCCACCTTTTATATAAAAAAACAAAATCATTAATTTTTTTCCTCTCTCTCAAAACCTAAATCCTAAACTCTACGCCAAAAATCTATACCCTAATTATAAATACCCTAATTCGGCAAAATGTTTGTCTCATGATCGGAAACTTCAATGAGAATACCGGAAATCATGAAAAATGAGGCGGACGAAGTCGACCGGAGTCTTCATTTATACCTTTTCGAACTATGTTAGATAATTGTGGAATGATTGATTTCTCACACACTCTCGTGGGTTGGACGACGTAAAATTGGTAATGTAAAAACGAAGGTAAAATGTCGTCTAGACCGAGCCATAGGTAATAAAGAATGGCATACCCTCTTTTCCCACACTATGGTGGAGTATCAAAAACTCTGGGGTTCCGACCATAGACCAGTGCTAGCAATAGTCCGATCCACAATTCAAGACTAGCGAAAAAAAATCTGTTTCGATAAAAGATGGATCGGGAAACCCGGATTTAAAGAAACCGTGACTACAGGATGGGGCATCTCAAGTGGAATCCCACATAGGGATTTTCATCAGAGATTATCCTCATGCCGGTCACACATCTCGAGATGGAGGAAATCGACGGTCACTAACTCAACCAAACTAATTGAGGAGCTTATAGATCAATTAGACCGACCTAACGATGATGATGATTCCACTCTAGAGGATGTGGAAGAAATCCGAAGAAAACTCCTCCACACCTTTCAGGAAGAAGAACTATATTGGCACTCAAAGAGTAGAGTCAATTGGCACTGCTACGGAGATAGAAATACAAGCTTCTTCTATGCCACCACAAAACAGAGGAGAGCCTAAAACCGTATAATTTGCTTATAAGATAAAAACGGTCATTGGGTTAGGAGTGAAAAGGGGGTTGCAAAAGTTGCTACTAATTATTTTGAGACACTTTTTACCAGTTCGGAGCCTCAAAACCTCGATGACTCACTTTTGTATGTTGCCGAGAAGGTTTCAGAGACATGTAATAAACAACTCATTGTTGATCCAACAAAAGCAGAAATCAAGGAAGCCTTGTTCAACATAAATCCAGACAAGACATCGGGGGCCGACGGTATGAAAAGTCGTCTCTATCATAAATTCTGGCACGTGGTGGGCCAAGACATAATCAGACTAGTGAAAGACTTCTTCGACACTGGATCCTTCGACCCACGACTGAATCAAACAAACATCTGTCTTATTTCTAAAATAAATAGACCGCATATCATGATAAAATTCAGGCCAATCAGTTTGTGTAACGTCAGCTACAAGATCATATCAAAAATTCTATGTAACCGGCTAAAAGTGACCCTCCCGAACCTATTTTGGAGACACAATCGGCCTTTATGGCTAGACGTCCAATAACGGAAAATATTTTACTCGCTCAAGAGAATTTTTATGCCCTAAGGACCAACAATAGTTGCATATACACTTTCATGGCTATGTAGACTGACATGAGTAAGGCTTACGATCGGGTAGAATGGAGGTTCCTAGAAGCCGTTATGCTAAAACTGGGGTTTTCAGAAAAATGGGTCAAATAGCTTATGTTCTGTATATCATCAGTATCGTATCAAGTTTTGATAAATTGAGTGCCGAAAGGAAGAATTAAACCGTCTCGAGGAATTAGAGAAGGAGATCTTCTATCTCTTTTCTATTCATACTATGCACAAAAGCTCTCATCTCCCTGCTCAAAGGAGCAGAGGAAGAATCTTGTATTACAGGATTACGAATTGCTCAAGCAAGCCCGAGAGTCTCTCATCTCGTCTTTGCTGACGATAATCTCTTTTTCAGTAAAGTAGACGTCCTGGAATGTGCAAAGATCTTAAAAATTATCAAAATCTATGGCGATGCATCTGGTCAACAACTAAATCCCAACAAATCCTCTCTATTTTTTGAGAATAGAGTTGATCAGCAGATCAAAAGAGAAATCAAGAGAGTCATCAGCATAACAAGCGAAGGAGGTATGGGCATGTACTTAGGACTACCAGAAAAAATATGTGGCTCTAAGATAAAAATATTCGCCTATGTTCAAGATCGCCTTAACAACCGTATTAACACTTGGTTTGCAAAATTCCTTTCTAAAGGAGAGAAAGAGGTTCTAGTAAAATCAGTGGCACAAGCCCTTTCGACTTATGTTATGTCGTGTTTTCTACTCCTTCAGGGTATCACAGATAAACTCAGGAGTGCTATATTCAACTTTTAGTGGAGTTTCCGTCAAAATAGTAGAGGACTACACTGGATCGCCTGGGATAAGATCTGTACTTCTAGAGACTCAGGCGGTCTAGGATTCAGAGATCTTCATGAGTTCAACCTAGCGCTTCTTGCAAAAAAATTGTGGAGGTTGATCCACTTTCCAATATCTCTCCTTGCTAGAGTATTACGTGAACGATACTACCACCAATCATCCCCGATGGTAGATCGTAAGGCAAGATCCCCCTCGTATGGTTGGACTAGCATTATGGCAGCTAAACCCCTGCTCAGACTAGACCTTGAGAAAACTATACACTCTAGGTATATTACAAAGACTTGGGGTGAACCTTGGATTCCAAACAAACCGGCTCGTTTACCAAGATGCCTAGATAGACATATCCAGCGAGATCCCCATCTTCTGGTTAAAGATCTCATGCTACACAACTCACCGGAATGAAATCACACAAGAATCCGAGAATTATTTTATCCCGAGGATGTCACCCTAATTTTGGGGTTGAAACCTAGTAGAACTTTCAAACTAGATGGTTTTGCGTGGAGTTATACAGAATTAGGAATGTATACGGTTAAATCTGGATACGAGTTACTACACAACACAAACCAAAGAAGACTACAACCCCAACAGATATCTGAGCCAAGCATCACGGGTCTGCTTAGATAAGTGTGGAAAATCAAGACCCCCGGAAAGCTTCGATACTTTATGTGGCAAGCCTTAACGGGGTGTATAGCCACTTGCCAACGACTGACTTATCGGCACCTTGGAAACGATAAGAGTTGTCCCATATGTGGTGCAAAAGAGGAAATAATTAATCAATGATTTTTGAATGCCCCCCAAGCCCTGTAGGTGTGGGCTTTATCGGACTATCCGTCCCTTCCTGGTTATTTCCCGAGTATATCCCTCTACCAAAATATGGATTTCCTATTTTGGAGGGCAAAAGAAAGGGGTCTCCCCAAACCACAAAGGGATACATTCTCGTGGATCATTTGGTTTATTTGGAAGGCAAGAACGACAAGCTCTTTAATGGGAAGAAAGTCGCGATTACGCTCCAAGTAGCCCAGTTAGAGGAAGAAAGTTGGCGATGCGCGAACTTGGCTAGAGAAGAAGACAAAGAGGAGGAAGTAAATACTACAGAGAATGAAGATATCATCCGATCCGAGCATCCACATATCCCGATCTGCCAAGTGGATGCATCTTGGGCAAATCAAGGGCTCACTAGCGGTCTCGGATGGTGTCTCACTGACACATCAGGTCAAACACACACTGGCAAGAAATGATGCCGAAGAAGTCTATCAGCTTTACATGCAAAGGTCGAGGGACTCCTCTGGGCGATAGAGTGTCTTATTCAGAAACGTATACTTAGGACCCGATTTGAGACAAATTGCTCAAACCTATTAACAATGACCGACAATTCGATAGATTGGCCAGCTTTCCAGTCTGAGCTAGATCACTTCGCAGAACTTAGAGAAAAATTTATTTTCTTTCAATTAGCTTATATTCCTCGTTCTTGTAATGACCGTGCCGATGTCCTTGCAAAAGCAGCACGTGCACGTAACCATATCTTTTCCCATGTAGATCTCGATGAGTTGGTAGAAAGTACCCGATTTCGGAATGTTTCTACCGACCAAATGTGAATAAATATATGGAGCTTGTTGACAAAAAAATAATAATAATAATAGTTAACCTAAACCCAAAAAATATATAAGTTAAAATTAAAAAAAGATGGCATTTTTGCAAAATTTTTGAGAAATGTTGAGGTATGTCACTTTTCAAATATGCACCACTGTTTGAAAATCTTTACGAGCGTGCCTTTTTTAAAAAAAAATGTCCAGACTACCCATATTACAATGTACAAAAAAAAAAAAAAAATCTCTTTGAACCTAAACGTGATTTCTTCTCTCTCTCTAAACTTTTCTTTTTCTATGTGAACCAAATCTCACTGTTTTCTCTTTTTCTATGCAGGTCTCATCGTCATGAAATCGGATATCATATTTTTTTCTCTCTAAGCGAGATCTCGCCATTGTGAAATCAGATCTGATCTCACCTTTTTGAAATCGGATCTTAATTTGATTCTCGTTTTCTCCGATATCAGATTCTCTTACTTTTGTCAAACGTCTTGCCTTTGATTTATCAAATTTATGAAATTTTTTTAAAAAATTATAATTTTTTAAACATTTTATAAAAATCTTATAAAACTATTTAATTTTCTTATAAAATTGTTTAAATAGCTTATAAATTTGTTTAAATTGTATTTCAAACTAAAAAAAATATTATAAGCATTTTAAACAGTTTTATAAAAATGTGAAGTGACCAGAGGTAAGTCCACAAAAGACAAGCACCATTACACCCGGGATCGAGTCCCCCCGCCTACTTAATGTAGGTATTAGGCTAATAGGCCGGCCAGTTGTGGCCCAGTATTGACAAAAAAAAAACAGTTTATAAAATCTTATAAACTTTTTAAAAGCCTTGTAAACCGTTTTTAAACCTTATAAATATTTTTCAAAATCTATAAAAATGTTATAAACCTTTCAAAAAGCATATAAATTATTAACAATTCAATTTTTAATGACAGATACAAAACTTTTATTAAACTGTTTAAAAAGATTATAAAAAACGTAAAAAAACCTAAATATGTAAGAAGATACAAAACTCTTATAAAACTATTTAAAAAGTTAAATCAATAAATGATACAAAACTCTTATAAAACTGTTTAAATTTTTTATAAAAAACAGAAAAAATCCTATATCAGTAAGAGGAACATCAAAAACAGATCTAAACAAAAAAACAACTAAAACTCAGATCTATAACCAAAATCGAGCCAAAAAGTGAGACTTGTAACCAAAATTGAATAAGAAGCCCAAATTTGTAACGAAAATCGATTCAAAAGCTTAGATTTGTAACAAAAATCGAATCGAAAATCTTATATTTATCCTCGATGCGTTTGAATTCAATTGAGTCAAAGAGAGGATCGAAAACCCTAGATCTCTAACCCAAATCCGATTTGCAATTTCAGAGAAGAAAATTTTGTGAAAAAAGGATTTTTGGGAGATGAAATGAGATTCGTGAGAGAGCGATGAAGAGAACGTCAGACCTGTTTTTTTAAAAATAGGGGCACAAAAGTCATTTGGGCAGTGAATAGTGGCACGATTATAATGATTTTGTGAACAGTGGCATGTTTGATTAACTTTTTGTCAAGTATGGCATATTTGTAATTGTCCCAAAATTTTCAAACGTTGGCATAACTGTAAAGTGGTATGGTAAGAGTAGAATATCATGAAAATTATCATAATATTTTCTATTAAACATTTTAAAAAGTATTTCAAAATATTTTGATAATTGAATGGGTTACTAATAAAAATTTATATATTTATATCAATAATTTTTAGTGTGTTTACCCCCGTTAATCTAATTTATAAATAATGATGATTTATTCAATTTTTTTTTTGTTAAAGGGAATTCATGGATTCTTTTTTGTAAAGGTAACTTGCCATGGATTCAAAAATATCAAGGATACAAAAATTAATTTTCGAGAAATTCATAATTTAAATTTTTGAGTTTGGATTAACTTTTCCCATGGTATAGTTTTAGGGGGAAGGATTTGGATTTGGGGTTAAGTGTTTAATTTTGAATGTTAAAATTTCATTATAATTTGGTGGTATTTTTGATTTTGAACAAAAAAATAATATTTTTGGAACTTTTCAAAAAATATTTTTAAAAAATGGTGGTATTTTTGAGAATCGTCTTTCATTTTTTCATTTTTTTATAGACTGATGTATTTGTTGAATTCTTTGAAATATATTTTTCTATATTGGAACTTGAAATTAGCATATTTTGATTAGAAAAAAAAAGAAAAAAAAACCAGTTATATTTGTAGCAGTATAGGACCGGTTGTTGAATTATAATTTCTATTTATGAACATATATTGTTATACTATCATTTCGGGTCACTTGACAATCATGAACTATAATTTTATGTTTTTAGTTATTTTTTTATAGGACCGATTGTTGATTTTTTTGATTTTATTTGTAATCTAGTTATTTTTGTTATAGGATTATTAATTCACTTTTGATGAAAACTATAACTTTTTTAGTTGTAAATTACTAAGATACGAACCATTGATACGACATCTCTCTGAAAGTAATCTTTATCCTCTCGTTTATTTCAGATTTATGGCTCCAAGTATAATTTTTTCTTGTGTTAATAGCGTCATTGGTATGGTAATCTTGGACAACCCATTATCATTTTTTGTTGCCTTCAACATCTACACTCTTTGGAAGCTAGTGATCACCTCTTTCTCCTCGCCTTTAATTTATAGAAAACCATGCATATATATAATTTAAAAGCTGGGTAACAATAGTTGTAGGAAAAATGTATCTCTAAGTAACAATATTGAACATGGACGACATTAAAATACTAAGAAAAACATATGGAAAATAAAACAAAGTAATTAAAAAATTTCAAGTTTCGATAGGATAAAGCTTCCGTTTCTACTTCAACAACTATAAACTAAAATATTTGTTGATTCTGAGTGAAGCCAACTTTGTCGTCTTGTACCGGTGCTATCATCAACAAACCTACCTCCTTCCTTATTCACATATTCAACCAATGCTTCAGGCATAACGTGGACCCTCATACTTTAAATAAGAAAACATTATTCACTGTGAAAGGAAGAAAAGTTTTATCTAGATTTGCTTCAGGAATTTGTCTAAATGCTTACTCTATCGATCCTTAAGGAAACTTTTGAATGGTTGGATATCCACTAATACTATTTTTAGAGCAGACCCTCATATTCTCATCACAATCCACCTTTAACAATCACAAATACACAAGTTACGAAAGAATCGATCATTTCTCAAATTAGAGCCACATGCCAAAAAATATAAAAACTGACCTTTGGAATTAACAGTGACTCTTGAAGCTCACCCTCAAGCTTTTCAAACTCTGGAGCAAGTTTATTGTAGTGGACACACTTATAATGCCACATAATCAACCATCTTAAGTATTTCATAAAGTAAGAAAACTATAGAAATTTCCTTTCAAGTTTCGAAATAATGTAAATCTGTTTTCAAATAAGATACTAATGGAGACCATGCCTATCACTCCATAAGACTGCAAGCACAAATCAAAAACATTTACAAACAAATAAAACATAAGATTTACAGATGATTGAAATAACTGATCCATACCAAGGAGCGTAAAACTAGACATGAGTACCTTTATCTTTACTGGCCTCCTAACCAATCGTCCGTCAAAACAATTTCATCTACTATGGCTGAAGCCTGAAACCAAAAAGCAATGCGAGTAAGTTAAAATCAACCAAGATATGAGATTTCACCATTTTTTCATCTTTCTTTTACGTCAAACTTCGTTCTTAGAAATGCTCTGTTTTTAAAACGTTGCTCATAATCAGAAGATCTTTTCAAGGGCGTTCTAGAAACTGAAGCTCACATCGTTGCGAAAAGAATCAGCTTGAAATCAACAAAGAACATCGAATCTTGTGGTTACCTTGTATGCAAACAGCTTGAATGCTCGCATGTTGACGTTACCGTATAATATAATTGTTTGTCTTGTTTATTGGCCAAACCTTCACGGTAGCTGAAATGG
The DNA here is from genome assembly GCA_963576765.1 of Draba incana. Lineage (NCBI taxonomy): Eukaryota > Viridiplantae > Streptophyta > Magnoliopsida > Brassicales > Brassicaceae > Draba > Draba incana. The sequence goes on from OY755204.1 coordinate 36,196,606, forward strand.
AAGTACCTAAATTTTACCTATGTTTTATGCATGTTAGAAGATTATATTTGTTTTCCAATTACCTGAAAATCTCCATGTTTGGCTTTGTGCAAGGGTTATAAGCTGGATTAAAACGCAATTTCGACATCCCTGAAAAGCATGATCAAACAGCAAAAGAGTGACTAACCATTCGAGAACTGAACCTTTTAGAAAGGTAAGAAAACCTGTTAAAGACGCATCAAACCTAAAACCATAAATTCAGAAATAGCAACTTGAGGTTTATTTTAAATATCAACCTTCTTTGTCGTTTATTAACACCAAAGATGCAACTCATTCTTATTGTACAGAGAAAGCAATAGAACCACATATCTGCAGAACGAACATCATATCAAGAAAAGCACATGGTCTCACTTATCATGATTAAAAACATAAGTTTTGAATGGAAAGGAAAGAGTGTATAAAATGGAGAAGAAAGATTCAAAGCCTTTGAGGTTAAATTGGGGCAACTGTTCAAAGGAATGCTAATAATAGGAGGCAATTTAACATCTTTGTCTTTATCAGAAGGGATTATGGTGCCAAACTGAGTAGCCATGCTAGTAAAAGCTTCACTGTTTTCTCTATCAACCTTCACTACAAGAAAACAGGGAGATTTCCGACTGCCAAAACCGTCGGAAATCCGTCGGAATAAGGTTGTTTCCGATGGATTTCCGACGGATCTTGGAATAACGGAAATCCGTCATAAATCCGTCGGAATACGATTTCCGACGGATTCCGTATACCCGTTACCGTATACCGTATATGGATACCGTATCCGTCGGAAATCCGTGGGAAATTTCCGACGGATTTCCGAAGGAATTACAATTTTTTTTTTTTTTTTTAAAAATTCTCCGGCGGAGAATTTTCCTCCGGAAAATTCCTCCTCCTCCTCCTCCTCCTCCTCCTCCCCCCCCCCCCTTCCTCCTCCTCCTCCTCCTCCTCCTCCTTCTTACCAAATAAAAGAATATGAGCGGTATAAAATTAGAACGTATTCCGTCGGAAATCCGTCGGGTTTTTCCGACGGATTCCCCCGCCTTTTCAATGATCACGATGTGTTTGGCGGGATAAAATTAGGGTAAATCCGTCAGAAATTTCCGACGGATACCGTATCCGTATGTGGGAAATCCGGTACAGTATACAGTTACAGATTTCCGACGGATTTATGACGGATTAAAAAAAAATTAATTCTAATTAACTAAATTAATTAAAATAAAATTAATTAAAAATAAAACTTAATATAAAATTAAATTAAAAATAAAAATAAATCTAAAATTAAATCTAAAATTCCTAAAATTTTCATAATTCCTAAAATTTTCATAATTCCTAAATCCCTAAATCCCTAAATATCTAAATTCCAAAAATTCTCATAATCCCTAAATCCTTAAATTTCTAAATTCCTAAAATTCTCATAATCCCTAAATCCCAAAATTTCTAAATTCATAAAATTCTCATAATCCCTAAAATTATAAATTCTTAAAATTATTGTAATCCCTAAACCCCTAAATTTCTAAATTCATAAAATTTTCATAATCCCTAAATTTTTAAATTCGTAAAATTTTCACAATCCCTAAATCCCTAAATTTCTAAATTCCTAAAATTCTCATAATCCCTAAATTTCTAAATTCTGAAAATTCTCATAATCCCTAAATCCCTAAATTTCTAAATTCATAAAATTCTCATAATCTCCAAATCCCTAAATTTCTAAATTCCTAAAACTCTCATAATCCCTAAATCACTAAATTTCATGTTCAATTTAGTAATCAATCACGAAATCCTCATATATATGTTCAAAATCAGACCAATCATACTTCTAGTTCGACATATAACACTCCTAAATCTCTAAAAAATAATTTCTCAAGAACAATTTTCAAACAATCAAAAGAATCAACACAAATCTTCCGGCGATAACAAGACGGTTTTCCGTATACCGGATACCGTATGATACCGTATCCGTCGGAACTCCGTCGGAAATCCGTTACAAAATTACGACGACTTAGTTTCGTCGATAATCCGTCGGTATAAGGTAACGGAATACCGACGGATTTCCGACGGATACCGTATCCGTCGGTAAATTGTGACGGCTTTCCGACGGATTGATGAAAGTCGGAAATCCATTGGAATTCCGACGAAAATTTCTGACGGATATTACGTCCGTCGGAAAACATGATGTTTTCTTGTAGTGCTTATTCTCAACCTTGACCTGGAGAATATTTCAGTATATAAATGAAACGGTTTATTATAATACGAAAACATAGCTTCCATCAATGACTTGTGGACATTTGTATAACACTAACAAACTTACAATAAGTAATCTTGAACTATAAAAATTCAACAGGGTTTCCTTTGAGAAGTGACAAAACCTATGGAAGAATATTAAGTAGACATGTCATATAGTGTTCATAAATCAACCTCAATCTAACATTTATATTGCTTTAAATATAATTAACACAAGTAGTATAAACTTCTTTAACACTCATCTGTTAAATTCCAAACGGTCATTTTGAGATCAAATACGAAACTCGCTCAATGAAGTAATAATACCTTTAAGCTCCGGTGAGTTTAGAGGATTCTCTATGAGCTATATGAGGCTACTTCTTTCAGTCCACATAAAACCTCCGGTTATTTTAGATGGTTCAGTCTATATAAATCTATATGAGCGTATAGCTGTTGCTATCTAAATCTCTCTCTTTTATATCAAGGAGACTGGGTCGTTCCCCGCGTTACACGCGGGGTTTGTAGCGAATTTCTGATTTGATTTCTTTAATATTTTCGGTTATTTGTGCGTATGTGTTGTTCGTTCACTTATTTGGATGTTTTATTATATATTCAAATTTGGTTGATTTGTTTTGTTTTCTGTTTTCGAACTGTTTATTTTTCCAATTTTTTTTATTATCTTATATTTTTGAGAAAGTAAATAGGTTATCATTAGATATGTACCTCACTTTAATATCTTATGGTATATTATCTTGGAACTTATATTCGATTTTGCTATTTGTATTTGATTTTGCATGTAAAAAGAAAAGTAGTTGACAACAATTTTATTTGAAGATTATTTTGCAATGTAGTTAGTAAAGCATAAAAATTTAACTCGAAACTAAGAAAGAGAAGGTGCGAGACCACAAATTAGGAAACATATAGTCGAGGAAGGTGGTTTGAAAATAAATGAGTATGACATAGTGAAAGAGTAATTTGTCACTGGTTCTTTTGGCTGTGAATACCGAACCGACGATTCTCCTTTCTTGTTATTCAGCGTTTGTTTGTTTAGCAACCGTCGTGCAAACTTTTGATTGTATCTTCTGATATCTTCTATACATTTCAAAGTAAATCTTGTTGCTAGTGTCGATTCGAATAGATTTTCTTGCGATTTAATTTTAGTTTGTCAAACTTTAGTATGTATATGTATAAATTATGTGTTATTCACGTATGTACCTTTATGATCTTTTTGGTTGATGCTTTATGATCAATTTTTTTCAAATGTCAAAATTCTTTTTCGAAACATTTTGTTCTCTCCGAACAACTTTCATATATTCTATATATATATATAAATAATATGATTAAGTAAACAACATTTGAAATATATGTATATATATATATATAAATATAGCGTCTTGTTCCTTTTTTTTGTTATTCTAGGAAACAGTTTCAGATGCTATGCCACAAAAAATGAGAATGGTGTAAACAAATTCTCAAAATCACTAATATTATGGAGAGAACCACATGGATAAAATTGTTCTCATACTTCTATATGGGAAAGTAAATGTGGCTTGAATAGATGACTTCCCAATCTATTTGTTTATGACTTTGTCTTCAAATCACCAACCCTTTAATTTCTACCTTAATTTACCAAAAGCATGTGTATCCCCTAATTTACCCTTGTTGCACACGACGTGTGGGATCATATGTTGCACCAGAGGTGATAAGCAGGAGAAGGTATGATGGGTTCAAAGTAGATGTGTGGTCTTACCGAGGCATATTGTTCTTTTGCCTTTTTTTTTGGTAACCAATCACATTGTTCTTCTTGCTCGCAGTAATCTCCCTTTCCGTGATTCGAAAATATAATGGAATTGTATAAGAAGATTGGTGATATATCATGGTTTTTACCCTGTTTAAGCCATGATATAAGTCCTATATCTAGAGTCTTTGTTATGTTTTTTGTTGGTTTTAGAGTCTTTTCAGGTACAAAGACGATTGGAGCTTAAAAGATGTTTACTGGAGATTTTGGAGCATTCGCGGAATGAAGTGGCAAAATGCAAAGTTAGGAATGAAGATTTGAAGTTTGTGTCGAGCGACACCATCACTGAGCATCGCTCGACACTACGACTTGAGAAGCAGAAGAATCCGAGTTTGAAGTTGGTGTCGATCGACACCATCTATCAGTGTCGATCGACACCCTGCGCGACCAAGCCTAGATTTTAATCAGAAAAGTCTGTTCGAAGCCCGAAGTTTCCAGATGTTTACTTTTAAGTTTCTAGCCGACTTTGTACCCATATATATGTGTTTTCTAAGTCATTGTTTAGAAGAACGCTTGATTTTACTTAACTCTTTGATTTATCTTTTAATAAAACCATGTTTTCATTATTCGATATGTCTGAGTAGTTTCCTTTGTTAGGTTTAGGGTTATTCGAAAGTGTTTGATAAATTGCTGATCTGATCTGATTGTTAGGATAATATCATTAGAATGTTCTTCATCTTGACTTGCTTTTATTGATGATTTTAGCGTCATGAACTGAAATCTGATCTTAGGATAATTAATAGAAACGAGAGTTTGATTAATTTCCTGATCTAGTCTTTGATGAGCAAAATTCCTATTCGCAAAGGAATTTGGCTTAGGGTTTTGTGAACAATTGAACCTGAAATTAATGCTTGTTTAGATTCATAGGATTCGCAAAGGAATTTGGTTATCTAGGATTTATTCATAGATAATATTCGCCAACATGGTGTCGCTCGACACCCAGTCCAGGACAGACCTAGAACGCTAGCTGATTTCAACAGACCGGACCAGTTCTATGCGAATCGAGCTGCGATTCGACCACCTGCATTCCAGAAGAATGATTTTGAGCTGAAGCCTGCTTACTTCAGCCTAGTCGCTCAGAACCCTTACCATGGTCTTCCTCATGAGCATCCTATGGACCACATCGAGAACTTTGAGGACTTAGCTTCAAGCATCAAGGCCAATGGTGTGTCCAGCGATTATCTTTTCTGCAAGCTATTCCCATACTCTCTTAGTGGGGATGCTTCTTACTGGTTGAAGCAGCTAGAACCAGGATCGCTGACTACTTGGGAAGACACGAAGAACGCGTTCCTGAACAACTTCTTTGATGATGCGAGGTCAGAAGAGCTAAGGACGAAGATTACTTCTTTCAAGCAGGGTCCTACAGAAGCTTTTAAGGCTGCATGGACGCGACTTAAGTCCTATCAGAGGGATTGTCCTCACCACGGCTTCACAGACGTCCAATTGTTAGGCATCTTCTACAGAGGAGTAGACTGGCGGTATCAGATGGCACTGGATGCAGCGAGTAGTGGTAACTTCAATACCAACTACCCAGCAGATGCAATCACTCTCATCGAGAACTTGGCTTCTAGCAACAGTACGAAGAATGTTGATTTTGAGAGGAAGCAGATGAGTGAGAACAAGGATGATGGGAAGCACTTGGCTGAGATGAACGCGAAGCTGGATTCTATGAAAAGTATCCTTGTGGGCAAGAAGTCTATTCAGTTTGCTCAGGAAGTTGAGACAGCAGAAGAAGATGTGAATTACATCAACCAAGCCGGATTTCAGAAGTATGGAAATCAACAAGGCTATCAGAAGCCCTTCCAGAGCAACAACTTTAACAGAAGCTATGGTTCCTCATCATACCAGAAGCCTCCTGAGCAAGAAAATGAGGTAAAAGCTATGCTTGCGCGGATCCTAGATGGACAGCAGAAGTTGGAAGTTACTTTCAATGGGAAGTTGGACTCAGTCTATCAAGATCTTAATGGAAAATTCGAGTCATTGAGCGCTCATATGAAGCAATTGGATACACAAGTTGCGCAAACTGCTGAATCTGTTAGGAGACAAGACGGTTTCCTTCCCGCGAAGACCGATGCAAACCCAAGAAGCACTTGTAATGCTATTTACACCGAAACGAAGGATTATTTCGCAGAGTTGGACGAGATTTTTGGAACAGTAGAACAAGTGTCGATCGACACTGAGACAGAGCATCGATCGACAGCACTCAAGGAGTTATCAAGGATCGCGACAGAAGAGTTAGTGTCGATCGACACTACAAATAGTGTCGATCGACACCCCGTCCAGACAGAGCCTGATTTTGCGGTTATCGCGATTGCTTCTGAGGAGAACGTCTACAAGGCTCCAGTTCCTTTTCCCAGAGCTAGAAGGTCTAAGCAGGAGGTTGAGGAGGAAATTTTCAAGCGGATCATTGATAAGATCATGGTTGAGATGCCTTTGATCGATGCAGTTAAACTTTCTCCTGCGCTTAGGAGATACGTCAAGCGGCTTGCAGCTAATGGTATTAGTCCTGAGGAGGGAGCACTGCTGACTAGAGATATCAGAGCAATTCTCTTGAATACTCCTCTAGTACCTAAGAAGAAGAAGAAGGACATGGTGGTTTCAGAGGAAGTAACCGCAATGATTCAAAGCAGGATTCCTGTCAAACTGCCAGATCCAGGAAACTTCGTGCTCAATTGCTCCATATCAACAGGGCAGTTTCCTCATTCTCTTTGTGACTTGGGTTCAGGAATTAACTTAATGCCATTATATGTCGCTATTGATCTTGGAATGACTGATTTCAGGCCAACTAGGATGTCTCTTACGCTAGCTGATAGATCCCGGAGATTCCCAAAAGGGATTTTGGAGGATGTTCCAATCAGGATTCAGGATTGCATTATCCCTGCCGATTTTGTGGTTTTGGAATACAACGATAAGCCTGCAGATCCTCTGATTTTGGGGAGATCATTCTTAGCTACTGCCGGAGCTCAAATCGATGTGAGGAAAGGGAAGATAAAGCTTGATCTTGGTGATATTGTCATGGATTTTGACATGGAGACAACAAGAAGGAAATCCACCATTGATGGTCAAGCTTTCTCTGTGGATACATCGGTGGATGACGAACCAATCAAGGAGCCTTCGAAAGATATTCCTGCTGAGATCATTGAAGAAGTGGTCGTTTCAGAACCATCTCCTGAGATACCTCATGAAGAGCCCAGGTATGAACCCCTTGTACTTAATTATGTCTCTTCTACATTCATTAAAGATGAAAAGCCTGTTACGCGCTCATGCAAGCTTCGAGTTCCTCGAAAGTTTGGTTTTTCTGATGGATTTGCAGGAAAGAGAAAAGAAGAGATGAAACCTAAGAGGAGTTCAAAGCCATTCGCCAAAATGAGAATCATCATTCCTCAAGGGCTAAACGAAAAAGGAGAAGCGGTTGTTCAGGAGATGATGGAGAGGACAATGAGACTTTTCCCTGAGATTGTTTCTGATAAGTCTGGGGGAGTCATCCAGAAGGTTCGAATAAAACAAGCTGCTGCGAGTTCCATCAAGGATAAAGGTAGTACCATACTTCCTCAAGATCCATCATAGTTCTAAGTTCCTTGCAACAGTCAAGCTAACAGACTAAAAACAAGCGCTTAATGGGAGGCAACCCATTTGTAAGTTTAATATTTATGTTTTCTTTTCATTTTCTTTTACAATTTTATGTTTGGTTTTGTTTTTGTTTTGGTTTTCAGGAGATTAAACGTTGTAACGCAAGTGAGAATGCTCTTTAGATGAAGGTGTCGAGCGACACCAACAGGAGCATCGCTCGACACCAACAAAATCCACCAATAGATCGACTTGAACTTCAGTCGCTCGACGCGACATATTTATGAGTGTCAAGCGACATATTTATGAGTGTCAATCGACACTGCCTCCTGGTACGAATTCTCACTTGATTTTTCTTACGTTTCGTTTTCTATCTATTTATTTTCACCAATCTTAGGCTTAATAACACTGGGGACAGTGTAGTTTAAGTCTGGGGGGAGGCAGTTGCTAACTATGAGTTTTGTTTTGTTATTTTTGAGTAAATTTTAAAATTTTCGCGTCAAAACCTCTGCTTTAGACTTGCTTTGAACAGCACTCATGGACCATTCCAATGCAAGTTGGTTGGTTTTACAAGGTGGGTAACTGGAAGTGGATCGGTTTAACGGAGCGAGTTCAAATTTCTGGAGAACGCCAGAAAAGATGTCAAAAACCCCGACCCTAATGAATCTCTAATCTCTTGTCAAGGGCGTTGGCTAATCGCAAGGCTTGATTCAGCTTCCAAACACTTGAAAGCGAGGATGAACCGCTCTTGAAACTTCTTCCCGAATGACGAGTACAACTGTCCTAGTTCGAAAAAAGAAAAAGCCTCATGACCCTCTCTCCACAAGAACACCAGTAATGAGAGCTGATCTAGTGATCATAGAGATGCCAAGGAAATAAAAAAAAAAACAAGCAGAAAAGTGCAACCAAATTCAAAAATGGAGCATACAAATGGTAAAGGACCCTCTGCTGAGGTACCCGCCATCACAAAAAAATCATTCAACAAAAAGGCATTGCATCTCTATGATAGTCCTTAATTGGATACAGTTTCAGAGGGAAGAAAGAGGGTGAAACGCAGAATAGTGTTAAGGGAGGTGAAAGAATCTAGAAGGTCCAGCGATCGATATTCCCTTGATGAGACCGCACCTAATTAAACTAAAGGGGTCTGCGACTGAAAGTCTGAGTTTCTTTAAGGGGTTTGGGTTCAATCTGGAGGACTGCTAAGCTTCTAGGGAAACATCAAAGTATCACCAGATTAGCTTTGCAAAGGTATGTGGTTCCTAAAGGAGTGATAACACTGTTTTGCTTAGGGACAAGCAAAACGCTAAGTCTGGGGGAGTTGATATATCATGGTTTTTACCCTGTTTAAGCCATGATATAAGTCCTATATCTAGAGTCTTTGTTATGTTTTGTGTTGGTTTTAAAGTCTTTTCAGGTACAAGGACGATTGGAGCTTAAAAGATGTTTACTGGAGATTTTGGAACATTCGCGGAATGAAGTGGCAAAATGCAAAGTTAGGAATGAAGATTTGAAGTCTGTGTCGAGCGACACCATCACTGAGCATCGCTCGACACTACGACTTGAGAAGCAGAAGAATCCGAGTTTGAACGTTTTGTAAAACAATATTACTTTTTATTTGTACTTTTAATTTTATTTTAATTTCTACTTTTAATTTTATTTTAATTTAAATAATTCAAATTTTAAAATTTAAATTTATATTAAATTAATTATTATTTAATTTATTATTATATTTAATTATTTCTACGAATACGTCGGAAATCCGTCGGAAAGCTGTCGGAAATAAATCCGTCGGAAATATGTCGGAAATAATGACGTCGGAAGTCTGTCGGTTTACTAGTAGTCGGAACCCATCGGAAAGCTGTCGGTTTTATTTCCGACAGCTTTCCGACGGAATTTCCATTTCCGACAAGATAGAAACGACAGACATATCCGTCGGAAATCTATCGGAAAACTCTTATTCCGACAGACTTCCGACGGATATTTCCGTAGGAATCGCGTTGTTTTCTTGTAGTGCCCTATATATGTGTTTTCTAAGTCATTGTTTAGACGAACGCTTGATTTTACTTAACTCTTTGATTTATCTTTTAATAAAACCATGTTTTCATTATTCGATATGTCTGAGTAGTTTCCTTTGTTAGGTTTAGGGTTATTCGAAAGTGTTTGATAAATTGCTGATTTGATCTGATTGTTAGGATAATATCATTAGAATGTTCTTCACCTTGACTTGCTTTTATTGCTGATTTTAGCGTCATGAACTGAAATCTGATCTTAGGATAATTAATAGAAACGAGAGTTTGATTAATTTCCTGATCTAGTCTTTGATGAGCAAAATTCCTATTCGCAAAGGAATTTGGCTTAGGGTTTTGTGAACAATTGAACCTGAAATTAATGCTTGTTTAGATTCATAGGATTCGCAAAGGAATTTGGTTTTCTAGGATTTATTCATAGATAATATTCGCAGCGGAAGCTGGTTTGTTTTACTTTCGTGTTCATGTTCAAGAACTGTGCTTTAATAATCCTATCAATTGATTTATCTGCAATTTTGATTCACTGGAGATTTCCCTGTGCCTAGCGCTTTTCTCTAATTGATTTACAACAGTTTTTATTGCTTTGTTTTTGCATTCTTATAATCTTGCTTAGCATAATTCGAACTCATAAATCTATTGTGTTTTCTGATTCCCTGTGGATTTCTATACCTAAAGTACTACATTGATCTCTTAATTTGAGAGAGTTAGCTCTAGGTTAATTTGAGCATATCAATTGGTAAAACCGAATTCAAGTTCCCGAATTGGTTAGCTAAAGTTAAAATTTTAATGATATTTGAATAATTTATATACGTATATGTTATTTATCAATTTAGTTGATGTTTTGGTTTGAATTAGAATATGTCATGGTAGTGTTTGTGATTTCGTGATCCAAAAGAAATGAAGTAGCTAGCTATATTTCTTATTGACTTTACTTTGGCTTGCTCTGTTTTAGCTCGTTCTATGTATCCTAAATAAATTAAGACATGAACAGAAAATGAGCTATGAATATATATATATATTAACGTAACATTTAGAATCTACTGGCAGGCACGTCTCAATTTTTTTTGGGGTCTAGGCAAAAAAAAAAATCCGGCCTCCTCCAATAGAAAATTAAAAAAAAAAAAAAATTGGGCCATTTTTCTCTTTAGTAAAAATAGAAAAAGTTACATGGATCATGTGCGGTGGAACCACTTGCCACCCTTCTTAGACGGTCATGTCTACTGGCTTAACTTTAAATAAAAAAATTCATGATCTTTTCATGTTTATGACATGGCTGGCGGAGGCAAGAAGGGAGGAGGTTGGTCATGTGACCCCCACAAAATTAGTGTATTTAGTTAATTTTGGTGTAGATTTTATTGGATTTAGTAAAATAAATAGTTTAAATTAGTTTTTGACCCCTATAAATTGGTGTAAACTTTCAAACTGCACCCATCAATTCATATATTTTTTTCATTTTTATTATAATATTGTAAACAATATATCAAATTATATATTATGACCCCGACAAAAATTATTTCTAGATCCGCTACAGGCTATATGTCCATATTTTTCCTTGTAACCATAAGTTTCATATAGATATGTAAAGATTTGACTTTATGCTTCAAGATTCCATATCATAATTAAGTATTAAGGCTCATGAAATATATGTATTAATGTATACAAAAGCGTTTGAAGAATCACATGGTTCTTTTTGGCTTGAACCAAACTTTTGCGCAATGAAAATGCGGAAAGCATTATGTCAATTTCACCTAGTGTCGTCGCTTCAATTCCTAAGAAACATAAACAAATAAAACCATGTAAATCGAATCAGTAGACCAATTATCATTCATAATAGAGTTCACAACATAAAAAAATGTTACATATATCATCCAACCTCAAAATCCCATTCTCCTAACATATCAGGATCATTTCTAATGGCCCATATGTATGTTTTCACTGTCACCTTCTCTGAATTCTCCTACATATACAAAATAAATACATGAGAATCTAATATCTTGCAGCTCCAATTGTCGCTCTTTCATATTCAAAAGTTCTTCTTCTGTTAATCCCATCAGTATCTACACCAAAATCCACCAAATTTTCTCAAATCTAGACCATAAAATCCTTAATAAAGCATACGCAACAAAACCACGCACAGTAGCCGAATTTCACAAAGAATGATCAAAGATCAAACCTTTCCATGAAACTTCTCCAGTTTCATATGGCACAACACATGGATATAAACGTCCTTTAAGCCTACACCTCTTATCTTCTTGGCAACAATACAACTTACAGTATTGATATCGATAGCTGAGAAAATTTTCTGAAATATAATTGTTGCTAGCTTACGTTGCAGCTCATGACCAGAAAGGACAATCTTAACCAAGACGATTTAACATTCTCAAGTATGCGCAAAAACCCACAACTTGAAAAAAACCAAGAGAGATCGAGATTCATTACCAAAGGGGGACTCTTGAAAATATCTTGAGGACATCTAGGCCGTAGCTGAGGTTGAGCTACATCTAACGCTAACGAATACTGATGAATCTTAAACGTAAGAGTCTGTCCCTGCGATCTACTCTTAAAGACAACACAGAGCTTGCTTTCGATACATTCAAAAAGTCCCTTAAAGTGTTCCTCTTCTTCTCCTGCAAATGGTAACAACTTTCATCAGTAATGGTCTCAAAACACAACTCATGTTTTGTCTTTTCCAACTTATAAACTAACCTTTAGATTGAGAGCAATGTAGGGAAGCATGAGTTTCCTCAAATCCATCTGAAGTTGTTTAACAGGACCAGGAAGTTTCATTCTTGGAAAATCAAAACTTTTTGGAATCTTATCACCAGTAACGTGATGAACATTCGCTTGATTTTTCTTCACTATAGGCTTGACTACGTTCCCACCCTTGTTATTCTATATCACCAGACAAATCAAAACCCAAAACAGACGATTTTCACTTACGTTCTTGAAACGACCCATTTTCTCTTACCACCAAAGCTTCACGAATCTGAAAAGAGAAAATCATATTCATGAATTAGTAACAGAGAAGGAGCTGTAAATTAAGATTTTTCAGATATAGCCAGAACAATGGAAAATTTACACTCGAATTAGAAATCATTTGCCGGCCGGAGTAATAGAGCCTGAGGTTGAAGTGTTGGAATCTCATCCTTGATTAATCCTTTAATTAAGAGTAACAAACCAATTTAGCAAAACCAAACGTGGGAAGAAAGACAAAGACAAGGAAGTCAAAGAAGTTGTTGAAGCTCACTGTTTGGTGTTTGGTTTGGTCTGATTTAGGAGTTTAAGTTGGTTGTTTTATAAGATAAAAATCTAGAGCTAATCATGTCTAAGTGGAAGTCATTTTGTGGCTCAAAATGTTTTGCGTAGTATGGAGAAAACAGAGGATGCTCTGTTTTCCTTCTATAAATATGTATGAGATGTTGTAAAAGAAATGCATCCGATTCTAATAAAAGAAAAGAAAAGAGTTGGATCACCCAAGAAATCCAACATGGTATCAGAGCTTTCCTTGATCTTTGGAACCTGTTCAAAGAAAAAGAAGAAGAAAAGAAAAAAGAATTCAGTCTAAAGAGGAGATTGAAGAGAAGACAAGATGGAGACAACCATCAACGAATAAGAAGATTGAATAAGAACAAGACCGAACAAGAAGAAGAACAAGACAAGAACAACATGAACAAGACAAGAACAAGAAGAACAAGACCGAACAAGACAAGAACAAGAAGAACAAAGAAGAAGAAGAAGAGAGAGTTACGGACCTGAAGTTTGGTCAGAGAAGACCAAGAGGATCCGGACCAGAGAAGACATGAGAGGAAGCTGCTCATCACAAGCCTCCATGAAGTTGTTCATCACCAAGAGATGAACATGATGATGAGAAGTAGCCTGCACATAAAGATAAGTGTAAGGCTGAGAAGAAGGACGAACAAAGCCGAGAACCGCAAATCGGAGAAGGGCAGAAGGAAAGAGAAGGTGGTGACAAGAGAAAGCACCATCAAACCTTCAAAAACTCATTCACAACCGTACCTTAAAGAAGGAGGGCTTCAGGTGCATTAAAGAAGATAGGGACATCTTCTGAAAAACAGCAATGGAGACAACGGTGTGGAGATGATTTGAAAGGAGAGTTCTGTTCTTGTTCGATGCGTCTTGGTGAAGATGCTTGATGAGGTTGAGAATCCGAGTGGGTTTTCATCTGAGACGAGAAGGAGAACCCGAGGTTAGAAAGACCAAAGTGGAGGTGAAGGAATCAAACAAACCAAGTCCAAAAAAAAGCGGAGGTTGATGATTCAAGAGCCTAACAAGTTGCGGTTAGAGGAAAACCGAGTTGAAGATTTGAAGAGCCAAACGACTAAAGCAAAGCTAAGGTGATGATAGGAAAAAGAAACCACTCAGACTACGGTTAGAGAAAACCGAGCTGATGGATCTTGTCAAAAGAGTCATAAACTAAAGCTAAAGTGATGGTTCTAAGAATTAAAAGGAAACAAGGCTGGTGTTCAAAGAGGACACCAAGCAAAAGAGAAGCTCACCTAAAGAGAAAGGGAGCTGAATCCGGTTGTTAAGATGACTGAAGAAGACGTGAGGAATTCACGCACAAGACTTCAAGAAAAACGTGAGAGAGCTCACGGTAAACTTGAAGGTGAAGAAGAAAGCTCACCACAGAGGGAGCTCAGGAAGGTTGCAGCGACAACCGGAAGAAGACGTAACGATTCACGAACCGGAGACGTGAGGAGAAGCTCACGGATGAAACATGAAGAAATCGTTTTAGGGATTCTTATCAAGAGGGAGATGAGAATCACAAGAGAAGAATAAGGAGGATGGGAATCAAGTCCCTAGATGAGTGTTGGAGAAATTAATCAAAGGATTCGAGAGGGAGTGTTGGAATCTCATCCTTGATTAATCCTTTAATTAAGAGTAACAAACCAATTTAGCAAAACCAAACGTGGGAAGAAAGACAAAGACAAGGAAGTCAAAGAAGTTGTTGAAGCTCACTGTTTGGTGTTTGGTTTGGTCTGATTTAGGAGTTGAAGTTGCTTGTTTTGTAAGATAAAAATCTAGAGCTAATCATGTCTAAGTGGAAGTCATTTTGTGGCTCAAAATGTTTTGTGTAGTATGGAGAAAACAGAGGATGCTCTGTTTTCCTTCTATAAATATGTATGAGATGTTGTAAAAGAAATTCATCCGATTCTAATAAAAGAAAAGAAAAGAGTTGGATCACCCAAAAAGTTCAACATGAAGAGGTAGGTTAAGAAGATTTGAGTGGTGGAGGGACGTGGCTCTATTATATAAATAGAATCGGGTGACCGTGGCAATGGTGGAGCCATAAAGTTGATATAGGATCGTGAGTTTAGGCATAAGAAGATTTGAGGTGTGAGTAGAGAAGGAGCTTGTATCTATATATAGCGGACCGTTTGGCAATGGAATTGATGAAGGCATTGATAATGTCAATTTTAAATATTCATTTATAGTGTAAGTTGAGATCTATTATGAGTTTTGGAATTCAATTATGAGTTTAGATAAGCCCATACGAAGAATAAAAACGAATTTGAGATGGCAATTTAATTGGTTGATTAAATTTCTGAATTAATCTGCTGCATGCTTAAGAATGCTCAAAATCTCTCCTTTTTATATAAAGGAGATTTCTCTTTTTTTTTTTTTTGTCAATAAACATGTAAATATATTTTTTCTTTCATATATGGAATTCATAAGCAATTAAACACTATCCCGTGGGACAAATTCGATCTACTTCTTTACACTATACAATGGCAAAATCATTTTATGATTCTGTGATTATTGGCAAAATCATTTTTAAATTAAATTTTCTATCCGCCGCCTCCTCCTCCAAAACCCTACCCGGCAGTTTAGTTCTGCCTCCTCAACTTCCGTCGAGCTATAATCGCATTTCGAGAGTTTGAAATGGAACGACGGTAAATTTCCTTGCCACGTTTAAATTTGTAAATCCAATAGCACCGGAAAAGAATAAATCTTAACCTCTTTGTTTTTCCCCTTGTGTTTTTGGCTATTAAAAGTATGAGAAAAGGAGGTGGTGTGAATGAGAACAGAATAAATCAGTTGCCTGAAGCTTTGATTCTCAAGATATTGTCATCACTTCCAACAAAAACTGTCATATCCACAAGTGTTTTGTCTAAACAATGGCGGTCTCTTTGGAAAATGGTTCCAAATTTAGAGTTTGATTCTGCAGATCACAAAAGTGAACACCATAGATTTTCAGAGATTGTTTCTAAGTCTTTCCTTTCAAGTAAAGCTCCTGGTCTAGCGCGTTTTCGTCTTAAATTCGGTTTAGATAACGCTACTCCCATGGATATTGGACTTTGGATTGGACTTGCGTTTGCTCGACATTTACGTGAATTGATTCTTGAGTATCTACCTAACCAAGAGACCTTCGTATTTCCGAGTAGCTTCTGTACTTGTAATACACTCGAAACTTTGAAACTCAAGGTTTTGATTCTCGTAGATATATCTTCTCCGGTTCTTATGAAGTCTCTTAAAACTCTGCATCTTATATTCGTGAGCTATAAAGACGATGCATCTATCCGTAATCTTTTGTCTGGATGTCCTAGTCTTGAAAATCTAGTTGTGGACCGAGGTGAAGACGGCGGTGTTCAGACTTTCACTATTGATGTTCCGTCTTTAAAGAGGTTATCGATTTACGATGACAATTGTGGTGAAGATTTTTTGGGATATATGACAAATACTCCTTCTTTGAAGTACTTGCTAATTGAAGAGTTACAATGTCAAGCATTTTGTATTAATGCGCCCGAGCTGGTGGATGCGGGTATCGCTAATGTTTCTAATATAATCACTGAGAAGCTTCTTGGATCTCTTACTTCAGTCAAACGTCTTGCCTTTGATTTATCACCCTTCGAGGTAACTTTTACGGGTATGATTGAGTTCATTTTTTTTAATCACATAGTTTCTATATACTAATAGATTGTGTCATGGATAGATTACATATCCTACTGGAAGTATCTTCAATCAGCTGATAAATCTAAATATCAATACAAATCAACCGAAATGGTGGAATCTACTTACGACCGTTCTTGAAAATTCTCCTAAACTACAAGTCCTCAAGATCGCCGATGTATGACAGTTCATCATTTAGCTGATTTCGATCAGTCTCTCTTTCTGGTTATTAACTGTGATGATGAAATGCATTGAATGAATTCTTCTTTTCTCTGTGGTCACAGCTATGTTCGCATGATGGTGTGATCGGCGAGAAATGGAATGAACCAAAGCATGTACCGGAATGTTTGTTGTCCCATCTCGAGACATTTGTGTGGGAAAGATACGATTGGGGAAGAAAAGAAATGGCTAGTTACATTCTAAGGAATGCAAGACGGTTGAAGAAGGCAACTTTCTCCACAAATCCCATTGAATCGGAAGAGCTCAACAAGTTGGAGGAAAGACGTAAGATGCTCAACGAATTGGATATTGTGGTGAGGGGTTCAAATTCATGTCACCTTGTCTTCGAATTTGATTCCACCCCCCTAGTAGACTCTCCTTATTAGAGTCTGTTGGTTTATACCCGTCAGAGGAATTTACATCGGTGTTTGAATCTCGGAGAAGGAATGCTTCGTTCTATGTTTGGCTATTACGAGCTGAACATTTTCCGACTTTTATCTATCGCTATGATGATACAATCTTGGTTTTTATGTGATATTGGGGAAACTTGGGAAGAGCGTTTATTGTAGTTCAATCAAAATATCATTGTGAACTTCAAACACACCAATAATCTAAAACATTGATAATAAAAAGAAAATAAGAAATGAATAATCATCTTCTCCTGGGTGCGGCTGAGCCTGAACCGCGCTGAATCGCTGCTGGTGCTTGCCCTTGAGACCCTGCAGGCTGTTCATCAGCAATGTTGGTCCAAAAAAAAAAATCCTAAAATACTCACATATTTTGCCCAAAATGATTTCTCTGGTTGCACTTCTGCTTCACCTTCTTCCACATTCTCACCGCCAACAGTCTCCTCTGCGAATATTGGCGTTCTGCGCCACAGTCAAGGTAGCATTAAGAATAATTTACCAACTTCATTTGATGAAACTGTAAATAATCCACAAATGGCTGTATATGAAAACTGAAAAAAACTAAAACACCTAAACGCAAACAAAAATTTCATCATTTCTACCTTGGTGCCTGCTCACTACTCTTCAAGATAGTGTGTGAGTTGAATGACCATTTTCCTGGCTACATTAAACGCAAACCATTTATTAGATTGCGCTGATTTATATAAACAAAAAAGGATTGCATTCCAGTACAGTTGTTAGAATACCAGTATACCATTCTACCATATCCTATTAAATTTGCTCCGCTTTATGAATGATTAGATAGCATGTTTCACTTACAAGTTTCAACTGTCGAGGATACGGGCATGCTCCAGGATGGCCATAACTAACTGCCAAAATGTTGGCACCATCCTGCAATTGAATAAGACAGTGTGCAACAAGTTCATATCGAGAGACGAATACAGCGTTGATCTCAAACTGATGCCAAAAGAATATATTACCATGTGTATAACGATATGCTCATCCAAACCATCCCTTAGAAGACATCTCTGTAATCAAACATATACTGCCTTAAGCCAACATACATTAAGCAGAGAGCTTAAGAGAGGAGAAAACAACAAAAGATTTTGAAAAGCAATTACATTATAGCAATTAAAACGTTTCGACCTAGCACCAAAGTGATTGTAAAGAAACCTCCCTTGATAGTGCTTAGCACTAGCCCAAGACCGTACAACCCCGAGAAACCCTAAATAAACAAAAGATCCTCTAAGTATGATGAAAAAATATGGAAAGACTTTTAGAGAATACTTGAAAGACTCTTAGAGAAATTTAGAGAACTTATGAACTTGAACACTCTTTGTTTGAACTTATTCTTTATTCACTTGTTTAACTTTCTTATGTTCTTGTTGTTACAAATGAGAAGGGGTGAGGAGGTATTTATAGTCTCCCAAAGATCTCTCCCTAAATCTCTAGATTATTCTACTAACCTCCTTACTTCCTAGATTTTTTACAAGTTTCTAGACTTCTCTATATTCTCTAGATTATTACCTTACTATCTTACAACTATCTAGATATCTCTATTAACATCTAGATTATTTATCTTACAATTATCTAGATTATTCTACATTCTTATCTAGATAATTAACTAAAAGAATTCTCTAGAATCTCAAAGGAGGTGATGAGATTATATGATGTTTCTAGAGATTTCTAAACTCTTCATTAAGCTAAACCAAAATCAAGTTTAATTTTAATACTCCCCCTTAAACTTGATTTTGTCAACCATCCCGAGCTTCGAACGAAGTAACTCGAACTGTCCCTTCGGTAATGACTTGGTGAAGATGTCTGCAACGTTGTCCTCACTTCGAACCTCCAAAGCTTCGATTGTCCCATCAAGCACTTTCTCTCTTATGAAGTGATGTTCCAGCTCAATATGCTTCGTCCTTGCATGAAACACTGGATTATTAGCCAACTTGATAGCACTTTGATTATCTCCATAGATTGCAGTCGCTTTATTGATTGGCTCGAAAGAATCTTCAAGAAGCCTACGAAGCCATATACATTCTTGAGCTGCAAGAGTCGAAGCTTTATACTCTGCTTCAGTAGTAGACAACGACACTGTTGGTTGCTTCTTGCTGCACCACGAAACACTTGTGTCTCCACATAAGAACACATACCCTGAAGTTGACTTCCGGTCATCTAGATCTCCACCAAAGTCAGCATCCGTAAAACCATGAAGGGAAATCTTGGCATTGTACTTGTACACCAGTCCCATGCCAAAAGTTTTCTTCACATACTTCAAGATCTTCTTAGCTGCTTCGAGATGTGGCTTCCTTGGTGCCTGATATATTAGTATTTTGGTCTCTTTTAGTTATCATTTCTTTAGTCTTTTTGGTTCTTTCTAGTTTATTTTGTGTCTTTGCAGGTTCTAGGAGGCTCTCATGCATGGATTAGAGTCTGTGGAGGTTATTGGAGCAAAAAGGACGAATCTGGAGAAAAGATGGCACTTTTCATAAACCGAGCACCTGCTCGGTTTGGAGCGAGCACCTGCTCGCCCGAAGACTCGAAGAAGCCAAACTCTCTGGATTCGAGACCGGCCGGTCTGGCCAGTGGACCGACCGGTCCCGTGTGAAGACCCAAGACCCAAGCGAAAGCAAGACCGATCGATCCTACCACTGGACCGACCGGTCCACACCCGAGTCCCGAAGCCAAAACTCTCTGGAATCCGGACCGACCGGTCCTGATGAGAAGACCGACCGGTCCACGACGTGAAGACTTGCCGATTCTGGATACGGACCGACCGGTCCGGAACCAGACCGACCGGTCGGGCACCCAGATCCAAGTTGCCCTAATTTTCCCTATAAATAAGTTTCAGCCACTTTCCTAAACCTAAGTTCTATTTTTTTTCTCTGAGATTTTTCATTGTACGTTCCTGAGACAAGAGACTTGGAAAAATCACGAAAACACTGTTCATCAAAACACTGTTCATCGAAACACTGTTCACGATTACTGTTCACGGTACTGTTCACAGTTACTGTTCACGATTTTGGGATTTTTCCGATTTGTTGCTTCTCCTTGCTGGATCATTCCACGACATCGTTCTGAGAAGAATTCTAAACCTTATTCTCTTTAATTTTATTATGAATTCTCCTTTTGTCTTTGTTGTGATTGATTCCATTATGCTTGAGTAGTCTCATAGCTAGATTAGGGAATTTCAATGGTGGATTAGGATGATAGTGACTGAGCCAAATAGGAAATGTTATCATTTGTCTTCATCAATTGGGATTCATACTGCTTAGGCTAATTTGATCACCTAGTCTATGATCTTAGGATTAACTTATTCACGACAGTGTTCTAGGTTGCTAGATAAACCGTTGATGAGCAATCGGTGTGTAACCAACGACAGTTGATTGTTACCATCGATTGTGAACAAATCGAACCAAATTGTTAATGCTTATCTTCATCTCTGAATTCGAACGATAGTTTATGCATTTAGGATGTTAGATAAAGATATTGATGCATCACGACAGTGAGGCAATATTACATTCATGTTCGAGTTCTAGATTGCGTTAAATTGAATCCTGAATAGATTGCTCAGTCCTTAATCCGAAGTCACTGGCGAATGACTCTAATCTAGTGTCTTTATCTTATTGAATTTACATCATTTTTTAACTGCTATTTCGTTCATTGTTTCGTTTCAAACAAATTCCCATTTTATCTTAGCTTTAAACGATAATCCATATTTTCATAGTGTGACCGTGGTCCCTGAGGATTCGATACCTAAAATACTACTGCTTTTGTCTGTGCACTTGCGGATACTATTTAGGTTTAAAACTTCACGTATCAAGTTTTTTGGCGCCGTTGCCGGGGACCAATTATGTTGCCTTTGAATTTCGATTTAGTTTATAGTCTAAGAATTTATTTTTGCTAATTTTGTTTTCTTTTATTTGTTTTTGTTATGTCTCAGGAAGCGATGAATACTCAGTTGCAGTTGTTGAGGGATCAGATTGCTCAGTTGCAAAGGAATCAACCACAAGCTCCACTAGTACAGCCGGGTATAGGGGATATGGATAATCCCCATGTTTTCTATCAGAACCGTTCAGCCATTGTGATCCCAACTATTCAGAGGCAGGATTATGAGATCAAGCCTCAGATGATCTCATTGGTGAAACAGCATCTATTCCACGGATTACCAGCTGAAATACCAATGGATCACATTGAGAATTTCGAGGAAATCTGCACTACTACGGGGTCTAATGGAGTGCCGAGTGAATTTATGAAGTGCAAGCTGTTTCCATTCTCACTCTCGGATAAGGCTTCTAGATGGTTGAAGTCTTTACCGGCTGGTTCTTTAAAGACTTGGGACGAAGTTAGAGCTGCGTTTTTGGACCACTTCTACACCAAGTCCAAAACTGCGTCTTTGAGGAATAAGATCTCTTCGTTTCAACAACATTCCAGCGAAACTTTCTGTGAAGCTTGGGAGAGACTCAAGGAATACCGTAGGGAATGTCCTCATCACGGCTCCTGAGTATGATAGGTCCAGGAAAGTCTATAATATGGACACTCAGAAGATTGATGAGCTGACAGCAAAGGTGAATCTACTTTTACGCGAGAACCAGAGACCGGTAAAACTGTGGAAGAGAATAGGGCTGCTCCTATTTCTCAAGAGTTTGAAGGTTATGAGGTCGCCGCATTACAAGAGGTCAACTTTGTGAACGGTCAAGGATTTCAGAGATTCTACTCCAACAAAACAACGCTCAAGGGAATCAGTTCATCCCTAACCAGAATCAGAGTCGTTTCCAAGGAGGGAACCAACAACAATTCGCTGTGCCACAACAAGCTACTTCCGCGCCTACATCTCTGGATGAGTTGAAGAGTCTCATGCAGCAACTGATGGTTAACAGCCAAAAGGCGTCCACTGAGATTAATGGCAAGGTAGATCTCATGTACGATGATTTGAATGCAAAGTACGAGGCTGTTCCCGCGCATGTGAAGAAATTGGATACACAAGTTGCTCAAACTGCTGAGACGATTAAGAGACCGGCTGGAATTCTTCCAGGGAAAGGGGAGATGAATCCTAAGAATGGGTATGCCAATGCTGTAGAAATCACGAGCGGAATCTCTAGCACCCACAGAAAAGGTAAGGAGCACGTAACCGAGCACCTGCTCGGTTTGGAGCGAGCACCTGCTCGCCAGGATGCTCCTACCGAATCTTCAGAAATTCCCCCAGAGAGAGTTTACGCACCCAGGGTTCCTTACCCACGTGCCTATGTCAACTTTATCGAGGACAAAGGACCCAATCAGAGTAGAGAACATCAAGCACCGCACCTCCAAGAGAATAGACTTGAGCTAATGATGCAACAAATTCTAGATGGGCAAGACAGGAGTGCACGGGAAGTGAATGAGAAAATAACCTCTCTTGACGACAAGATAAACGTCATGAACAACGAACTCAGCTATAAACTAGAGAGTTTAACTTGTCAGGTTGACTTTCTTGATTCACAAGTTGCTTTTATGTCCCAGAGTAAAGCGTTAGGTTCTGCGGAAAAGGTTGCATTGATTCCTGCGGACGAGCCAGATCGATCGATCCCACTTGAACCAGCTACGGATCCTCAGAGTCAAAGCATAGATGTCACTCCAGGTAACACTCAGAAACCTTTATTAAGGCAACTGCATAAGCTAGAGGATCCAAGTAAGTTTGTTGTTCCATGTCTTATCTTTGGAATTGATTTTGAGGATTCTTTATGCGATTCTGGATCTAGTGTTAACCTCATGTCAAGGGATATTGCAGAATCTTTAGGTATTGTTGATATCCAGACTTCTAAGATGTCTATTAGATTTGCGGATGCCTCGGTAACAACTTCGCAAGGATTCATTGGGAATTTAAATGTCAGGATTGGGGATTGTTTGATTCCAACTGATTTCCAAGTTGTGGAGATGAGCAATGGTTCATACATGCCTTTGATTTTGGGAAGACCTTTCCTTGCAACAGCAGGTGCAGTTGTTGACTTACCAAACAAACGGATTGTTTTCTCTAACATCGACAAGCGGATCTCTTACAACGCTATTTCGGATGGCGACAAGTATGGCTCTTGTGTTGCCATAGACGATGTAACGGGAAGGGTAAGTGTCCTACCAGCTGCAGCACTCTGTAATAAGAATGAGGTTAATGAAGTCCTGGATGGAGACACTCGTTCTTATGAAAGGAAACCCAAGGAAGTCAACAAGCGGGACAAACCAAAGCGCGAGAAGAATGCTACAGGTTTGCACATAACCTTGACACCGCAGAGATGTGTTGGAGACACAATTGAGTACAAGCTAAAGAGTAAAGGCATGTCTAGGCCTTTCTCTAAGGTCAAAGCTATTGTTACTCCGGAATTTAAGGAAAAGGGTCAAGCGGCTATGGCTAGTATGCTGAGCAAGGTTCTGCAACTGAATATAAGTGATCAAAGAGCAAATCGACCACGCCTCAACCCACCTCCACCGAGCCCTGATCCGGACAAGAAAGCCTCTAGTCCTTGAGCCTAGATGGCCAACAAAGTCGAGCTAACGACTTAAAACAAGCGCTTGGTGGGAGGCAACCCACCGGTACGTTTTCTAACTTTTTCAATTTGATTTCTTTTTCTACTAACTTTGGTTTAAAATTTTGAGTTTTCAGATTTCCTAAAAAAAAAAAAAAAAAAAAAAGCCAGAAGCCCAGACCAGAAGGAGTCTCTGGAAATGGGACCGGTCGGTCCAGTTGTTGGGACCGGTCGATCCCCAGCCTAGTCCCAAGTCGAGCACCTGCTCGCATGGCATCGAGCACCTGCTCAACGACGACGCGGAGGCTTCTACGCGGTGATATCTCTTTCACCCTCTACCATCATTGTTTTATCCATCTTTGTTTTCCGTTTTTATTATTTTCTTGTGTTACCAATCTCTTGAACTTTTTCACACCGGAGACGGTGTGATTTAAGTCCGGGGGAGCGGTTTGTTATCGGTTTTATTTTGATTTTTATTGAGTCTGTTTTTGAATTTTATCGAGTGTTGGGAATTAGGATCTTGATCTTTTGGAATTATGTTTGGATTAGGGATTACTTGCATGATTTGTTTGGCTAAAGCTCTGTATAGGAAAGGTTATGGGTGGATAAATTTTCCCCAAAGCCCATATTCATCAGGAATTAGGTGGATCCAATATCGTCTCAAGTCATTATTTGGTTAATCTTGACTTTTAATTTCTTTTTCAAGGGTTTGACGTTCATTGGGCAAGACTTTTTCGAACCTTACAAGACACTGCAACTCTCCACCACGTAAGTTCTTTATTCTCTAACTCTCCTCTCTTTTATCAAAGCAACATGTCCAGGTGGCCCAAGGGACTACGCGAATAAGCCCGTGTATCTTTTGGGACTCGCGGAAGGCATGTTGTAAGGGAAACTAAAAGATTCGAAGTGAACCAGGGGATGATGCGTAAACCCGTATCTCCTTTGTGACCTCATGAGAATCGTCCCATAAAAAATATATAAATAAAAAAAAAAAAAAAAAAATTCTAGAGGGAAACTTCAAGTTTCTGGGTGAGCCAGGGGACGATGCATAAACCCGTACGTATCTCCTTTGTGACCTCCTGATTAGCCATATTATCCGGATTCGGTGAGTTTCTTCGCCGACGGTTTTCTCGTTCAATACGTGCTAACTCTTCGTTCGAAACGTTGGTTAAGGATTCGGTGATGTTTCTTCTTGTTCTTCTACTGGTCATGCACCTGAAACACACCGAATGCAAACAAAAGAAAACAAAATTAGCAAAATTAAATTCTTAGACTATAAACTAAATCGAAATTCAAAGGCAACGCAATTGGTCCCCGGCAACGGCGCCAAAAACTTGATACGTGAAGTTTTAAACCTAAATAGTATCCGCAAGTGCACAGACAAAAGCAGTAGTATTTTAGGTATCGAATCCTCAGGGACCACGGTCACACTATGAAAATATGGATTATCGTTTAAAGCTAAGATAAAATGGGAATTTGTTTGTGATGAATTAATGAACGAAATAGCAACTAAAAATGATGTAAATTCAATAAGATAAAGGCACTAGATTAGAGTCATTCGCCGGTGGTTTCGGATTATGGACTGAGCAATCTATTCAGGATTCAAATTAGCGCAATCTAGAACTCGAACATGAATGTAATATTGCCTCACTGTCGTGATGCATCAATAACTTTATCTAGCATCCTAAATGCATAAACTGTCGTTCGAATTCAGAAATGAAGATAAGCATTAACAATTTGGTTCGATTTGTTCACAATCGATGGTAACAATCAACTGTCGTTGGTTACACACCGATTGCTCATCAATGGTTTATCTAGCAACCTAGAGCACTTTCGTGAATAAGTTAATCCTAAGATCATAGACTAGGTGATCAAATTAGCCTAAGCAGTATGAATCCCGATTGATGAAGACAAATGATAACATTTCCTATTTGGCTCAGTCACTATCATCCTAATCCACCATTGAAATTCCCTAATCTAGCTATGAGACTACTCAAGCATAATGGAATCAATCACAACAAAGACAAAAGGAGAATTCATAATAAAATTAAAGAGAATAAGGTTTAGAATTCTTCTCAGAACGATGTCGTGGAATGATCCAGCAAGGAGAAGCAACAAATCAGAAAAATCCCAAAATCGTGAACAGTAACTGTGAACAGTACCGTGAACAGTTATCGTGAACAGTGTTTCGATGAACAGTGTTTTGATGAACAGTGTTTTCGTGATTTTTCCCATTCTCTTGTCTCAGGAACGTACAATGAAAAATCTCAGAGAAAAAATAGAACTTCCAACTTGGAAAGTGGCTACAACTTATTTTATAAGGAAATTTTAGGGCAACTTGGTTCTGGGAGCCCGACCGGTCGGTCCGTGTCAGCACGAGGCATGTCTTCGGGTCTGGGATCGGTCGGTCTTACAATTCGGACCGGTCGGTCCGGATTCCAGAGACTTTTGGCTTCTGGTCTTCGAGTGAAGCCAATCCCAAATATATTAGGATTTTATCCAAACTTGATACGTGAAGTTTTAAACCCAAATAGTATCCGCAAGTGCACAGACAAAAGCAGTAGTATTTTAGGTATCGAATCCTCAGGGACCAAGGTCACACTATGAAAATATGGACTATTGTTTAAAGCTAAGATAAAAATGGGATTGGTTTGAAACGAAACAATGAACGAAATAGCAATTAAAAAATGATGTAAATTCAATAAGATAAAGACACTAGATTAGAGTCATTCGCCAGTGACTTCGGATTAAGGACTGAGCAATCTATTCAGGATTCAATTTAACGCAATCTAGAACTCGAACATGAATGTAATATTGCCTCACTGTCGTGATGCATCAATATCTTTATCTAACATCCTAAATGCATAAACTGTCGTTCGAATTCAGAGATGAAGATAAGCATTAACAATTTGGTTCGATTTGTTCACAATCGATGGTAACAATCAACTGTCGTTGGTTACACTCCGATTGCTCATCAACGGTTTATCTAGCAACCTAGAGCACTGTCGCGAATAAGTTAATCCTAAGATCATAGACTAGGTGATCAAATTAGCCTAAGCAGTACGAATCCCGATTGACGAAGACAAATGATAACATTTCCTATTTGGCTCAGTCACTATCATCCTAATCCACCATTGAAATTCCCTAATCTAGCTATGAGGCTACTCAAGCATAATGGAATCAATCACAACAAAGACAAAAGGAGAATTCATAATCAAATTAAAGAGAATAAGGTTTAGAATTCTTCTCAGAACGATGTCGTGGAATGATCCAGCAAGGAGAAGCAACAAATCAGAAAAATCCCAAAATCATGAACAGTAACTGTGAACAGTAATCGTGAACAGTGTTTCGATGAACAGTGTTTTGATGAACAGTGTTTTCGTGATTTTTCCAAGTCTCTTGTCTCAGGAACGTACAATGAAAAATCTCCGAGAAAAAAAATAGAACTTCCGTTTAGGAAAGTGGCTGAAACTTATTTATAGGGAAAATTAGGGCAACTTGGATCTGGGTGCCCGACCGGTCGGTCTGGTTCCGGACCGGTCGGTCCGTATCCAGAATCGGCAAGTCTTCACGTCGTGGACCGGTCGGTCTTCTCATCAGGACCGGTCGGTCCGGATTCCAGAGAGTTTTGGCTTCGGGACTCGGGTGTGGACCGGTCGGTCCAGTGGTAGGATCGATCGGTCTTGCTTTCGCTTGGGTCTTGGGTCTTCACACGGGACCGGTCGGTCCACTGGCCAGACCGGCCGGTCTTGAATCCTGAGAGTTTGGCTTCTTCGAGTCTTCGGGCGAGCAGGTGCTCGCTCCAAACCGAGCAGGTGCTCGGTTTATGAAAAGTGCCATCTTTTCTCCAGATGCGTTTACTGATGTTGCCTTGCCTCTGACAGGCATCACACTTAGACACGAATCTGTTCGCATCCCGGAACATCGTTGGCCACCAAAAACCGGCTTGTAACACTTTCGAAACCGTCTTGAATGTGGCGAAATGCCCAGCATAAGATGAACTGTGACAACGTTGCAAAATCCCAGGTATTTCAGCCTCTGATACGCATCTTCTATAGAGCCCATCCGAACAATGCTTGTACAAGTACGGCTCATCCCAAAAGTAGCGCCTAATATTGCGGAAGAACTTCTTTCGCTCACTTCCTTTTAGGTTCTGAGGAACTTTTTCAGCAGCAAGGAAGTTAGCGAACTTAGCAAACCAAGGGAAACTCAGAGAGTGGGCATTCTGAATTATACCGCAGAATTCTGACTGAGCAGGTGCTCGGAAATTATCGTAGATTTCAATCGCATAGATATGCTCATCCGGCAGACTATCATCCATTGGCGTTTCATCTTCAACGTGTAGCCTACTTAAATGATCCGCAACTCCATTTTCGGACCCTTTCTTGTCCCGAATCTCAAGATCAAACTCTTGAAGCAATAGAATTCACCTCAATAATCTAGGCTTAGCATCCTTCTTGGTTAGCAAATACTTCAATGCAGCATGATCGGTGTGAACAATCACCTTAGATCCGACGAGGTATGACCTGAACTTCTCAAAAGCAAATACAATTGCTAATAGCTCCTTCTCGGTAGTTGCATACCGGCATTGAGCATCATCCATAGTCCGACTAGCATAATATATCACATGGAGCTTCTTGTCTTTCCTTTGACCCAAAACAGCTCCCACAGCGAAATCACTCGCATCAGTCATGACTTCAAAAGGTAATTCCCAATCCGGTGGTTGTACTATTGGCGCACTAACCAAGGCATCCTTAGTAGTATGAAACGCCGCCAAACAGTCACTATTAAAGTCAAACTTCACCTCTTGACAAAGCAATCTAGTGAGGGGTCTAGCAATGTTGGAGAAATCCTTGATGAACCGACGATAGAACCCAGAGTGTCCTAGAAAGCTTCGGATACCCTTTACCGTAGTAGGCGGTTGCAATGCCATCATCACTTCTATCTTAGCCTTGTCGACCTCGATCCCTTTTTCTGAAATCCGGTGCCCAAGAACTATCCCATCACGGACCATGAAGTGACAATTTTCCCAATTTAGAACAAGATGCTTCTCCTCGCACCTTTGCAACACCCTGCACAGATTAGACAAACAAACAGAAAAAGAACTCCCATACACAGAGAAGTCATCCATAAAAACTTCCATAATATCCTCAATAAGATCAGTAAAAATGGACATCATACAACGTTGAAACGTTGCTGGAGCGTTACACAAACCGAAAGGCATGCGTCTATACGCGAAAGTGCCGTAGGGGCATGTGAACGTCGTCTTCTCTTGGTCCTCTGGGTGGATAGGAATCTGAAAGAAACCTGAATAACCATCTAAGAAACAGTAGTAAGGATGGTTAGCTAAACGCTCAAGCATCTGATCGATAAATGGTAAAGGAAAATGATCCTTGCGAGTAGCAGCATTCAATTTCCGATAATCTATACACATCCTATGTCCAGTTACTGTTCTAGTTGGTATCAATTCGTTTCTATCGTTTTTAATTACCGTGATACCTCCTTTCTTTGGCACAACATGCACAGGACTGACCCACTTACTGTCAGATATAGCATAAATCACCCCAGTATCTAGAAGTTTCATTATCTCTTTCTTGACAACATCCTTGAGATTCGGATTTAACCGTCTCTGATGCTCGACAGAGGTCATAGATTCATCTTCTAGATGTATTCTGTGCATGCATAAATCAGGAGATATCCCAGCAATATCATCAAGTGAATATCCTAGAGCTTTCCTATACTTCCTTAATTCACACAAAAGTAAGGTAATCTCAACATTGTTCAGTTCAGCATTCACTATAACGGGATAAGTAGAGTTAGGACCGAGAAATGCGTACCTGAGCCCTGCTGGGAGGGTCTTCAATTCCAGCTTTGGAGCTTTCAGCTCGCTCCAAGAACTGTGAACAGTAGACTGAGCAGGTGCTCGGTTTTCCTCGATTCTCGTATCATCTTCCAAACTTAGAAACTCCACTCCCTTATCCATCTTGGTGTTAGAATCCAGAAACTTAGCAAATTCTTGGGCGTCTCTGCTCAGAAAACCATGTTTTCCTTCGGCTTTAGTTAACGCGACTTCAAGCGGATCCCTTGCTAAAATCTCTTCAACGTCATCCTCTAATAACTCTGACCCGTTATGGACAACAAATGTCTGCCCATCTATCATTGGTCTCTTGAGGAGCTTGCTCATCTCGAATCGAACCACCATATCTCCTAGACGGAGGTCCACTATGCCTTGTTCGACATCAATGATAGCGCGCGCCGTGTTAAGGAAGGCTCTGCCCAAAATCAGCGGGTCTCTCGGTTCCTCATCGAGCTCCAAAACCACGAAATCAGCTGGGATAAGAGTGTCCCCTATGCGGACGTGCAAATCCTCGATAATACCTATAGGAAGTTTTGTAGACCGGTCTGCAAAAACCAAAGAGATCTTAGTTGGTTTGAAATGAGTTAAACTTAAACGTTTAGCAACTGAATAAGGCATTAAATTAACGCTGGAACCCAAATCAACCAATGAGCATGCAAACGTGCAAGGCCCAATCTTCACGGAGATCACAAATCTTCCCGGATCACCCTTCTTTGTCAACACCTTACTCTGAAGTATGGCGCTACATTCCTTGGAAACCATCATCACATTCTCATCCTCAACGACTTTTCCAGCGACTAGCTCTTTCATGTACCTCTTGAGTGAAGGAATCATTTGAACGACATCGGTTAAAGGAAGCTTTACCGTGATATCCTTAAGCATTTCCTTACACTTAGCATTCTCCAAATCCCTTCTAGACTTCCTTGGGGGTACTGGGTAAGGGACCTTTGGTACATAAATTCGCTCGGGCGGAATTTCGGAAGTTTTCTTGGAAGCATCTCGACTGAGCAGGTGCTCAGTAGGAGTGAGCAGGTGCTCACTAAACTTTTTCGCAGAATCGACTTGGACAGAAACTCGAGGTGCTCTTGAGCTTGTTTCAACCTCCTCATTCATATCTTCTTCCAATAAACCATCCTCATGAGCTTGATGCTCGGGTAACTTCTCCTTAGCCTTCACTTGAGAGCTTGTAATCGTAGGCGGTACCATCTTCCTTCCACTCCTCAACTCAACAGCATTAACTTGATACTCCTTCCTAGGATTAACTTCACCATGTCCCGGAAGAGACCCAGCTGGTCTTTTGATAGCTTCAGCGGTTTAAGCTACTTGAGTATCAAGTTTCTTAACGTGCGCGGTGACAGCTTCGTACTTTGCGTTTAGATCATTATACATATGCTCCACCCTTGTGTTTATCTCTGTAGATGCCTTTTGTTGATTGACCATCAGCTGCTGCATGAGACTCTTCAACTCGTCTTGAGAGTTAGGCGTGGTAGTAGCTTGCGGTTGCGGAGTGAATTGTTGTTGGTTCTGGTTAGGGACGTATTGCTTCCCTTGAGTGTTACTAGGATAGAACTTCTGATAACCTTGTCCTTGTTTGCTCTGATTCGCACTTGCTTGCTGCGGGTAAACCTGATCTTGTGGGTTCTCAACATTAGTGCTTCGGTAAGAGAGGTTAGGATGGGTTCGATAGTTGGAATTAAAGCCGCGGTTTTGATATCCTTGGCCAGTCACGAAGTTAACCTCTTGAACTCCAGCATCTTCATCATCCTCAAACTCTTGAGGGATAAGAGTTCCCTCATTCTCTTCCACAAGCTTTACCGACCTTTGATTCTCACGAAGAAGCAGATTAACCTTTGCCGTCAACTCGTCCATTTTCTGAGTGTCAACATTATCGACCTTCTTAGTCCTATCATACTCGGGAGCTTTGTTATTGGAACTCGCAGCGAGGTTCTCAATTAGCTCAAAGGCTCCATCCCTTGTCTTGGTCATGAAGTCCCCGTTACTTGCAGCGTTAAGAGCATTCCTATAGTCCCACTCAACTCCATCGTAGAAAATTCCAAGAATCTGCTCATCTTTGAAACCGTGATGAGGACATTCCCTACGGTATTCCTTGAGTCTCTCCCAAGTTTCACAGAAAGCTTCACCAGAATGTTGTCGAAACGAAGAAATCTTGTTCCTCAAAGACGCAGTTTTGGACTTGGTGTAGAAGTGGTCCAAAAACACAGCTCTAACTTCGTCCCAAGTCTTCAAAGAACCAGCCGGTAAAGACTTCAACCATCTAGAAGCCTTATCCGAGAGTGAGAACGGAAACAGCTTGCACTTCAGAAATTCACTCGGCACTCCATTAGACCCCGTAGTAGTGCAGATTTCCTCGAAATTCTCAATGTGATCCATCGGTATTTCAGCCGGTAATCCATGGAACAAGTGTTGTTTCACCAGAGATATCATCTGAGGCTTGATCTCATAATCCTGCCTCTGAATAGTTGAAATCACAATGGCGGAACGGTTCTGATAGAAGGCATGGGGATTATCCGTATCCCCTATACCCGGCTGTGCTGGAGGGGCATGTGGTTGATTTCTTTGCAATTGAGTAATCTGATCCCTTAGCACTTGCAACTGAGCATTCATCTCCTCCTGATTAGCCATATTATCCGGATTCGGTGAGTTTCTTCGCTGACTGTTTTCTCGTTCAATACGTGCTAACTCTTCGTTCGAAACGTTGATTAAGGATTCGGTGATGTTTCTTCTTGTTCTTCTACTGGTCATGCACCTGAAACACACCGAATGCAAACAAAAGAAAACAAAATTAGCAAAAATAAATTCTTAGACTATAAACTAAATCGAAATTCAAAGGCAACGCAATTGGTCCCCGGCAACGGTGCCAAAAACTTGATACGTGAAGTTTTAAACCTAAATAGTATCCGCAAGTGCACAGACAAAAGCAGTAGTATTTTAGGTATCGAATCCTCAGGGACCACGGTCACACTATGAAAATATGGATTATCGTTTAAAGCTAAGATAAAATGGGAATTTGTTTGTGACGAATTAATGAACGAAATAGCAACTAAAAATGATGTAAATTCAATAAGATAAAGGCACTAGATTAGAGTCATTCGCCGGTGGTTTCGGATTATGGACTGAGCAATCTATTCAGGATTCAAATTAGCGCAATCTAGAACTCGAACATGAATGTAATATTGCCTCACTGTCGTGATGCATCAATAACTTTATCTAGCATCCTAAATGCATAAACTGTCGTTCGAATTCAGAAATGAAGATAAGCATTAACAATTTGGTTCGATTTGTTCACAATCGATGGTAACAATCAACTGTCGTTGGTTACACACCGATTGCTCATCAATGGTTTATCTAGCAACCTAGAGCACTTTCATGAATAAGTTAATCCTAAGATCATAGACTAGGTGATCAAATTAGTCTAAGCAGTATGAATCCCGATTGATGAAGACAAATGATAACATTTCCTATTTGGCTCAGTCACTATCATCTTAATCCACCATTGAAATTCCCTACTCTAGCTATGAGATTACTCAAGCATAATGGAATCAATCACAACAAAGACAAAAGGAGAATTCATAATCAAATTAAAGAGAATAAGGTTTAGAATTCTTCTCAGAACGATGTCGTGGAATGATCCAGCAAGGAGAAGCAACAAATCGGAAAAATCCCAAAATCGTGAACAGTAACTGTGAACAGTACCGTGAACAGTAATCGTGAACAGTGTTTCGATGAACAGTGTTTTGATGAACAGTGTTTTCGTGATTTTTCCAAGTCTCTTGTCTCAGGAACGTACAATGAAAAATCTCAGAGAAAAAATAGAACTTCCAACTTGGAAAGTGGCTACAACTTATTTATAAGGAAATTTTAGGGCAACTTGGTTCTGGGAGCCCGACCGGTCGGTCTGATGTCAGACCGGTCGGTCCGTGTCAGCACGAGGCATGTCTTCGGGTCTGGGATCGGTCGGTCTTACAATTCGGACCGGTCGGTCCGGATTCCAGAGACTTTTGGCTTCGGGTCTTCGAGTGTGGACCGGTCGGTCCTCTCATCTGGACCGGTCGGTTCGGATTCCGGAGACTTCAACTTCCTTGGGTCTTCAGGCGAGCAGGTGCTCGCTCCAAACCGAGCAGGTGCTCGATTTATGAAAATCACTGTCTTTCCTCCAGATTCGTCCCTTTTTGCTCCAATGACCCTCACGGACTCTAATCTATGCTCGAAAGCCTCCTAGAACCTGAAAAGACACAAAATAAACTAGAAAGAACCAAAAAGACTAAAGAAACAAAGCGTAAAAGACACCAAAATACTAACATATCAACTTAAAAACTTGATACGTGAAGTTTTAAACCTAAATAGTATCCGCAAGTGCACATATAAAAGCAGTAGTATTTTAGGTATCGAATCCTCAGGGACCACAGTCACACTATGAAAATATGGATTATCGTTTAAAGCTAAGATAAAATGGGAATTTGTGTGTGACGAATTAATGAACGAAATAGCAACTAAAAATGATGTAAATTCAATAAGATAAAGGCACTAGATTAGAGTCATTCGCCGGTGGTTTCGGATTATGGACTGAGCAATCTATTCAGGATTCAAATTAGCGCAATCTAGAACTCGAACATGAATGTAATATTGCCTCACTGTCGTGATGCATCAATAACTTTATCTAGCATCCTAAATGCATAAACTGTCGTTCGAATTCAGAAATGAAGATAAGCATTAACAATTTGGTTCGATTTGTTCACAATCGATGGTAACAATCAACTGTCGTTGGTTACACACCGATTGCTCATCAATGGTTTATCTAGCAACCTAGAGCACTTTCGTGAATAAGTTAATCCTAAGATCATAGACTAGGTGATCAAATTAGCCTAAGCAGTATGAATCCCGATTGATGAAGACAAATGATAACATTTCCTATTTGGCTCAGTCACTATCATCCTAATCCACCATTGAAATTCCCTAATCTAGCTATGAGACTACTCAAGCATAATGGAATCAATCACAACAAAGACAAAAGGAGAATTCATAATCAAATTAAAGAGAATAAGGTTTAGAATTCTTCTCAGAACGATGTCGTGGAATGATCCAGCAAGGAGAAGCAACAAATCGGAAAAATCCCAAAATCGTGAACAGTAACTGTGAACAGCACCGTGAACAGTAATCGTGAACAGTGTTTCGATGAACAGTGTTTTGATGAACAGTGTTTTCGTAATTTTTCCAAGTCTCTTGTCTCAGGAACGTACAATGAAAAATCTCAGAGAAAAAATAGAACTTCCAACTTGGAAAGTGGCTACAACTTATTTATAAGGAAATTTTAGGGCAACTTGGTTCTGGGAGCCCGACCGGTCGGTCTGATGTCAGACCGGTCGGTCCGTGTCAGCACGAGGCATGTCTTCGGGTTTGGGATCGGTCGGTCTTACAATTCGGACCGGTCGGTCCGGATTCCAGAGACTTTTGGCTTCGAGTCTTCGAGTGTGGACCGGTCGGTCCTCTCATCCGGACCGGTCGGTCCGGATTCCAGAGACTTCGACTTCCTTGGGTCTTCATGCGAGCAGGTGCTCGCTCCAAACCGAGCAGGTGCTCGATTTATGAAAATCACTGTCTTTCCTCCAGATTCGTCCCTTTTTGCTCCAATGACCCTCACGGACTCTAATCTATGCTCGAGAGCCTCCTAGAACCTGAAAAGACAAAAAATAAACTAGAAAGAACCAAAAAGACTAAAGAAACAAAGCGTAAAAGACACCAAAATACTAACATATCAACTCCCCCGGACTTGCCTTTTGCTTGTCCGCAAGCAAACTAGAAAATACGAATCCGGAAAAGAGGTTTGAAGGCGGGAACTCAAATCCAAAAGAAGCACTAAAGGGTTCAACAACATGTCCTAAAAAGAACTAACTCGATGCACAACAAACTCTACTCAAGAAGCTTTCGCCATACTCATCACTTATGAAATATTACTCCAAATCCTGAGACTCAAAAGAAATCTTAAAATCAACAAATATTCAACTCTTTAACATTTATTTATTGTGTTTGGTGCGGTCTCACAATTGGAAATTGAATCAATACCATTTGGCTAGGTAGAAGAAGGCTTGAAAATGATATAAAGAGAAGGTTCATATTCTTTTTGGTGGTTAACTCTCAAATGAAAGTGTCACATTTAGCAAAAGCAAGAAAGAAAATAGACAATTGATGCACACAAGGCTAGGAATCCAAAGTTCTACCCATTATCCCCTTGTTGCATTCTCTCATCTCTCTTTTCTCACTATCCCATGTTTAACCACTAGCCCTTTTGGCTAAATTTTTCTTTCAAATCTTTCTCAACCTTACTCTTTCCTTTTCGATCAAAATCCTAGGGAATACTCTTTTCATTGCACTAGCTCTTTCTATCTTAGCATTCTCTAACATATTTTCTTCTCTTTTGATTTTATTCTAGGAGAATGCCGTTTTCTTTTCAAACACTTAGAGCTATATACTGGTCCTTTTAATTCCCTTCCCTAGAACTTATTCTTTCTTCTCCTTTTCTTTATTTTCTTTCTTTTCACACTCAACCACAAACCCAAAGATATTCAAATAAGCATTTAACCATTTCGGTTTCATTCCCCACCTAAGACTAGTCTTAGACACAAGAAACTAGTCTATTGGAAACTTTGCCTTGTCGTCTCTAATGCTTGCAAGATTTTGCCAATGCAACACAAACAAAAAGGCCTCACTCAAAGAACATATGCAAGGGCTTGAACAAAATGGTCGGGTTTAAAAGGTGTGGTACTATCCTCATCTAAAAGATGAACTTAGATCGAGATAGCCATTCAAATCAAGTTAAGAGTGGTAAAAATAAGGCAAACATGATTTGAATGTCAAGTGTTTATCCATGGTTATGATTCAAAGTCCAAAAATGAGAGAGATTAGTCAGGATTAAGTTCAAATTGATAGAGTCGAATCTAGATCATGCAAGTTTCTAATGTGATGGGACTTTCAAAGAAATAAGATCCAAGTATGGATGAGCCTCTACTTCATGATTGTTAATGCATCGAAAAAGTTCTAACGAGGGCATATCATTAAATCCTAAAATGAGACTTTACAAGGAAATTTCATCATTGTTCCCTATGCAAAAATGCAGATGCAATCCTAGAAATTCGTTTTTTTTTTTTTTTTTTTTTTTTTTTTTTTTTAAAAACAATTAAAAATCCGACTCAATGAAAATTCAAATAACTAACCGCTCCCCCGGACTTAAATCACACCGTCTCCGGTGTGTAAAAGTTCAAGAGAATGGTGACACAAGAAACTAGTGAACACAAAACATAGATAAATAAAAGAAACGGATAAAACGATGATAGTGGAGGGTGAAAGAGATATCACCGAGTAGAGGCTTCATCGCCTCCTTCGCCGCGCGTTCTCCTCCTCTTCCTTTCCAATGGTTGACCCGAACCGGAGGTAGAGCTTGAAGGGACCGGCTGAGCATCTCTTGCTACTGTAGCGTGACAACATCCTTTTGAGAGCTTCTCCATAATCCTTTGTATTAGGCTGTTGTTCTTCTTCGTTGCTTGGATCATCCATCGCCTATATTCACCACTGTCAGCATCATCAGCGATGTGTGGGAGATCAAACTCACCTTGGGGAACGGTGTGGTATGTTAAACGCGGAATGGATGGGTCAGCTTCTCCGGTTTGAGAAATCGAGCAGGTGCTCGGTCTGGATGTACTTCTGCGCGAGCAGGTGCTCGGTCTTGCGGCTGAAGAAGAACGGCTCGGGTTTGGCACGAGGTACTCCAGAGGTGGCTGAAACGCAAGGTCCTCCCACGTGTTGAGCTGTGTGAGGAGGGGGCATGGAAGCATGATGAAGTTAGGTTCTCCATTTGCAGCAATGAACTGATAAGCACTCGGCTTAACGATAATCTTCGAGTTTAGCATATGTTGCATATCCACACGTGAAACTTCGTCGACGCAGGAAGCCTTGGATAAGTCCAATCTAAGGTGGCGAAATAGTGACGTGAGCAAGCTTCCAATGCGCTCAACACGAGGGCCACTAGCGGTTGAAGCAGGTTGAGCCTTGATTGCGCATAATGTCTCGGCAAACCGGATGCCCAAATTATAACGGTAGTGCTCAAATTGCGCTAAGTCTCCATCTCCTACAATATTACCAACACCCAAAAACAAAAGCATCAACTCATCATTATGCACTTTGTTACCTACGGGTCGGTCGAAGAGCATGTTGCTTAGAAGTCGCGCAACAATGCGGAGAGCGGGATGACGGAGCCGGTTTTGACTTGCAGAGTTGCTTGAGTACGTTCCCGAAGCTATGACGTTCCAGAACGTCTTTGATTCCTTAAGTCTCCCGGGGCTTTCTAGCCTCGTATCGGTCGTGTGAAAACCGTAGACGTTGCAAAAGTCAATCATTGGAATCTCGTATCTCGTTCCTCCAGCAAAGAACGAGAATGTAGCCTCTTCAAGGGACGGTGACTCCGGATTTGCATACGTGAGAGTGGCGGTCGCGAGGCATTGTCTTGTCAAATCTGGGTAAAGCACGTCTTCTTCTAAAGCGAAACACATGCAACGAGCGTGCAGAAGGATGCTATGGACTTGCTCTTTTAAGCCAAGCTCAGTCAATGTTTGGTCACACAAGAACCTAGTTGGCTCGAGCGTTAAGGCCAAAAGTTTGTTGTAGTTGAAAGCGTCGATTTCGTCCCACGCGGTTGCTGAAGAAGGTGGGAGTTCGGCGGTGTCAATGTCAATCGGAGTCTCTTCGGGGCGAGGCCACAGATAGGTTACGGGTCTCCGAGCAGTGGAGGATGTCGCAATACCCTTGCCCTTATCCTTGTTCCCGAATCGCATCCTTGGTGGCATTGTTAAAGATCGTTGAGAGAGACGAGCGACGGTGAGGAACTTGGTTTGGAGCGAGTAGAAGTCTCGGTGGTGGACGATGGAGATTGATGAGGATTGAAGCTTGATGGAGAGATTGGTGAGAGGGATAGCTTGATCGTGTGAGGAGGAGGAAGTGAGCGGCTGCAAAATAGGGAAGAAGAAGAAGTTAGTAAAAAAAAATTTTTTTTTTTTTTAGGTTTTTAAAGGGTTTTTTTTTTTTTTTTTTTTTTTTTTTTTTTTTTTTGGGACGGATCGGAATGAGACCGCGAAGACATACGGGTTTACGCATCGTCCCCTGGCTCACCCAGAAACTTGAAGTTTCCCTCTAGAATTTTTTTCTCTTTTTTTTTATTTATATATTTTTTATGGGACGATTCTCATGAGGTCACAAAGGAGATACGGGTTTACGCATCATCCCCTGGTTCACTTCGAATCTTTTAGTTTCCCTTACAACATGCCTTCCGCGAGTCCCAAAAGATACACGGGCTTATTCGCGTAGTCCCTTGGGCCACCTGGACATGTTGCTTTAATAAAAGAGAGGAGAGTTAGAGAATAAAGAACTTACGTGGTGGAGAGTTGCAGTGTCTTGTAAGGTTCGAAAAAGTCTTGCCCAATGAACGTCAAACCCTTGAAAAAGAAATTAAAAGTCAAGATTAACCAAATAATGACTTGAGACGATATTGAATCCACCTAATTCCCGATGAATATGGGCTTTGGGGAAAATTTATCCACCCATAACCTTTCCGATACAGAGCTTTAGCCAAACAAATCATGCAAGTAATCCCTAATCCAAACATAATTCCAATAGATCAAGATCTTAATTCCCAACACTCGATAAAATTCAAAAACAGACTCAATAAAAATCAAAATAAAACCGATAACAAACCGCTCCCCCGGACTTAAATCACACCGTCTCCGGAGTGAAAAAGTTCAAGAGATTGGTGACACAAGAAAATAATAAAAACGGAAAACAAAGATGGATAAAACAATGATGGTAGAGGGTGAAAGAGATATCACCGCGTAGAAGCCTCCGCGTCGTCATTGAGCAGGTGCTCGATGCCATGCGAGCAGGTGCTCGACTTGGGACTAGGCTGGGGATTGACCGGTCCCAACAACTAGACCGACCGGTCCCATTTCCAGAGACTCCTTCTGGTCTGGGCTTCTGGCGTTTTTTTTTTTTTTTTTTAGGAAATCTGAAAACTCAAAATTTTAAACCAAAGTTAGTAGAAAAAGAAATCAAATTAAAAAAGTTAGAAAACGTACCGGTGGGTTGCCTCCCACCAAGCGCTTGTTTTAAGTCGTTAGCTCGACTTTGTTGGCCATCTAGGCTCAAGGATTAGTGGCTTTCTTGTCCAGTTGTTGGGACCGGTCGATCCCCAGCCTAGTCCCAAGTCGAGCACCTGCTCGCATGGCATCGAGCACCTGCTCAACGACGACGCGGAGGCTTCTACGCAGTGATATCTCTTTCACCCTCTACCATCATTGTTTTATCTTCTTTGTTTTCCGTTGTTATTATTTTCTTGTGTCACCAATCTCTTGAACTTTTTCACACCGGAGACGGTGTGATTTAAGTCCGAGGGGAGCGGTTTGTTATCGGTTTTATTTTGATTTTTATTGAGTCTGTTTTTGAATTTTATCGAGTGTTGGGAATTAGGATCTTGATCTATTGGAATTATGTTTGGATTAG